>CM023487.1:18370259-18442759 GCA_013339685.2 Hyalomma asiaticum
CTTTGAGGGAGGGCGAACGAAAGAAGCGAGTGAAAATGGATGGGCCATTTGCTGAAGACGTCACTTCACCCGAACCACCGAGCGCCAAGTTGGACACGTCTGTAGAAGAGGCCGATGGTTGCCCGCTGGCATTGTGGATCGAACCCAGTACCTTTCGTAGGAACTTGCTTAATCCCCCCCTCTGTCTCTCACTCAGTTCTCAACTTCTTGTTTAAACGCGTAATTTCTCTTTCTCTCTCTCACTGACTCAGTTTTCAACGGTGTCATCCATTCGTTTGGCTTCGATTAGCTACTGCAGTGCTTGATTCTCGATTTCCATTTCGAAGCCGGCGGGTGGTTTACTGTATAGAACGCGTTTTCTATTTGTTTTGCGTTTTCATTGCTCTTTGTCATCTTCACACTGAAGCCCAAGGGGCTTTTAAACACTGCCCTTCGCCACCAGGGCGACCTTCCAGATGTTTGAGACAGTGGCTTTGGCGGGAATCTTTTGTTGGCGGCTACTCAGTTTGAATTTTGTCTGTGGCAAAATCCTTCTCTCTCTATTGGGGGGTAAGGCGAGGGTGGAGGGGGAGGAATATTGAGGGCCCTGCGGCAACTTAGAAAGCAGGCATCCATGCTATCTCCTCCCTGTCTAACTCGCTCAAGGGCGCCTTGGTTTGTTAAATGGCCCCTATTGAGCGTTTGGCTCGTTGGCAGAGGTGAACGCTGTTAATAATAATAAAGAAAACTCAAGAAGAGTTGAAAAAACGTGAACGTATCCTTAAACATGATCGTTCATGGAAGCTTAGAGTTTGACGATTCTAGACAGGTAATCGCTTTTTTGGAATCACCTTAGGGAAGGTGCCGGCTTTATTGGTGCGTCACTTCGCTCGATCGATAGTCAACCGGTCACCACCCTTTCTCTTCACCCATGCCAGTGTCCCCTACCAGGTCATACTTTAACCAGATACGCACCAGAACAACAATAAAAAGAAAGTTTGCCACGGCTTTTTTTTTGGAATGAGTAATGGAATCGACAGCATCTATTTGTTTTGTTTCAGCGAGTACACGTGGATGACGTTTTATGTAGAACTGCGCAATTTGGAAGGGGACAGAGCCACTTGCGAACATGGAACGTAGAAGTACTATATCCAACAAACAGTCAAAGGAACAAAAATTACCCCATCTCCCGCTAAAGGAGACCATGAGGCGGTGCGAAGCAGCACGGGGGGTGCACATCGCGTTTGCATCGCTTTGACTAGGCGGGCGAGGGCGCGTTCTCGTTCCTTGCGAGCTGGTAAAGCGTTCATCGAAGAAAGAGCGTTTCCATAGTCAACGCGCGCCGTCCGGAGAGGAGGTGTGTGGAGAGGGTTTGCGCATGCGCAGTAAGGGTGGTCATGCCGCACACCACCACCACCACCACCACCGGATGGAACTCCGCCATAAGCTGCTTCGCACCTAAAGGCGTCACTTATTTGCTAAGTAACTGCACGTACGTCAAGCAGCGCAGATGGTAGGCCATGTGTCATCCGCACTCGTTCTCTGACTGCGCCAGGCTACCAAAACAGCCCCACCTTCCTTCACGTTATCATCGTTGTGATTTTTTTTTTTTCGTGAACGGTCTTTTCCTTTCCGTTTTCGTCGTCTTATTTGTCCAACGTGACGTAAATTACGGCGGTCGTAAATAAACCTGTTTCCTGGGAGCAATCCTTCGTCGGCTATCTCTTTCTGCAGCCTGTGTGGCTCTGCGCTGCGTGTCTTGATGCGATTCCACTTCTCTGGGGGTCCTCCCTCCCTTGACAACTACGCACTTCGCTGTCTCTTTCAGTGTGGGGGGTCGTTTGAGATATGGCCATCTAGAGCGCACGTTTTGTGAAGCGCAAAGTCCCATCAGTCACGCCTACCCGTATACCAACTCACTCACTCACTCACTCACTCACTCACTCACTCACTCACTCACTCACTCACTCACTCACTCACTCACTCACACAGTCGATGGATCACTCACTCACTCACTCACTCACTCACTCACTCACTCACTCACTCACTCACTCACTCACTCACTCAAGAAAGAAAGAAAGAAAGAAAGAAAGAAAGAAAAAAGAAAGAACTGACTCAATCACTCACCCACCTACTCGCTCACTTACCCACCCACTTTTTCTCTCACTCACTCACTCACTCACTCACTCACTCACTCACTCACTCACTCACTCACTCACTCACTTGCACTCACTCACTCAAGAAAGAAAGAAAAAGAAAGAAAGAAAGGACAAGCTGGGGAGCTAGAGCGCGTCTAAGTGGCCTCGTTCTTGTTTTATTTCTATCTGAAATGCCTTTCTCCTATCCTACTTAAAAAAGAAACACGGTGTCCAGTAGGAGGAGGAGAAGCTCTGGAACAATGACGCTGCCAGGGGACCAGATTTTTCGCGGAAATGCATCGTTCTTTCTCCCCTGCTTGACCGGGATACGTCCGCGAAATAGGTACGCTTCTGCTTCGCTAGAATAGAAAAAAAAAAGGAAAGTGAAAAAGAAGAGAGAATTGGGTCGCGGGGGACCGTTGAACAACGGACGTCCGGGCGAGGCTTTTTTTTTTTTTCCCAGCAAACCTCGTCGCCGTTTTCGCTCTACCTTGTCTGTTTCGCCGTTATATTGGAATGAAGTAAATGCGGCCTTGTTTTCGTTGTCTGTAAAACGTCGTTGTTTATCTCACTTTTAGTTTTTTTTTTCCTTTCATGCTTTGTTTTACAGCCGCCTCGGGGATGTTGAGCTATATTCTCTTCCTCATCTTATCGCAACGAGAAAAAAAAAAGATAAACAAGGACGCAGCTGCTGTGTTTCATGCGGACATTTGGAAAGGCGGTAGGACTTTTAAATCACCGTGCCTGTTCTGCGCTGGGAACGCTTTATCAACGTGAAGGCCGTCGTTTTCTCGGAAACATCGTAGGGGCCTTTTTATTTCCTTTCTCCAGTACAGATTGTTGCCGGGATGCCGGATCGCCTTTGCGTTTCAATGCGCAAGCGTTCTCTGGAAGTCAACTACGGCTCCGGAAGCAGTTTTTGGGTCAGCATAAGGACAAAGCATTGTGCCTGTTATAACTATTAGGCGGGCAATGTCCAGGGATGTAATTTGTGGCCTGCAAACCATCACGTGAAGCTTTATTCAAGAAGAAGTGTGCTCTAGGAGTATGAGCAGCTTCGAAATGAAATGTGTATGCTTTGTGTTATGCCCACCGCATTTGTTCACCATAACGGCAGCGGTGGTTGATGATGGCTCTACTATGATACAACAACACACACACAAAAAAAAGCAGTTGGCAATAAGGGCCGCCGGACCGCACGCTTCGGTGTTACTCCGCCAGCCAATCACAGAAGGAAACGAAATCCTCGTTATGGGACCCTTTAAAAATGGCGCCATGTTTGCGCTTTCGGTACCTGCGGAGCGTCTGCTGTTCTTGAGTCCTTTCATCGGTACAAGCCATGATGTGCTCGAGAAGTATGGACAAAATTGTGTGGAGTCTCGGCGTTTGCAAGAAGGCCACGGTACAGTTCACTTCTCTGACGATCCCGTTTTACGCGTGAAACTTCGCTGAACTGAGTGGAAGAACTCGGGTGGCGGCGCCTAATTATAGCGCGCCGGGTTTTTTTTTTTTCATTGCAAACGCTTGATGTCAGCTCAATAAAGAATTATCCTTTCCATGTTGCGCTCTAACAAACGAATGAAGACATAGAAATTTATGCATCTATCCATTATTATTGCCACCCTCGCTTTGTTTTGGTAACGTGGAATGTTCAAAGACGGAACTATCTGAAGCTTCGCGGATGTACAGTGGCTGGCGGTTATGAGGGCGTGGGAGGGGCTTCACTGCATACTTTAGTTGTATATCCTAGTATAGCTGTTTCGTGGCCGACCGTTGGTCAACGGTGACCAGGGTTGGGCTATGGCTGGCCAACCTTGGCGAACCGCTGTCTAGTAGTCTTTAGTGTTGGCCGACTCTTGGCTGATGGAGGCGACATTCGGCTTACTTTTGTCATCTGCCGCTGTAACAGCGTAAAAGTCCATGACATCTAAGAATAGTTGCGTTGAACGCGAGAGCATCGCATGTGTTGGATATGATCACTTTAACGACGAGGACGTCACGTGACAACCAATGACGTCATTGCAACCACCTTCGCGTGACGTCACGTTATAACGTTCCACTACTGTCTCTCGTAATGATAGCGTGGTTTTCGGGACTAAAAAACTCAGAAATTAATAATAATATTATCATTATCCTCCGTGCATTCTCTGCGTTGAACACACGGTATGTTCATCTTGCTCCTGTACTTCTCGTTAAATCTCGTTTCTGTGCCAGATATGAATCGATAAGGTAAAATGGATTAGAAAAGAAATGAAGCAGATAACCAATCGGCTATTGTGTACTCGTCTCGCGGCCACCATGACCCAATCCTTTTCTTTTTTTCTCTCCCTCTCTTTTGTCTCTATCTCTCGCATACAGCCAGTCTGTCTTCGATTATTCGGCCGCACGTTCTGGTGAAAATTGATCGTCGACAACTTGCCGCTCGCGGCTTTCTTGCTTCCTTTATCCCCCAGCGCGCGGTCGAAATCTATTTAACGCGACGAGACGTCCACACCGCAGCTTCTCCCTCTCGTTCTTACTTATTGTTCCTTCGCTTCGAATAAAATAAAATAAAAATAACGAAAGTCACGTGTTTGCAGAACGTCGTGTTCACTCGTTTACGTTTTGCCCCGTCTCCCCGGTTCGCAGTTCTTTTTTCTTCCGTATTGAACCGAACTATGTTCGCCGCCACGCAGTTCGCGGTAAATCGTAAACGAATTTTGTTTTCGATTAAGAGATTTCTCTAGCTTTATGCCGTGTCACACTCTGTCCTTTTATCTCTTTGTATCGCTGCGGAATTCCGCTCCTGCTCCCCGCAGTTCTTGTGCCTATCTAATTACGAGTCGTGCGGTATTGGAAGGCGGTTGTAGGTTCCCACTGAAGATATATTGGGCTTGTCTCACTTGGAAAAAAGATTGAGAAGGAAGGCACGTCCGCGCATCCTGTTTCTCTCTATTTCGGCGTCTGTTTTTCTTTCGCGAAATTGACTGTGCGTATTTATTAGTCGGCTTCGGTGGGCTCATTTCTCGCCCCTTTGTGCTTATTTTGTGCTTTCTTTCTTTCTTTCTTTCTTTCTTTCTTTCTTTCTTTCTTTCTTTCTTTCTTTCTTTCTTTCTTTCTTTCTTTCTTTCTTTCTTTCTTTCTTTCTTTCTTTCTTTCTTTCTTAACGTTCCTGGCAGTTTTGGTGAAAACCGTTTAGTAATTCTGAACGATGCTTGTGCGACTGAATGCTTTGTTTGCTTAACTACGTACCGTTCCGTGGTAGGCACTCTAGATTTTTCCTGTAAAGCGTGCTCTCTCTGTAAGACGCCAGTGGTGTGCGACGAAGCCTACATAGAGCAAGTGCTTCTTTCCCTGTTATTTTTTTTTCTTTTTTATCCAGTAGTAAAGGTGAGCTTCTTATGAACTAATAATAATAATAATAATAATAATAATAATAATAATAATAATAATAATAATAATAATAATAATAGAGCCAAAGATGGTATTTCATTTTGTGCCGGAAAAGTTCGCTTTTAAGTGGCTCTCCCACGCAACTCACTCGACCGCTCAGCAGTGGCCGTGCTTAGAGTTTAGCCTTGGCCAATAATCTAAGGGTTCGGCAACTAAGTGTGCATCGCAGTAAGCACAAAGTTACGTCACTACTATTGTCAAATAATGAAAGTGAAGACATCTACTCTTGTCAAGCAGTGTCTATGTGCGACGTCGCTACACCTCCGTTGCTCATCCACCTTGAAGAAACCGAAATGACTGCAGATTTTTTTTTGGCAGTATTTGTAAAGATAAACACCGCTCAAATGCTGGCGCAGCTTAAACGACAAAAATGCCATATATGGCTATATCAGGAATTCGGCATATGTGGCTATATACGGCAAGTGCCCGTATGTGGCCGCATTTGCCCCAATCGTATAGTATAACGTATGCGGCAGTAAAAGACGAACACGAGGTATTCTATATAATACTCTGATGCGTATTGGGAAATACGGCCACATACAGACGCGTGCCATATATAGCCACATATGCGTATATGGCCGTATATACATATCTGCCTATATATGGCACGTGTCTGTATGTGGCCGTATTTATCCTATAAGTATCATAGTCTTACATGGCATCCGTCATGTTGGTCTTTTACTGCCGCATATGTTATACTATCACGATTGGGGCAAATGCGGCCACATACGGGCACTTGCCTTATATAGCCACATATGCCGAATTCCTGATATCGCCATATATGGCATTTTTGTAAGTGTAGAGAGAGGATAGCCTCACTACAGAAATGACCCCAATATCGTACCGTTCACAAAACAAGCAATGTTCGCTCAAACGTCCAGATCGTTCGCACTGTCGCTCTATTTCCACGGAAGTATTTTTGGGAGTCGCTTGTGATTCACCATTCGGGTGTCTCTCGCCGACTCAGTCGTCTTAGTGGCCCGGCGAATGCGAAATTAAATTGGTTGCGCGCGCGACACTCAAGCCGTGAACTTTAGATATTGAGAACGAGGAAGGGAGCCTCGCCGACCCTGATTCACTTCCCTCGCTTCCCTTTTTCCCTAGTCTCACTTCCCTGATTTCGGCTCCTCGTGCTGCATAATTCAGTTCGAAAACTCGAGTCCACTGCGTCTGCGTACGCACCCTTCATTTTCTTGGCGCTTGAAGGGTCGTACTTTAGAGCTTTCGAAGTGCACTCATGCTGTCCTTTAGTTTTCGTACTTTTCTCACACTGTCGCCTAATTTTCACAGGCAAATACTCACGCTGCCCCGCTCCTCGGTACTTCTTGCCCTCCCCCCCTCCCTTCTCCCTCATTCTTCCCTCTCCTTCCCTTTCATTTTACTCCCTATATGCCTACCACTTCAGTGCTTTCCAATAAGTTGTCTTTAAGTTCTACTCGCCGGCACTGCGCTGGTGCGACGTGTGCGTCGTTGGAGGCTGGTGTGTCGGTTGTTTGTTTGTTTGTGGTAGCTCTGCTCGTTTTTTTTTAAGTTCGGTTTTCTCGGCGTTATTCGCGAAATTGTTTTTCGCCCCCTCGAATGAGAAAGAGAATGAAGTTCCTGATCGTGTCGCATTCGGAGCGCGTCGTTGGGTGTCGTAAAATGCGGCAGAATACTACCCCAGCCCGAGATGTAATGCGGACTCTGTATACACATATTCAGTCATAATGTAGGGAACAAATCCCCGTGGATCAGTAACAGAAGAACGAAAGTGCTCTATTGTAGAAATGCGAAAGGTTTACCTATATTGATAGAACATCGAAATTGAACGAGAAATATGAATAAAAATCTAACGAAGCTACTTACACGATCTGTCTTATTCCTCTTTCCGTTTTCACTATGGTGTTGTTTATCCCAAGAAATGCTTCTTTATGTTTAGGAGAGTTGATTGTGCATTTTCTGCGTGATGTATCTGTTGTAGTTGCGTTATTCGCGAATGCTTCCTTAGCGCCTTTTCTTTCTGCCTTGCCCACATACATACATACATACATACATACATACATACATACATACATACATACATACATACATACATACATACATACATACATACATACATACATACATACTAGATAGATAGATAGATAGATAGATAGATAGATAGATAGATAGATAGATAGATAGATAGATAGATAGATAGATAGATAGATAGATAGATAGATAGATAGATAGTGATTTTTTCCTCCATCACAAAACATTGTGATAGGTGAGCCAAATTTAGCCGCACCGAAACCAAAAGAAAATAGGCAACTTATCACAAAGACCATTACATGTATGTTCCGAAAACCTTGAGTACATTGCGTAGTAACTGCCCAGCGAACCATGTTCATCAAAGCTATAGAGGCCGAAGTCGTAGTCCCGTGGTGCTGCGCTTCTATATTTGTCGTGTGCGTGTGACGGCACCATCCCTTTCACGACGATCACCGTGTTCTTGTTGGCCCCCTCGTTGTTTACCGTCACTCTGCAGCTTTTTTTTTTTCTTATGTGCGTGTGGTTGTTGCCGAAGCGGCATGGTTGATATACGTCGGCGATGTTTAATGACCCCCCTGTTTACGTTAAAAAAACAAACATACAAAACCGGGGAGCGATTTCGCTTCCTTTTCAACTCCCGCTTCCGCCGGAACCGGCATGCTTTCCAATGTTTCTCGGCCCTGCAGCCCCTCTCGCGACTTGTGTCTGTTTCCTTGCGTCCTTGTTTTTTGTTCCGGGTTATCTGCCATGTCCTGCTGTTCCAGTTGGCGTGTAGTTCAGCTGTACAAACTCTTTGAAATCGTTCCCTGCTTCTCTAGCCGCCCCGAGAAGGTCGCTTCTCTGTCGCGAAACTAAGTTCATTCACTTGACTTGCTTCTCTTCTTAAAGAAGAAGTAAAAAAGGAATCTCTCGAAGTCTGGTGCAGTTACGCTAGGAGTAGTTTGTATGCTTTCAGGAAGTTCGCTACGACTCCTTCTTCTTCCTTTCCCGTCTTCCCTCATTTCGGTTTCTCTTCTAAGCCGCGTTTATCTGCGGAGTCACGCGAGTCAAGAAATTCGCTGCCGTTTTAAACTTGTGTCTTGCTGTTTTTTTTTTTGTTAAATTTTCGCGCAGAGAGCAAACGACGGGATTGTATCCCCGGAGTTAGTCGTGGCGGATATCGTCGCTAAATTTTGTGTGTCTGTTTTTCGTACGGTGTTCTCGAAGCGAGGTTGGCGCTGAGTTGTCCGCGCTTATGGAGTACGTACACGAAATTTCGAAATCCGGTGCAATCAGACACAGGGCAGGTCGCCGACCACTGGAAACTATTGGGCTTGACTACGTTTTTCGAACTGCAGATAACGAAAAGAAAAAGTCAAGTAAAAATCAAGATAAGTTGGCAAGGAAGGATAAGAGAATGTAGAAAGAGCATGGTTATTCTCGTGATGATTGCTGCTTCTTGCCGTAGTGTATTTCTTGGGTTTCTGAAACGCTTCGCGTGTCGTTTTGTCCGTCTTTTTCATTTTTTTTTCAGTTGAACACGTTGTTACAGTATTATAGGGCCGTCTATCTAAGCTTCGAGAGGAAGTTTATTTGTGTTGACCTAATATTGAATGGACACGTTCGTTAGTGTTGACATTTTGTTCAATTGGTGCAGTATTGGAATCTATTCATGGCGTGTTACTGCCATCCCCTGTAGTCGAACCTGCGCTCTTCAGGAGGTCTTCTGGGATGCGTGCACTATTACACGGCTACGTGTCTTCAGGTTTGCGTTGAGTTCATGCCGTGTTGGTCTGTTCTGTATCCTGTGGGCGAATGTAGTCTTCATTTTGCTTACGAGTCGGGATCCTGGACTTAGGCCGTCAACACGTTTTATGTTTGTAGCCTTTTGCCTCATCCCAATGGCATGTTACACTGTGCGTATGTGTACATCATGCCAGAATGAACATGTATTATTTATTTATTTATTTATTTATTTATTTATTTATTTATTTATTTATTTATTTATACATACTGACAGTCCCATTGGGGACTATTGCAGGAGGGCAACCAAAATACACAAGAGATATACATACATTGAGAAGTGAAAAATGCATGACTAAAGAAATACTATATTACATGGAGTGTAGGCAACATAACGTTTGTGGCAAATGTCATTTAGTAGACATAATAGTACAAAGTGACCATCTTCAAAAAAGTGTCGCTAATGAACATGAGAGACACTGTTGTTATTATTATTATTATTATTATTATTATTATTAAATGTTATTCCTGTTCACATCCACCTCGAGTAACATGGTAGGGTGCACTATCACGCAGGTATCTGTCTTACTGATCTGGGACTCGTATTCATTCATCATCATCACCATCATCATCATCTGTTGGCTGCTGGAGGAAAGGCCTCTCCCCGTGATTTCGAATTCGTCCCTTCCTTACCGAGTTCATTCCACTGTATTTATGCTTGCGAATTTCTTAATTCATCGCTCCATATCTATGCCAGCTCTGCCGCCGAACATCTCGCCTTTTTATGTCACACGACGCCGTTTGTCATCATAACACCACTTCGCACTCTGTTTCCATCCCGTTTCTCCGCGCTTTTTTTTTTTTTTTACTTCGCGATAGTGCATCCATATCTTCCAACTCCCCTCCCATCGTCAATTGCCGAGGCGATCCAAAGTCCTTGTCGTCTTCACTTCATCGACTTCGCGGCAGTTTGTGCCTTCGACGACGCTGTGTATCGCACGCCGCATCGTCTCCGCGCGGGACGCGTTTTGGCGAGAACTTCTTGATGACCTTGTTCAGTGCCTTCTACAATGCTGCTCTGCTCAATGTGTTTTTTTTCTTTTTTCGGTTTGCGAAGCTTGTGTGTTGGTGCGAGGCTGGTGGCGGGGCGCGGGTCTTCAGCTTGTTTTTCGTATGCGTGTATGCGTTAGACGAAAGAAGGAGGGGGGGGCAGGGGGGTGATGATGAAGGCCTTTAATACTAGAGGGGTTGGGTGAACGGCGCGATGTCGTTGGGCGCGAGAGAGACGCGCGCTTCGCTGCTGCTGGATCAGATCGAGAAACTTCTTCGGGAGTGAAAAGTTTCCTGACAAATAAGCCGACGCGGATGAAGTACAAAGGAGGGGGAGAGGGTGTTTGAAGGAGATCGTACTCCGGCCGGGGATGTAGGCGCTCGGTCGTGAACTAGCGGGGACGCCTAATACGTACAAAACAAGCGAGACACAAAGTGTACATGTACGTGGCAGCCCCCAAGGGGGTGGGGAGTTGACAAATTGATCGTGGCGGCGTCATAAAGAAAGGCTACGAGTCTGCATCCCGGCGATCTCGTGTTTGAGAATATTTTTCTTTTTCTCAAGTCTACGGTGATGAATGAATGAAATCGCGTAAATAAAAATATTCGCGCTTGTTGGATGCGAAACTTTCGATTTTATTTTTCTCGCGGTAATCGAGTCGCAAAAGACGGCGGAAAGTAGTTCTGCAAAGTTTGGCGTCGTTTTCTTCTTTGTTTTGTTTTGTTTAGTCATGATTTGAAGGGAAAATATCAAACCTTCCAGGCTGTGACGGCTGCAAGGGGACTGAGGCGGAGGGTTTAGTGTGGATGAAAGTTTTAAAAACGTGCCGACAGGGTAGGTTCTGCCCCCCTGGAGGGAGGCTTGGCTTTTGCTTGACGCGGCTTGGCTTGGCTCGGTGCTTCTTTTTTCACCTTTATGTTGTCTACATAGTTTGCGACGCAGTGCAGGCAGGCAGGCAGCAGGCTTCGGAGAGAAATAGAGAAAGCCAGAGTGATCGCTGCCCGTCGATGTTCGGTGATCAAGAAGCACAAAAGTTACGAGTTGACCAACAAGTAAAGAAAAGAAAAAGAAACCGGAACAGATTTTTTTCCCTTTTTTCTTCTATTCGTCAAGGGGAAGTTGGTGCCGATGAAATGAAGCGTAGGCCCATTATTTTATCCCCGTCGCCTCCGCTCCCTTGCTATACTTTCAGCGTTTGTCACGCAATCTCGTCTAGATTTAGCTTTGGCTTTGACTTTGGCTTGCCTCTTTCCTAGCTCGTTTTTTGTTTTGTTTTTATATCGGTGCGCTGAAGTAAAAATGGGCGTTCCTGGCGCGTTGTATTTGTTATAACCTTCTTGATTTTGTAACGTGTGCTTTTCTTGGTCATTCGGATTTGTAATTTTTTTTCTCTCTTTCCACTCCGCTGCCTCGGCTATCGACGCATTGACGCATGGCCTCACTTCCGAGCACTGTAGGCGTCGCTTTTCCGCAACTCTTGACTCAGGGCGAAGAGCGCTTGTTTTTTTTTTTATTTCGTACAGCGTTCTTCTTTTCTTCATCCTCTGTCGAGTCGGTAATTTTAGCTCTCTTCCGGGCCCAGCTTCTCTCATGTTTGTAGGTTGTTACCTATCGCTTCCTTCATTATATGTATTTTTTTTTTCGCAGCTTCAGGTCTCGGAAGTCTGGTTTCTCAGTTCGCTTTCTCTGTTTCATGGTCTCATGATTTCCTTTTTTTTTCATTTTATTTCTTATTTTCGATTGCGCCAATGCTTTTAAGGCCTGCATTTAAGGGAAGTTATCCATTTCTGCGAACGTGGTTACAGGAGCCGGATGCTAAATCAGCGCTCGCTGTGACACGTTATTGCAATTTGAATATGTAGCCTTTTTTCGCTGGTGTATCAACCGAAATCTCGACAATTCGCATAGCTGAAAACCCAGCGGTTCGTAAACAGGATAACTCCTTCTGCGACAAATGTGCTTATCGCGGACTTTCTTGTATACAGTATAGAACTCAATAAACGAACGAAGTCCATCTGAATACACTCACACTTCGAAAAATGAGCGTCATCAAGAGCACAATTGATTGGATGTAGAATATGCCCTCGCTACTACGGTGCTCGGCCGGGAGCGCCTGCTTTTGCTTTGTCGAAGAACGTGTAGCGTACGATTTCCTCAAATGTGTGGGGGCGCTTGGTGGTTTGGTAACAAAAAATTTGGCCGCGTATCTGCGTGCTTCGCTGCAAATGTCGTCGAAAGACGGTAGTCTTTTGCCGGTCGTACTACGCTGCGTGAGATACGGACGTCATCTGGCAGCGCCGTCGGGAAACGTGAGCTTGTGCAGAATCCCTGCGCATCTGCAAGTTGGCAGCACCAAATAGTCGGCAGCCTTCTTTTTCGTGCATAGCGTCGCAGTTTTAGCGCAGCCTAAGAAACACTAGGGTCTTTAGAATTACGTATCTATACGTTTTATAGTAAAGGAACGCACCTCCTAATACTTACGTATTGATGTTGCGCCTCACATATGCGTAATATTTGCTTTTTGATCTACAATGTTCACAAGTATGAACGCAGCTACCAATTCAAGATGGCTGGGCGTTAGGCAAGTGCTTAAACTTTGGCCGGGTGGCTGAATCGTGTGACAGACAGACAGGCAGGCAGACAGACAGACAGACCAAAATTTCTGCGTTCAAGTATCTCAAGAAAGACTATCATCTTTAATAAGGGAGCCTGTACGGTTTACCGAATCTTGGGCGGTCAAGGAACGCGGGGACGCTTGACGTGTGGCGATTTTTTTTTTTTTCGAGGAACGTCAGGATGCTTGGGGCGTTTCGAATAGCCGAGGAACGCCTGAGCGGTTGACTCATCTCGATGTTACAAAGTTGGGACGCTTATGTGTTCTGATATCCTCGCGTATGGAGGTTCCCCGCTAGTTCGACGCGCTTCACTAAGACAACGTTCACTTAACTAGGGTAATGTAAGGCCATTGAGCAGCTCCTAAAAGGCTCCTCACTAAGCGTTACAGCTGCAGCAAGGAGTGATAGCCAGAGTTTTCTGCTTCTTCTTCTCTGTTTTTTTTTTTTTACAGAGAAGTTCGTTGTGGCTAGAGCATTAGCTTATCTCTTTGTGTATAGAATCCAGCGCTCCGAGGGCGCTAGTCATGCCGAAGGCTGTGAAAAGCCGTGTGAGGTGCGTAAATCTTCGACGATCCGGGCAACAACAACAACAACAACAACAACAACAACAACAACAACAACAACAACAACAACAACAACAACAACAACAACAATAATAATAATAATAATAATAGTAATAATAATAATAATAATAATAATAAATGCAATATATACTTTACTCAATTCGTGCTTAGTGAGTTTGGTTTGAGGTGCAACGCCACCTATGTGATGTAGTTTGCAGCGTAACAGACGATGTCACCGTTACGTCATCGGTAACAGTATTCCGTGGCATCGCCATCATTTCCCGACGTGCTGTATACGTGCTTCCCCCGGCACTCATGCGTCGTCTCGCGTTACTGTCGGTCACATTTATTATATTATTATTATTATTATTATTATTATTATTATTATTATTATTATTATTATTATTATTATTATTATTCTGCTCTTGCCCTAACGCCACTCGAAGAATTCCTTTCGCGTCCTTATGGATTGCTGCTTCGCCCTGTGCCTTCGTGCCAGTTGTCCTCTTTATTCCTTCGATGTCTGCGTCCAAAAGGTGGAGCTCGCGTACAATTTCCGCCAAATGCGAGAAGCGTGTACCTTGTCGCCGTCTAGCGCCTCCCAGTGGGAGCGCCTTGCCTTATACTACTCGGGCGACGACTCGCTTGCCCGGTGGTTGCACACTCGCCGCCCACTTGTACCTGAACCTCTTTTTTTTTTCCTTTCCTTTTACCCTTATCTATTGCTATATTTTTACTGTATTCAAAACTTACGTTTACTTCGGAATTCGTCTCCCTTTTTGCAAGTCTTCACTGAAGGTGTGACCTTTCCTCTTTCATAAAATGTCCGGGACTTGTGGAGATCTCTCTCTCTCTCTCTTTTCTTTTTCTAGAAGCACTCTAGCCACTCAAGGTTTGTCACCGTGCGCTTTGGTGTCTTCGAAAGTGTGCGCCTTCTTTCCCGGTTCTTTTCTTGCTTCCGGCATCGGGTGAAATACGAAAGAAAATAAAAGGAAGTAACTTCCGGGATCGCCATTGCTCTTGACACTGAGAAATAGGCGCTGAACTCCCTCGGGCATTCCTTCCTCGGGCGTACTCTGACTGTGTGTCTGCCTCTTCTCATCTGTACCGGCGCCACGTTTGCCTAAATGTGTTCGCCTGTTGGGAGACTCTCCGACGTCCTCTGTGTCTGTTATTTATTTCTTCTTTGTTTAGAACTTGTGTATCAATACAGTGCCTCGCTTGTAGATCGCGCTGTCCTCGAATAACGGCGTCGCCACTTCTTCGGGTCGTGACCGGTCGTTCTTCGCGTCACCATTTTTTTGCCCTCTTTTTCTTTCTTTGTGTTTTTTTTTTTCACCTTTCGCTTACTGGATCCCAAACATTCGGTAGGCTTCCTATGTATTCCCCTGGGAGAAACTTCACCTCGTAGTGGAGAACAATTTCCGAGGAGCCGTATCCATCTGCGTTGCGCCTATTTTTTTTCCCCCTTTTTCTTACTGTTTTATGTTGTTACGATGATCAAAGGAAGAGAAGTTCGACAACTGAAAAGAAGAAAAAAAAAAAGAGCAGCGGCCCGACTGGAATCTCAGCTATGTGTGCCAGCCTTATCTGTCTTTGTAAATATGTGTGAATAGCTTGATACTCGTTACTGTATTCTTCTTCTTTTCGTCCGTTTAGACGACGTTGCTCAGGAGGTTAGCCTATGCTTAAGTTTATGAGCTGTCGGGGGAGGAAAACATATAGGTAAGGAACAGGAAAAAGAAAAGAAAGGAGGAACAAAAAAGGGAAAGTGCAGGTCTGGAGTGACCTCGTTTGCTGTAGGAACGATGCTTGTTGTTTCGTTTCATTCAAAACATCGGCCGTGCTTTTTACGTCTTCCCTATCGTTTCACGTGTGCTCTTGCTTCCTGATGAGGTTAGTCTGCAGTGTTCATTCATTCATTCATTCATTCATTCATTCATTCATTCATTCATTCATTCATTCAATTTCTGACAGTGTCGATGACCACTTTTTAGCCTCAGTGATGCGGCAGTTTTTGGTCGAATTCTTCTTGCGATGCTTGAAGAAAAAAAGCAGAAGAGAGATAGAAAAAAAAAAGCAAAGAGAAAGGGAACCTCTCTTCACTGTAAATGTCCCCGATGTTAAAGGAACATATCCAAGCACGTTGGGGTTTTATCCATGATACTTACAGAAATGAAAATGCATACTCGCTAGCTTGGCGCGATAAAAGTGTCCAGCCGTTTATTGCGGCAATACATCTTTAGGCACTCCCTTTTCAACGCCTGCGAAACAGCTCGGTTTTTTTTTTCTCTTTCCCCTCTCGATGCCTTTAAGCACCTCACGCAGGTGAAGGAATTTCTTTTTTCTTTAGGAGTCAGGTGCCTGTTTTGAATCGCTGCGTCTACTCACTTTTCTTACTCTTGGTGCGCTCTTTAGAATTTATCTCTCTTGGTGGAGCTGTGGCGGTGTCTGTTGAGGATTACGATGAGGCGACACCGCTTTCTATCCTCAAAAACCCGTCTCGTAACTCACCGTTTAACGAGAATAAAGTGCTTTTCGACACTCTGAGAGGCTTGCGCTTACGTGTTTGCCGCTGAGGGCGTTCACCCGGATTTCCTGTGTTTACACCCGCCGTGGCGAAACTTGGGAGGAGGGAAGAGAAGTGAATACTACTGCTGATGATGCAACAATTTGGGCTATTACTACTGCTAGTACCAGTAATCATAAGAGTGATGACAGTAATATGAGGTGCTTGCGCCTGCGTGTTTGCAGCTGAGGGCGTTTACCCGGATTTCCTGTGTTTACATATGCCGTGACGAAACTTGCCGGAGGAGGGAAGAGAAGTGAATACTACTGCGGATGAAGCAAAAATTTCAGCTATTACTACTACTAGTACCAGTAATAATAATAGTGATGACAGTAATATGAGATGCTTCCGCCTGCGTGTTTGCAGCTGAGGGCGTTTTCCCGGATCTCCTGTGTTTACACCCGCCGTGGCGAAACTTGGAAGGAGGAGAGAGAAGTGAATATTGGTGCTGCTGATGCAAATACTTGGGCTAATTACTACTGCTGCTAGTACCAGTAGACCGATGACAGTAATAACGATGACAGTAAGAGCGATGACAGTAATAAGAGTGTTATCTCTATTCTATGCGCCCAGAAGGAAACGCTGGTGTAATAGCACACGTACGTGTAAAAAGGAAGTGTTTATAGCTGAGGCTACGACCAGCAGTGGAGAAACAGAAAGAAAGATATCATGGAATGAGACCGTATATTTACGCTAGACACATGCAAGAAAAAAAGAAACAAATGAAAAGAAACAGTGATGCGCCTCGTGAAGTGATTTTTTTTTTAAATGGTGGAAGTGAGTGCAGTCATTTTGTAGGGTCGTCTTCCTTTGCGTCTCCTATCTGCTTGCTTACCCGCATAGCAGATGAAAGCGAGCAGTTAACTTTCCTGTTAACTCATTGCCGTTGTCGGAGGTGCGGGCAAGGGGAGGGGTATGGAGTTTGTAGCCTTAACTTTGGTTTTCCCACGGTTTAAATGCGAAAATGGTAATGTGCGCTGGTGCATCATGCTCATGTAAATGTAATGTACGTTAGTTCGCGGCCCTCTTTGTAGGGGAAGTAGCAATAGTGTTGCGTTTCATATGCTGGCTTCCTCGAAGTCCATCACTGCGTTGCGCTTTTAAAATGACGGCTTGATTGATTTGTGGGGTTTAGCGTCCCAAAACCAGCTCTGATTATGAGAGACGCCGTAGTGGAGGTCTCCGGAAATTTCGACCACCTGGGGTTCTTTAACGAAAAATGACGGCTCGTCAATGGGTATATATACAGGAGTGTGAACAAAAATGCTTCCCCCTCAGGTCATCGCTTGAATGGCTTTTCCCTTCGCCTCCGTTCATGTGTGCTGTTACAAAACAACGAGCCAATTAAAATGAATTAATCGATTTTCTGTGTATTTAATTACCCTAATGTTGCGAAATTGACGGCGACATAGTTATAAAACAGCAATTTGTTATTCTAAGTCTTTGTTTATGGGATTGTCTCTTTGATGAAGCCGCGCTGTCCCATCGTCTTGTCATCACCCTTTGAAGGAAGCGACGAAGGCCGGATTGCATGAGAAATTTAGTGCGCGTGTTGCTCGCTGGCACTGACGCGAACGCGGCGCGGCGGTTGCATTTTCTGCGGAGTCGAAAGTGCCAGAGGCCCGTGTAAGTTGCGCATCGTCAGTGCGCCTTCGAGAACCCTAGGTGGTCGAAATTTTCTGAGCCCTGGAGTACGGCGTGCCTGGTAATCATGTGGTCGTTTTGGCACACAAAACTACTACAGTTTATTTATTTATTTATTTGTTTATTTATTTATAAAATTTATTTATTTATTTATTTATCATAGTACCCACAGCGCCTATGGGCATTACAGTGGGAGGGGGAGAAAGAGAAATAATAAAGTGTTTCAATGCGTAACAGAGATGATAATACATCGAGCATACTATGAAAATGTAAGTAATTATAAAAAGTAAGATACTTTTGTTGGCACAAACCACAGTTTGCAAGCTCACACACGGCACTGCAAACGCAGCCTGTATCGAGAACGAGACGAGCCGCGAGGAAGGTGCCGGTCAAGAATTACCATACCCTTATAGTCGCGGAAGTCCCGAGTAGTGGGAGCTTCTTGAACTCGGTTGCCTTGGAAACGTGTATGCTCGGCCCAGCAGTCTGAGTAACGTTTTGTGAAAAAGTGACGCCACTTCCGTTACGGACTACAACCCGCTGGTGTCGGCTGGGGCTTCTCCTCACCTTTCCCTCCTTCTTGGCATTTAACAACAGCAGCAGTAGCAATCACGCACGCGTGTTCTTTTTGCCTCACATATTTTTGTTTTCTTTTTCAATAAAAATTTCAGTTACAACGCGCTTGTGCGGTCCTCTCCTCTCCTTTTCCACGTTTTATCGCGCACTTTCCCAGATATGAAGTACCAACTCGCCCGTCAGTCTATTCTTCTAACGACAACAAACAAGCCAAGCTTGAGAGACAGGCTTGATAGGCCTCCTGCGACGAAATATATCTCCACTGAGTATTTCGAGCGCCTGCAAGAAGCTCTCTTTATAGGCGAGCAAAACGGACAGAAATGGGCTATAGCTAGAATGCGTTCGTCCGAACTTAGTGGGCGCATTGAAAGACGAGATACGCATTTCAGTCTTCTTTTAGTGCTGGTCGGCTGAACGCCTTTCGGCACGCCGCTCGTAAAAAGCGTGCGACGCGCTGTAGGGATGCCGCTTCCGCGACGTACATATCTTGGGGACTTGTGCGCAAAAAGGCTCACCCAAACGAGAACGCCTACGTTTTGCGGAGAGATGAATGTTGTGGAGCGCCAGCGTTCCTCGCGTTTTCGACCAGTTGCTCGTTGCTCACGGCCGCCATATCGACTCGAATAAAGGAAGACAAATGGACATACAAGATGAGAATGAATAAGGGGGAAAAGTGCGAGCGACGAGATCGACACAAAGAAGCCAAGGATCTCGCGCCTTGGAAAGAATAGTCTCGAATGCAGTTTGTGGTGCCTAAATCGCTCGAAAAAGATTTCAGTTTCTCGCTGAGCCGACGGCGTTTCTGCACTAGTCGAATATTCGTAAACGCTTTTCGTTTCCGGTTCAGTGCAGCGAAAGTTCGCGAATGTATTCGGACTTTGTATTGAAACGCCGTCGTGTTGTTTCGTGTATCGCGGTTTGAACCAAAACAGCCATCGACACCGAAGCCGGATTCATTGTTCGCTTTTTCGCCCCTCCTAAAAGGAGTTATTGCTAGCTTTTCTTAAAAAAAGTAAGTTGGTACGGGTAAACCAAATATCTCAGGCTTGTGCGAGTGCGCGGGGAGTCTGGAGGGTCTAATATCTTACAGCGGAATTTACTATTATTTTTGGGGGAGTGTTTTGTATGTACGACATTATCGTTGCAGTACTTACACCATCCTGACCCAACGGTAATGCCCGGGGATTGTCGGTTCTGGTGGCACCGGCCGTGCCGTAACAGATGACTAAAAAAAGCGACGGTTTGAAGGTGGACGGTCCTTCTTTTACTTTTTTAAAATCTATTTTACTTAATTGTAAGACCATAGTCACTCTGTGCTTCAGCTTATTCATTCCTCCAAAAATTATACCTGCTTCTTCCTTTATTTTTTTCCGATCACCTAAACAATGTCCAATTTCTTTAAGTTGTTTTAACTTGCCCAACATTTAACTTGCCCACCTTAAAGCAATCCCTGTTTTCTCCTCCGGCATACTTATCATCCCGCAGACATCATCACCTAAAGGTACACATTCCACAGTGCCATACAAACCAATACTTAAGTTCCTTCGTCCCAAAAACTGCTTCGGACAGGAATCACCTGCCCTCCTCTCTCGTCGCCATTAAGGATCCTGCTAAATTTAAAGATGTTGTTATTAGTCACCTGCTATAACCTTTACTACATTTTACGTGTTTTTCCCACACCTCTCTGTAACGCCTGACTGGCCCTGAGAGTAATAAAATGAAATGAAATGAAATGAGCGTTTACCGGGTCTTTCATTCTTCTAACTAATTGGCTCTTGGCCAACCTCCCAGAGTGCGTGTGCGCCATTCAACTCTGTCTTATCTACATCTACATGTACATCCTAAACTGGCTATCATAGGCACGACTGTGTTTGTGAAGCGATGTCCTTCGTTCTGATTCGGTAAGGGACGTCGTTTAATCGCGGCCATGTGTATGCAGTGAATGCTGTACGCAGTGTACTGCTAGCCGATTGGCGTGCGTGGGCGTCCGGGGTACAACATTTTACGTCGGCTAAGTAGGCCCATGCGTGGGCCTGTGCAAGGAGGGGTATGTGTGTGACATGGGCGTACACACACACAAATATATATATATATATATATATATATATATATATATATATATATATATATATATATATATATATATAGTACGCGAAGAGCTGCTCCACTACCATTTGACGCACCGTATCAACATATATATATTGACGCGAGGTAGATTGGAACGCTGTGCCAACGGCCCCTTGAAGCGAGAACGACGAAGTTCTTGGACGCTCACGTGCTCTCGGACGATCTGCTTTTGCTGAAGCCAGACGCTCGCTGCCAAGCTCGCGATTACGAACGCTTCTTCCTGGCGGTAGCTTGGACAACGGCCGATTCCTTGCTTGTAGGCAGCTCTTGTGTGTAGTAGCTTCGTGACATTTTTCTGGTGGAGGTGCGGGGTAAGCGTTAGATGCTAAGATCTCCGCAGCGTACCCCAGACCAGAGCCCGGCGAGTAGTTCGACCGAGCTCACCCCTGTGCACGCACGTACCAGTCGTCGTCTCCAGGGGCTCCAGCCACAACACGGTCTTCTACCCGAACGCACCAGGATGACGAGCCAACCACCTCCTGTGACTACAACATCATCGCACCTGGTCGTCAATCATACCAGGACGCCGAACCCGTTTCACGGAGACGCTTCTGAAGACGCCGACGATTGGCTCGACCACTTCGAACGTGTTGCCAACCTCAACGACTGGAACCAAGAGCGTAAGCTACGCTATGTGTACTTCGCTCTTGAAGATGCCGCGAAAACGTGGTTTGAGAACCACGAGGCGACGCTGACGTCGTGGGATGAATTCCGCCGGCAGTTCTTGAATGCCTTTGCGAGAGTGGACAGAAAGGAAAGGGCGGAGTTGGCAATGGAGGCTAGAATTCAAGGTCCGAACGAAAGAGTGACAGCGTACGTAGAAGACATGAGCCGGCTCTTCAGACGTGCGGACCCTTCGATGCCAGAGAGTAAGAAAGTGCGCCACCTAATGCGAGGCGTCAAACAAGAAATCTTTGCCGGCCTCATTCGAAACCCACCGTCGACACTTGCGGAGTTTCATGATGAAGCCACTGCCATGGAGAAGGCCCTTCAGCAGCGGGCTAGACAATTCAACCGCGACGCCTTGATTCCGAGGGAGCTGTCTTCCGTTACCATGGGCAACGACGTCTGCGCCTTGCGAGAGCTCATCAGGGCTGTTGTCAAGGAGGAACTGCAGAAGATGCAGGCGACCGCTACTGCCCCTGTAGAGCCACTTTCCATTGCGGAAATAGTGCGCGCCGAGGTGAGACAGGCCGTCCACGTTCCTGGACAGTACGAGGGGCCACAGACGCAGGGCCAGCGAGTTGAACTGAATTACGCCGAAGCCGTGCGCCGTCCGCCACCCATTAATGCGTACGAGGGGCCACAGATGCAGGGACAGCGAGTCGAAAGGAATTACACTGAAGCCGTGCGCCGTCCGTCGCCCCCTAATGCTTGCAGCATGGTACCCCCAGCACGGCAAATGGAAGTAAGCTTCGGGTCCCGCAGTCCACCGTTCGTCGCCGAAGCAAGACCTCGGAAGAGCGACGTCTGGCGCACCCCCGACTACAGGCCTCTTTGCTATCACTGTGGTGAAGCCGGACACGTGTACAGAATGTGTCCTTACCGACGTGTGGGGCTCCGTGGGTTCTCGCCGAATGCACCTCGTCCACGGCCTGGTGAGCGACCGCCGGAAATAGAGAATTTCGTCGCGAATCGTCCAAACGTCAATCAGCGGTGGCACGAGCCCCGTTCGTCGTCTCCTGCTCGTTACAGATCGCCGAGCCCAGCCTTCTCCCGCGGCACTCCTAGACGCCGCTCGCCTAGCCCTGCAGGTCGGGAAAACTGAGTTCAGCGACCTCCGGAGGTGAGGCCGCTGACGTTCGCTGTACTCAAGATCCTCCATTGCGACGACAACGACGACAACAGAACGGCGCAGATACGCAGACGCAGTCAAATACGGTACGAGAAGTCGTAAAGTCGAACATTCCCGTAACTGTCGACGACGAAGAAATAACGGCGTTAATCGACACCGGTGCTGACACGTCAGTCATGAGCATGGATCTTGCCACAAAGCTGAAGAAAGTTTCTACCGTGTGGACTGGATCTCAGATTCGCACTGCAGGGGGCCACCTCCTAACTCCGGTAGGAAGATGTACAGCACGAGTGAGCATTCGCGGCTATACATACCTCGGAAATTTCGTTATTCTGCCAGGTTGCTCAAGGGACCTCATTCTGGGAATGGACTTTCTTCAGGCTAATGGAGCCGTGATTAATTTGCAAAAGTCTCGGGTAACGTTTTCGACTGAACACGCCTTAGCAAAGAACACCTGTGACGAAACTCATGTCAACGCCTTGAGGATCGTCGACGACAACGTCACAGTGCCACCAAGAAGCAGCGTATTGGCCCTTGTAACATGCGACGCATCCGACAACCATGAGGGTATTGCCGAGGCAAACATCCCACTGCTGCTCGAAAGATACATCTGCATCGCGCGAGGTCTCGTCCGGTTACAGAATAAGTGCTCGCATGTTTTGCTGACAAACTTTGGCAATGAGTATCAGCACGTCCCGCAAGGCACTGCTGTCGCATTCCTCAACGACATTGCTGAGTTCTCCGACGTCGGCACGTTGCAAGTTGCTTCACCTGATGCATCAAGTCATGTCAGCTTGAATGCTCGCGTTCACATTAATGCTGAATTAACCGAGCACCAAAAGACTGAGCTACTGGGCCTCGTGAAAGAATTCGCTGGCTGTTTCTCTACAGATTCTAAAGTTCAGCGTACCTCCGTTGCACAACACCGTATTGTTACAGAGGAGTCGGCACGACCTGTCCGTCAGCATCCGTACCGTGTGTCACCTATGGAACGGGACGCGATTAAGCGCCAAGTACAGGAAATGCTAAATGATGACGTCATCCAGCCGTCGACAAGTCCCTGGGCGTCGCCAGTAGTGCTAGTAAAGAAGAAAGACAACACACTCCGTTTCTGCGTCGACTACAGGCGGCTTAACAAAGTTACGAAACGCGACGTCTACCCCCTGCCACGAATTGATGACGCTCTGGACCGTCTACGCCACGCCCAGTTCTTCACTTCATTAGACCTAAAGTCCGGGTATTGGCAAATTGAAGTCGATGAGCGCGACCGTGAAAAAACCGCCTTCGTCACTCCTGACGGGCTATACGAATTTAAAGTCCTCCCTTTCGGCCTCTGTTCTGCTCCTGCTACGTTTCAGCGCATGATGGACACTGTGCTCGCTGGGCTCAAGTGGCAGACATGCCTGGTATACTTAGACGACGTTGTTGTGTTTTCCAGCACGTTCGATGAGCATCTCGTCCGACTAAGAAGCGTGCTGACTGCAATAAGCAAGGCAAATCTGACAATCAAGCCCGAAAAATGCTACTTTGGCTTCCGGGAACTCAAGTTTCTAGGTCACGTAGTCAGCTCCCAGGGCGTCCGACCAGACCCAGAGAAGTTGGCTGCCGTTGCAGAGTTCCCTCGTCCTAAGGACAAGAAGGCTGTTCAACGGTTCCTAGGACTCTGCGCATACTACCGTCGTTTTGTTGAAGGCTTCTCAAGAATTGCAGAGCCTCTCACAAGACTAACGCGACAAGACGTCCCCTTTGTGTGGGCGGATGACCAAGAACAGGCCTTTACAGAACTGCGCAAACGACTTCAATCAGCACCAGTGCTGGCACATTTCGACGACGCCGCGGAAACTGAAATTCATACCGATGCAAGCAACGTGGGACTAGGAGCCATTCTGGTGCAATGGCAAGACGGCGGAGAACGTGTAATTGCTTATGCGAGCCGCAGTCTCACGAAGGCAGAAGTTAACTATTCGACAACCGAAAAAGAATGTTTAGCAGTCGTCTGGGCCATCAGCAAGTTTCGACCTTACTTATACGGCCGGCCATTCCGAGCGGTCAGTGACCACCACTCGCTCTGCTGGCTTGCCAATCTCCGAGATCCGTCGGGCCGCCTCGCTCGTTGGAGCCTCCGCCTTCAGGAGTACGACATAACTGTCGTCTACCGGTCCGGCCATAAGCATAAGCGACGCTGACTGCCTGTCACGTGCTCCCATTCCTTTGACGTCATCCGACCTGGAGCAAGATTTGCCGTTTCTGGGGGTCGTCGACGCGACGAGCATGGCTAACCATCAACGCGCAGACTCTGAGCTGCTTCCACTTATTCGGTATCTTGAGGGAGCTGACGTTGTTGTCCCGCGCCCCCTTTCACGGTGTTTGACGTCATTCTGTTTGCGGAACGATGTACTGTACAAGAAGAATTGCGAAAACAGCCAGGAGACGTTCCTCCTCGTCGTTCCGGCAGCGCTACGCGAGGAAGTTTTCCAGGCGTGCCACGACGATCCATGTGCCGGTCACTTAGGCTTCGCGAGGACTCTAGCACGCATACGCCAGCGATACTATTGGCCACAGCTTTTTTCATCTGTTCAGCGGTATGTCAAAACGTGCCGTGACTGTCAGAGACGTAAAGCCCCACCCGTCAAGCCTGCCGGCCTGCTTCAGCCTTTGGATCCGCCTCCGACGCCGTTCCAGCAAGTTGGAATGGATCTTCTTGGTCCGTTCCCTATCTCATCCTGTAAAAACAAATGGATAATCGTGGCAACCGACTATTTAACCCGATATGCGGAGACTAAGGCTGTGCCCCGAGGAACTGCAGATGAAGTTGCCAGCTTCTTCGTCCAGAACATCGTGCTGCGTCACGGCGCACCCACTGTACTCATTACTGACCGTGGTGCAGCGTTCACAGCGGAGCTATTGAAAGAAGTCGTTACGCTCACGCACACCAACCACCGAAGGACCACAGCCTATCATCCCCAAACTAATGGCTTGACAGAGCGCTTAAACAGAACATTGGCCGACATGCTCTCCATGTATGTCGATATGGAGCACAAAACGTGGGATGAAATTCTGCCATACGTGACGTTTGCTTATAATACCGCTGTGCAGGAGACAACCGAGTTCACACCATTCGAGCTCGTTTATGGCCGTCGCGTTACAACACCCTTAGACGCGATGCTCCCAGTCGACTACGGAGCCACGACAAATGAGACCACTGAAGATTTCATCGAGAAGGCCGAGGCAGCTCGCCAGCTTGCTCGGCACCGCATCCGTACCCAGCAGATTACCGACGCCTGCCGTTACAACCTACGTCGCCGGAACGTCCAGTACTCGCCAGGCGACCGCGTGTGGGTATGGACGCCTATCCGGCACCGTGGGCTCTCCGAGAAACTGTTGCGCCGCTACTTCGGTCCTTACGAAGTTGTACGCCGCCTCAGTGATGTGAATTACGAGGTGGTCCCTCAAAGCTCTGACCCTGGTTCGAGCCGACGTCGCCCTCGTGCTGAAGTCGTCCACGTTGTACGGATGAAGCCGTACCACGCCCGCGAGACATAAGCAACCCCTCAAAGACGGTTCTGGACTGTGTACATCTATGTGTTTCTTGTTGTTCTTTTGTGTGTTATCAGCGTTGACCATATTGCTGTACCGTTACACTTGCAGCGACCGGGACGGTCGCTTTTGAGGGGGGAGAAATGACGCGAGGTAGATTGGAACGCTGTGCCAACGGCCCCTTGAAGCGAGAACGACGAAGTTCTTGGACGCTCACGTGCTCTCGGACGATCTGCTTTTGCTGAAGCCAGACGCTCGCTGCCAAGCTCGCGATTACGAACGCTTCTTCCTGGCGGTAGCTTGGACAACGGCCGATTCCTTGCTTGTAGGCAGCTCTTGTGTGTAGTAGCTTCGTGACAATATGTTGATACGGTGCGTCAAATGGTAGTGGAGCAGCTCTTCGCGTACTATTTGTCTTATCGCGGACGCCAGATCGGATGGTGATAGCGCACTTGTGTCGACACTGGCCACTGTCGGTACATTAGCCAAACGGCCAAACTTCGGCGCGATACGACGCATCTTGAGCGCTTCAAATGTGCGGCAATGTTGAATTATGTCCGCTACAGACGTCAGGTCTTCTTTGGCTATCAAGAACTGGTAGACATCTTCAGCTACCCCTTTAAGAAGATGTCCAACCTTCTTCGCTCATTCCAGCATTGACAAGTCTGCACAGCTTAAGGACCTCTTCTACGTACATAGTGCAGGTTTCACCGGAGAGTTGGGCCCTTTGGGACAGGGTCTGTTCAGCTCGCTTCTTCCTCGTGACAGTGTCACCGAAGCACTTCTTCAACTCTTCCACAAATATCTCCCAGCTCGTAAGTACGTCCTCGTGGTTGTCGTACCACATAAGAGCAGTGCCCGTGAGCGCGAAAACAACGTGTGACAGCTGAGCGTTGGAATCCCAACCATTATGTTTGCTCACCCGTCGGTACTGCTTCAGCCACTCGTCTACGTCCTCACCGCAAGCGCCGGCAAAGCTTGGTGGCTCCTTGTACAGCTGAGAAGGGCCCGGGGCCGATGGCCTCGGAGATTCAGCTTCTCGGGGCATGCTTCCCGTTGGCGATGGTGCAAGTCCCGCAAGGCGACGGCTGCGACGAAGTGCAACGAGTAGGGATTCCGTTGTTGGGGTGATCAGGTACCCAGCACTTCCACCACTCTGTTACGGGGCGTGTAGGAGGGTTTACTCTGTTACGGGGCGTGTAGGAGGGTTTATTCGAGCTAGCTGGGCGGCAAGCGATATGGCGGAACTGCACGTCGTTCTCTTCTTCTTCGCTGCTATGTGTACCTCCTTGTTGTTGTTGCTTCTGCTGCTCCACTACCATTTGACGCACCGTATCAATATATATATGCGTTTGTGGTATGCTACCCACAATGTGCATCCGTCGTTCCAAATAAATCCTACAACGAAAATCTCATTACAGTCAGCTTTACACGAAGGTCAACTATACATTTTCATCGAGATGTTGACTCACATGTATCTTCATCCTTGCTGTCATGCTGTGCGGTATGTGAGTAAATTGTGGATGCACTCCGAATCACGCTGGCGTGGTGACTTTCCGCAACAGTGCGACCTTTATGCAGCGACTGATCGCATGTTCGCTGAATTTTCGATCTGTTCACGAGTCTAACCACTTTGATTGCTCATCTTCGTGTAAATCTTTATGGGTATGTGTGAGTGACTGATTTGGTGTGTGATTGAAGCGCATTATGTTTTTCTATCTAGTTCCAACGCATATGGAGTTTGCATGTGTGCATGACGCTACAGAACTGCTGGAATCAATCAATCAATCAATCAATCAATCAATCAATCAATCACCGTGCGCAGGAACAACCCTACTAGTACAATACTAGTACTGGCGCATGCATCATCACCACCACCACCAATAATAATAATAATAATAATAATAATAATAATAATAATAATAATAATAATAATAATAATAATAAGCTTGTATTGGTTTTGTGAGTGGTTTTGCGGACTCTCTACTGTTTTCATCGTATAGTATATGACTCAGTCGTCGGGTCACTTTGGTACTGTTTGTTCTGCAGCGGAGAAAACGGAGTCAGAAAAGATACGCCACAGGCCATAAACTTCTGGACACTCGCTTCCTGGTCTGCTCGCTTGCGCCAGGATTTAAACGACGCCCAGTGGCGTTGAATCTCTGCGAACCCTTCGCGTGGACATTTGCTTGGCTGCATCCGAGCGAAGAGGCAGTTAAGTGCGTCTATGCGAGATGCAGTTCTTGCGTCCCCTCCCTCCCCCTGTCTTTTTCCGTGCTCTGCTTGCTTCTTCAGTTTGCCTGTAGAATTGCAGGGAGCGGCGACGATAACTACCCGGTCGTTTGCGGCGCGCGTCGCTCGCATGTCGTGGGTCGAGAACCACCCGGACGGAACCGTCGCGCACGCCGAGACAAACAGAAGCAGCTCGAAGCGTTTACGGCTGTTCTGCTATGTGTGTGTTGAACCAAAGCCAAGATCTCTCTCTCTCACACACACACACACACACACACACACACATATAGATCGTACAACCCACCACAGATGAAGATGAAGAGACCTAGGTGATGATGAGTATGTACACATGAAGTAGAAGTGCCTAATGATTGCCCACAATATATATATATATATATATATATATATATATATATATATATATATATATATATACAATGTGCGTGTCTGTGTTTGTGTATGAGGTGTAGCACTTCAATGATATTCCATTTACTGGTGGTCTTCTCGGTCGAGGCCTGACCTTTATAAATGGAATATCATTGAAGTGCTACGTGTCATACTTATATGGATGCGGCAGGCGAGACAACCTACTCCGTCTATATATATATATATATATATATATATATATATATATATATATATATATATATATATATATATATTCACGCTGCATTCAAAGCTTCCGAAAGCTCCCTGCCTCAAAAGCTGCTCATTATCGCCCCATCGATTTAATTTCTGAAATAGCCCGACTTTCTGTATACCCATCGACAGCGTTGAACTCGACGGCACTCGGTGTCCTTTCGGACTGACTTTATTAGCGTTCCCAGCGTCCAGCGTTCGGAACGCTAGAACAGACGCTTGTACTAACGAAAAACCGTGTAGCTTCGCTGAGGGTTGTCTGAAGCTCGTAATTATAATTACACGCTGTTTGCGCTTCGGTGGAACAGTAGCTTTTTAAAACGGTTATTTCTCCTTGCCGCGCTTCGTGTTTGAGTCGACGTACAATTAAGGCTCGTCTATTATTAACAACTCCTCATCTAAAGCGGCCCCAAGTAAACGTTGCGAGGAACGCAGTAATCGGAATATTATATCACGCCAGGTTCTACACTACTTTCGATATGGTCTGTAGAGACTGTATACATTATTAATAGAGTTCTTTCCTAAATTAAAAAAAGTGAAATAAACGTGGTAATACTTAGACATTATAAGCTGCGTCGCACGAAACACTGCACAATAAAAAAAAAAGACATGGTGCACACACGCACGGTGCGTGAATGTGTACCACTTTTTTTCTTGTCCCGTAACTGTTTCTTTCGGTTCAGTTTAAAGTGTTCCCAGCTGAGCAAACACTGCTTTCTCCCCCTGTAAACCGCCGTCTTCTGATATTCGTTCAGCGTACGTTCTCTCATAACTAATCAAACGTTCGCCGCTGTTTCCGTTACGGAATCAACGTTCACTCGTATTTGCCTTATTTCAGCAGCCCCTGCGATGTTTCCCAAACATCATGGGCGTCTTCGCGTTGGTACGCTTCTCTCCTTCTCTCTGGTGTACCTCTATTTGCTCACTGTGTACTCGGTATATATATCTAGTCCAGCGTCTTCTTCTTCTGGCGTTAAGGAAAGTTCTTTCCCTCTCTCTCCATTTTATCCTCCCCGCTTATTCCTTATCTTCCTTTATATCCCACGTTGGCTCCGTTCTTTCTTCTTGGTCTTCATCAGAGCTTCGCTCGAAACAACTCCGGTCGCCTAATGACGTACCTAATAACAATAATGATAACAATAATCATATAAGCGAACGTCTCTCTGCGCTCTTCCTTGCTCCATTCCCCGCGCTTTCCCGCCGTCGCGGGTAATTTCATTTTCGAGCTTCTTTAACCGCTCGCATATTTCTTCTGCCCCTCATGGAGAGCGTCGCCGTCGCTGACGATTCCGCGTTTTGACTTTCTTTCTTTCTTTCTTTCTTTCTTTCTTTCTTTCTTTCTTTCTTTCTTTCTTTCTTTCTTTCTTTCTTTCTTTCTTTCTTTCTTCTTTCTTTCTTTCTTTCTTTCTTTCTTTCTTTCTTTCTTTCTTTCTTTCAGCCGCTTACTTATTGACTTCCTTTCGAGCTACCTTCGACGACCGCCAGCGTCGGCAGCCTGCGGCGTCGGCGCTCTTTTATTTGTTCCCGGCCTCCCGCAGCGCACGAGCATGTTCCACTCGCTTGAGAGCGAGCTGCTTGTGTACTCAACCTCGCGCTCATGCTACCAGTTACACTTGCGCGCATAGGACAACTGAGCGGCGGTTCTTCTAACGGCGGTTCGTTTTCTAAGGAATGATTTCTTCATCGACTATTTTTACCCACTTTACGTACCAGGGCGTCATCGCGTCGACCCGTAAACGGTTGATTCAAAGACTGATTGTTCAGCAGGACGGAATGTCCCACGATACCGGATGTCCTCTGTAACCTGACAGGCTAGACTGTCCATGGAGACGTAATCTCCAACAAGACTATGTGTTCACAGATTCGTTACAGTATTTTCAGACACAGTTTAGTATGTCTCGTGTAGAGGGCCTATTTCGCTAGGTGTTAAGCGGGAATGGTCAAGGCCGGAAGTAATTAGTGTGTAGGCTGGAAATGAGTAAGCTATTATAGGAAGCTGTGGATGACAGGTGCTTAGGAGCGGCCGAAGAAACTGAAAATTTGCAGGCTGTGCAGAAATAACGTGGCCGACAGGAAGTGGTTTAATGGAAGCAGTGTAAGTGTGGCCCCGAATACACGGATCCTAAGCAACGTCAATGCGGAACGCATCGCGCAACTTACATCGAGCACAGGGTTCATTCAATCTCCACGCTGTAGTTGAACTGTCTAGCGACTGCTTTCTAAACTTTTTTTTTCGCCTTTAATTTCCATGGACCTGTGTCATCTACGCATGTCTTATCTCTTACTTCGTTCGTGACATCTTCTACTAACACTTTTCCATACATTTCTTGTATGCTTTCTTTTTTGTTTCTCTCTTATTGTAAGCCTACACTCTTCGTGGGGATTGCGCAACTTTCGAAAGGAACAGGGACGCCAGGAAAGAACGTGCTCATTAGTGGAGAAGAATCCAAGGATGGAAAAACAAACATAAACCGTCAGGTTAGAAGAGAATAACTAGAAGGTCAACTTGGAACGATAGGAAATTTTCTTCAGCGACTACGCAATCTTGCCAACGACAGTGTCCACGAAGAAAGGGCTCTCATTTGGACTGTAACCTTTTCACCGCTGCTTCTTTCAGCGCCACACCTTTCTTTCTGTTTTTTTATTTTCAACACACTTCTCATAACAACCGTCCACGTTCGTTTACTTGTTTTTCTCTTTTGTTTTTCACCAATTTCTGTGCCCACTTTGTGTCTCATTGTAGTCGTCCTCGTTTGTGGCCCCGTTCTTCTTCTCAGAGATGTTTCTGTGTTCTTGGCACGCCTTCAAGGCCGTGCTCCCTCGGGAACTGGGCTTCCTTTTTGTCGGCCACTTCATTAACCACCCCTGTTCATGGTTACCTCTTGCTCGCTGGCGCACGTGCCTTGCGGCCTGGTCGCCTCTTACGGCTGTTTGCTTTCCTTATTGTTGTCGACATTGTTTGCAGTGCTTGTTCTTTGTTTGGTTGGTGGAAGGGGGCGGAAACGTTTATCCTAGCAGTTGTTATCGTTGCCTCATTTGTACTATGCCGCTTGTAGTTGGATTGTCTGTAGTACGCTTTGCTATCTATCTATCTATCTATCTATCTATCTATCTATCTATCTATCTATCTATCTATCTATCTATCTATCTATCTATCTATCTATCTATCTATCTATCTATCTATCTATCTATCTATCTATCTATCTATCTGTGTGTTGCAGTCATTGTTCTTCGTTAAACTGGGGTAGTATTTATTTAATGGTATAGTTTCAGTGGTAGTGGCTACGGTAATACGGTCGTAGCTATAATAAAAAATCGCAATGATAATTGCCACTGTTGCTGGCAGTGTGTAGTAATATAACGCAAGTAGTAACGGTCTGTTCGTTATTAGCGGTATATTTTTTTCTTTCGTGGAACGCAGAAAGAAAGCTCTTCTGGAGACTTACCGAAAAATGTTACCTGTTATAATGTGTAGTATTCTTTCCAGCTCAATTCAATAGCGTTACTTCGTTTGTGTCGCACGTGCACATTTTAGCGCTGTGTAAATTTAAACACGATGGCAGACCATTCCCTAAGAACGTTTATTTTAAGCCATTATCGTGATTACCAGTTGTAAATTGACATACTAAATGTGCAGTGGATTTATTTGCTGAAACCTGATTCGTGAAGCACGCTGCACGTCCCTTGGCATAGCAGCACTGCCTCATGTTGGGCAGCCTTGCCTACACACCACTACGCCTCCTTTTCCCTGTTTTCCCTATTTTTTTTTTTTTTTTGCTGCCTGCCCAATTTTCCCCCTGCATTCGTGTAAACTCCAAAACGACGTGATCATCTACTCACCTGCATTCCCCAATTGCGATGGAGGCGAAATGTTGAGGCCCGTGTACTGTGCTATGTCAGCGCACGTTAAAAAAATACCCAGATGGTCGAAACTTCCGGAGCCCTCCAGACTACAGCGTCTCCCATAATCATATCGCGGTTTTGGGACATTAAAGCCGCTGAAATCAATCATTTCTCTATCTGTTTTACTGTACGCCGTTCGTTTTCCCTTATTTCCCTAGTTTCCTGCTTATGTCACTATTTATTTGACTACACTTTTCGCGGAGTTCTGTTTCACTAATTATTGGATTAGTGGCTACTTGTCTCCTTCAGCATTTTTCCCTCTTCTTTGTTATGCGTGATGCCACGTCGCCTCAACTTCATTTGTGGGGAAAGAAAGAAAGAAAGAAAGAAAGGAAGAAAGAAAGAAAGAAAGAGAAGAAGGAAAGAAAGAAACAGCCTAGCGAATCGCCGTGGAAGATGCACTCGAGGCCATAGATATAAGAGTGCCCCAGGGGCCACGTGGCCGAACCGAACTCAGTAGGCGCGCTCGGGGAGAGATTGATTAGTTGATCACACCATTCCGTCGAGAGGGACCCCCCTTCTGGTGGTCGATACTCTCCCTATTCGGGAGCACGTACGTATCGTGGTGCCAGTAAAGCAGCCCCTCAATAGCGTTCCCTCTTTCCCCCCATTCCTCCCGCGCGCTACACCTCAGCTAGACTACGCTTTCGGCCTGTCTCTCATTGGCTACCGCCCCCGGCTTGCCATTCTCACGCTAACCTAAGGCCAACTTCATTCGTTTCTTTTGCTTCGTCTTCTTCATTGGTGCATCGTGCGTATTCAATGCCGGCGCAGCTTGCTTGCGATTTTTTTTTGTTTTTGCCGTTCTTGCTTAGGATGGTGGCATGGCTGGATGAATAGTTGCGTTGGGTCGATGAGTTGTTGCTGTTTTTTCTTCATGCATGCGTGCCGTTTGGTCTTGCACCCCCCCCCCCCCCCGCTTTTTTTTCTGCCTGCGTTCTTTCTGGCGCGCGCCTCCCCTTCGCATGCCTTTTCTTTCTTGTTTTAGTGACACTGATTAGCTGCTTCGTGTGTTGCTGCATTCGATCGTGCGATTCACTATTACCATTCGTTGTTGCCATGTCACGTGTGTGCCGCATACGTGTTCGCACTTTCCCATTTGCTCCCACTGTACTCTTATTTACGCAACCAAAGTGTTTCGTTCTTTTTCCCTACGCGATGTTATGGGAAAATATGTTCGCTTGCTTTTTCTCTCATCGCTTATATATATTTCTTTCCCCGGCGCTCCGCATTCGATTGCTGAGGGATTCCACGGGGAGGTCTGTTGATTTTCGTCGTTCTGGAAATTTCCTCCGGTGATTGGAGAATTAACGATGTTGCGAAATCGATCGATCGCCGTTCGGGGGCGTTGATTTTGTAACGCCACGATGTGAACAGCGTGATTGCTTGTGTTGTGACCCGTTTGGTAGTGCTTGTTTTTCGGAAGTCTGTTCAGGCCTGCGTGCAGCACGGTTCGCTCCAAATTGTAACCTTCGAGACAGTTTCTATACAAACATAAACTGAATTAACCAACACACCCAGAAAGACGTAGTGCCAATCGACAACATTTTGATAGGCCTGTATGATTAAAAAACAAAACAAAAAGTAAGTTTTACACTCTGACCAGCCAGTTCTTGCTCATTTTGGTTGCGAATTCCGGGTGAAATATTCGCATCCATGAATGCAAAAATCTGGCTTCGAGCGTCGACTATAAATGAAGCTCACGTGACGAAGAGATGACGTCATACGTAATACCACTTGTCATGAACGTCAGAATCTTGTGGACTTCTATGTAGTTGCTCTGCGGAGAAGCGCCTTTCGTTCGCGTAGGAGACTTGGATTCTCTTTTAACATTTTTTTATTTGCGCTTCTGAAGCCCCTTTTTTATGGCTCTGGTAACGGCTGTAGATCAGTCTGGTATTTACATTTTCATAAAATATATGAAACGTTCAATGACAGTTGTTTTTCTTGCGTTGTTCATTATCGTAGATAGATAGATAGATAGATAGATAGATAGATAGATAGATAGATAGATAGATAGATAGATAGATAGATAGATAGATAGATAGATAGATAGATAGATAGATAGATAGATAGATAGATAGATAGATTCACTACATTTACAACTGTTGGATGATGATGACTTCTCTTGCGTAAACGATGGCCTGTGTTGGCTAACGTTGTCTACCCGCTCTTATAACGGCAACATTCTGTTCATTCGATGGGGTTTCATAATGTTATGTAACTCTCCGGTAATGTTGGCTCATTGATGTCTGCTGTGCGCAGTTTTTGGAATGTTCTCTAAGTGCCAAGTTGTAAGGGCTGGTGTTGGTTAGTGTTAATGGTTAATGTCTGCTTATGTTACCTCTTCGATGTGAAAACTGCAGCATGCTGGTAATTTAATATCTGTCCCGTCATCGTGTTGTACACTTATTTATGGTCGCCTGTCTCCTTTCTGCAGCTCTGTTTTGCCGTTTGGTTGATGGCGTTCTTTCGTGTTCCCTACGGCCCCCGAAATTGAATTTCCAGACGGATGTCGTCTGGCAATCATCTGCTGCAAGAGATGGCTGTTGCTGACGTGACCAGACTGGTTCAACTAGCAGACGACAGACGCAACGCGCTAGCACTCTCTTGTGCCGCAGTTTTCCTTTCCTTTCCTTGGAACTCGAGTTTTTGTTATGCAGCCCGCATACTTACGTACGCTTTTGAGGCGTTGCGGATTTCGCTCGAATCGACGACATTTGCCGTTTTAAGCTATGCCTAAAAGGTCGAGCGCGTCAGCGGGTCTCGGTTTGCTCCCGATGGCACGCGTGACGTGACTGGCATAATTTTGTCGGCTTTTATTTATTTTCCTTTGCGTAATACGAGACCCATCCGTGTTGCAAGAACAGCCGGTGATGTGTTTGTGTTTAGTTCCGTTAACTACGGGTACCGTAGCAACGAGATGGCGCAGCCTGCAATGTAGCGAACAGACAGAGTACTTTATGTAATACTTCGAAAGTGTTATACCTTGAGATATCAGTGTTTGGATCGCTGTGGGTGCGCGAGCGTTCGTTTTGTGGTGCCCCTTGTATGATAACTGTGGAGACGTCGACGTGATGTAAAGACTCGCAAATCTAGTTTCTACTCGCTTTCGTGGCACTCCACTTGGTATAAGACTCATCGGCAACGGTAGTTCTCGCTTGCACATCTGTAAAACCTTTAATAATATGAAAGTGCGTGAGCTAGTCCACTTTTTTTCTTGTTTCTTTGTACGTTTCTTTGTTTTCCTTTTCTTCGAGTCGATGGGTGAACAGACTCGTGATGAGAAGAAAGTGAAAGCACTGACATGCAATGCAGGGTTTTCAAGAACCGTGTTTACGGCCTACTTGAGATCTGCATGCTCCTTGTTCGCCCCGTCGAACCATCGTTTCATGCTTTTTATGTTTCTTTCTCGGTTCCCATGCCAGGAGTGTAAAGCTTGATGGCGCCTTGCTCAGTGCTCGATCTCTCAACAAGCTCGGAAACAGGCACAAGCCCAGAAGAGTGTCGTAGAACCGGGTTTCAAAACAACTCAAATTCTTCATGCGCTCCTCGTTCGCCGTGTACAACAAATCCTGTCTTTCTTATGGTAGTCCATGCAAGGTGCGATCGAGTAATGCTCGGCGCATCTCCACCCCTCCACTTAAGCCTAAGTCGTTCTCGCACTCCGTTCCATGTGAGCTCGCTTTCTTACCGCCTCTGGCGAATGCGTTATCTTCCGCGCCTATTTTTCCTTTGTTGTTATTGCAGCGGGAAAATTATTTTATCCTACACGGGTGCGGCTCTTCTTCGAAACAATGGTTGAGTAAACACCCGCTTTTAAGTGGCGCTAAATCATAGCATGCTCGCTTTCAAGTGCCGTCTTGGCGATGGCAGCGTTGCTCGTCCATATCGTAGGCACTTTAGCTCCGGGTGTGGACTTTTTCTTTTAGAATAACTCTAGTCAGGGCTTTCTTTCTATGCAGTTCGTGAGGTTGAATGCGATGCTAGGACATCTATACAGGCAGTATGATATCAGATAATTTTGGAAACTGATTATATGTAGGCAAGATGCGAAGCTAGGGGTTACGGTAAGCATTTTGAAGAGACATAGCGACCAATTTGTGAGTGAATTGAATAAAACGTGCCGCCTTAGATTAGCCTAGCGATTGGTGACGCCGAATGATAACGTTTCAATGAATTCTTGATAAGAACGCCAAGCGAGGCGTCCATCGTGCAACTTTTTGGTGCGAAACGATTCGTGACTCTCAGGGAAGGGGGGAAAGTAGTGCATAATTGCCATGCATTGCGCTGTCATGTCGCTGTGTTGTTTGGGAATTTTGGCGTAGTTCGAGTAGCATAGTCGCAAAATCTTCATTCCCTTCTTACTTGTAAGTTTGCTTTCCCACGCGCACTGTCTTTGTGCGGTGGTGCACGCTTTACAGGAAGAATTACTGGGAGTGTTGATTAAATAAATAAATAAATAAATAAATGTCAATAAATATCAATAAATAAATACATAAAATTTTGCCGTGTTTTGGTGAGCAGCGTAAGTGCAAGGTTGTTTCGGTCCCCAAAGGTAGCCCAAGAAACCATAAAAAGTGACTTGTGATAGGAGGTCGTAGGATCATCATCATCATCATCATCATCATCATCATCTTTCGCTCGCAGTTGGGCAAAGGACTCTCACAAATAGACCTGAGTTATGCCGGTCCTTCGGTAGCTGCGCCTACGTCATCTACGCAAACTTCATCGCATCTGACCAGCTGACTTTCTGCCGCGCTCACTCGCCTTCTCTAGGAATCGAGACTGTTAACCTTAACGTTCATCGGTCATATTGCCTTCTCAGTGCGTACGCATGCTCTTTGAAGGAGGATGCACTCGTTTAATATAACAATGGAGCGCGCTTGTTCTGCATACCTCGCTAGGTTGGTCATTGTTGACGTCAGCAGCATCGGACGGGAAGGGAGGGGGAACGTGAAATGAGGAACACAGGTTCATATAGACAAAGGGAGAAGCAGACAGAGAGCGAGAGAAATAAATAAATAAATAAATAAATAAATAAATAAATAAATAAATAAATAAATAAATATTTTGGCGTGGCGGCGTTCGAAACAGGGTAGTATGGTCCGAAGGCGAGCTTCGCAACCACTAGGCTATACAATCACGTTTGCTGAACGCGTACTTATGGGAACCATATGATTGCAGTCTACCATCGATTTTGACACAGCATGCTATCAGCGACAGAAGAAACTGCAAGGGAGGGAGAGAGAGAAAGAAATAGAGAGGGTTTATATAGTGCGTAAAATGTTAGGTATGGCTTTTTCTAAAAAAAATTGCATCTCCTTTGCTTAACCTTGAAATGCTTTGCTACGCCTCCGCAGTTTCACTGGTCATTAGTGTTTGAGATAGGGGAGCCGGAACCCTCCCCCCCCCTTTTTTTTTTTTTCTTTTTTGCTAAGGCTGCTCGAGTTCGGGACATGGCCAGAGGCTATGGTGCACCGCATATACTTCTGCTGTCCGTACCGGTCCCGTGGAGCACTTGCCCACTCTGCACTGAAAATTGGTGCCTTAGCGCGTGTGCTTACCCATGCCACCCTCTTCCCACCCCCTTTTTAAACATTTGCTTAGCAAATCCAAGGAAATGTTCACTAACTATCTGGACCGACAGCCTACATTGGCTAGTGGTCGGTCCATGTCAGAGTGCGTCAACGAGAGTACGCATATACATATAAACTTCGTCTGCACATACGTGTGGTATCAGGACAGGCAATAATGGAGAGCATTGGGGGAGGCCTGCAGTGTACATAAGGTAGGCTGCTGATGATTATGCATGTGTGTTTTCCTTTTTCTTCTTTCGTGAGGTGTGTTTGCCCCCCCCCCCCCGACAGGACTGCTGCCTCTTGATCATGCCATGGAATACATTTTCTTAAAAGCTATATATAGACCACGGTCCATAGAGCTCGTTCTCTTCCCAAGAGTTCTACCCCGCAGGGAAAGAACTTTAAGAAAAAAGAAAACTTGAGGATGGCAGAGATAACAAATTTTTCTTTTTCCCACCGTCTTGTTCATAACATCCATGTTGCACATAGCATTCGCGGATGCCTTTTTAAAATCGCGTGCAGCAAAAGAAAATTTGTTGCTATTCCTGTTTAACGAAACCGACAGGGACGGTATTAATCGGATTGTGTGATAAACCGCGCTAGTTTAAGAAAAACAAGCAACATGACTCGGCTTGGGCTAACTTCGCGATGTGCGAAATGGATCTCATCTTGCGCAAGCGTGAAGCTCTTGTGCTGAAAGTCGACGTGGTTTTGTCCGACACATCAGTGCTTCGCGAACAGCGGGTTACTATATTTGGTAAGATTAACATCATAACCCAGTTTGATCGAGCGCTTATAAAGGGAAGCACTGGCGGACACATTTGTCGTTCACGAGATCGTACCTGACTCAATGGCAGTCGCCGTGGATACACAAGCTGCGTTGGCCGGATGTCTTAAACGAGGCACGCTTAACGAGGAGAACAAAGCAACAACAAACATCCGCAAAACAGGACTTGTGTCCTCTTCTTAGTGCAATAAGCTGGGTAATGATCAAAATATTCAAATAAAAAAAATGACACGACAGTGGACCATTGTTAGCGAACTTTTCCTTGTTCCGCCCACCCTTGCGCACTCGTTGCACTTTGCTTCGAGGTCGACTTCTCTTGTTTTACTTGTGGAAGTTGAAAACAGGGCCGCGATCTAACGATCCGGGATTGGTGCCTATTAAAAAGGGATCTGGCCGAGCGTTGCTGGTGTGCGTGGCTTTCTGGCGTTGACAACGCGGCTTTCTGGCTTGGCGAACTTAGTTTGTAGCTGTTTTACTTTTTTTTTTTTGTCGATGGCGTGCCTGTCGGGGCGGGTTGGCAAATAGCGAATGTCGCAGCTGCGGTTGGACGTTCGTTCGATCATTAATTTCTTACTATGGCTGTCATCAAGGGCAGGCGAGTCGGGATAGGTTTAACTACAGATTAAAAAGTTTGAAACTTTTTAGACGCGTCCAGTTTTTTTTAGTTCTTTTTTTTTTCAAACTCTGTCGAATTTTCAATACCGCGTGTGTTCATCTGGAAAATATTTGCCGTGGCAACCCTTGGTGTGATGATCGACGCATTTATTATTTGATCGACGTATTTGTTATTTGATATCGTTAGGAGTGGATTGTGGGATCGGCTACTCTCACATGGTTGAGGAGGGTTATCTCTAAGGCTGTTTCAGTTTGTCATGTGATATTGTAACGTTCGGAATTCGAGCCCAGTTTTGTGAGCATGGCACTTCTGTCTATAGAATGCGAGTTTCTCGTAGCTGCGGCAGGGACAAGTTGTAGGACGCTTATGTCTATCGTTTGACTGCTAGTGTTTAGCAGTAAATCCTCGGAAGAATGTGTTTAATAAACGCCGTCTTTGTCTAGGTATTAATATACGTGATGTTGTAAAGACAAAGTGCAGGATTCTCAGTGTGTGGGGTGGAGTTGATGCGGGTTCCTAATCTGAACTAGAAGTATCCAATCAATCAATCAATCAATCAATCAATCAATCAATCAATCAATCAATCAATCAATCAATCAATCAATCAATCAATCGAAGTTCGGATAGGTTTTAGCCGTAGCTGTGGCGCGTTGAGCGTCGTTCGAGTGTGCAGGGAATTGCATGCGCCAATGTCGTGGATTGCTTACCTCAGTTCCTCGTGAGCTGATGATGAACTGTGAGGGGGTATCAGCTTGCACTGGGGGATCTCCGTACACAGGCCGTGGTTGACGTTCTTCAAGGAAGTCCTGCGAGAATGGAATTCGTAGTCATCGTTAAAAGATGCTCTATTGACTGTGTGCGTGTGAGACATTAAAGCGAGGAACATATCTGTCTCCTGTATTTGGAGTGAATCACCGCATTACTGAGTGCGCGCGTTAAAATCAAACGTCAGGCGACTTGTGAATTGAATAGAGTGAATCGTGGCACAAGCGGTGCTTTTAGTGAAGTGAGGCATCGCACCGTCGCACGTATGATGTATGAAATAAAGTGAAATGAATTTTAGTTCACGTACCGAAACGACATTTCGTACAAATAGTGGTGCCCGTACTGAGGGAAACCACAATGAAACCTTGCACATATCGAAATGAAACATGACGCAACATTTGTGTGCATTTAAGCAAATCGTCACACATTTAGTGTATGTACTGAAATGGAACATCACGCAAACTTTCAACCGTCAAAGTGAAGCTCACGAGACAACGCGGTTACGCGTTGATAGGCTGCAACACAGAGCTCGTTCACGCATTTGAAGTGAACCGTCACAACTCGATGCGTGGACGCCATGCATGGACTCGAACCGATGCATGGACTCGATGCATGAACTCGATGCATCGATTGCAGGACGCGAACCATTATGATGCATGGACGCTAACCATTATGGCGTGTGCTCGGCGACAAAAGAACACGGGCCTCTGGAGGATCTGCCGAAATAGCTGTATGTGCCCTCTGACGGCGAGCGTGTGGTCAACATTGGTCCGGCACATGACTGTACGCTACTAGTCAATTTCATGCGCATTTCAAGGGGTTCCATTCCGCGTGCCTTCGTTATTAAAATTATTATGGTGACGTCATGTAACGCCATCAGTCATCACCACCATCACCGTCGAGTACATGTTGTTGTCATTATCGCTGTCGTCGTGAGTACAGATTTTCACCTGTTTTGTGATATTTGTATACTACGGAAACTGGGTGCATTCAAACCTTTCAGTGGGATTTCTGCGTTGATTGACCTCCGACGCTGGAGATATGTCATCTTTGTAATACTGCTTGTACCAGCTTTTGTACTAGGTCACAGAATGGACAGTTTATCCTCTGCTGGGATGACGCCGCTAATTGCAGGAGATCTTCGAAAAGGAACGAGCTTAATATTGAACAGCATGTTTTACCGATGGGGTTGAGAACCTAAAAAGAAAAAAAAAAGTTTGTCGCTAATAAGTTGACTACAGCGAGATGTTAGTATACAGCAACAACTGTCGCACGCTTGTGAGTTCAACTGCAGCGTCTTGTTGAAGGCGACAAGAGGCAATGCAATGACCAGAGCTGGCGGCAATGAAAATCATTAATAGCGTCGGGCTAAGAGAATCCTCTTGCGGTCAAGTTTGACAGGACCGGCCTGCATTTCGTACCAGGTTGCTCCCGCATTCGTCGTTAGCGTTACTTCGTTACGCCGTCGTTCAGCTTAAGTTTTGCGCCGATCAATCCCACGCTTGTGCGAACCTACACGTCTGCACACTGACGCGGAAAGAGAAACTCCTCCCTAATTTATTGCTTCTTCGACCCCTTCTTCAATGCCGTCTAATTTCTGGCGCCTTCTCCAATTACCTACTTAATTACTCTGTCGTTGTTGTGTGCCCACGACGCACACTGCTTCTGTCCGGACCCTTCCGAGCGTCATCTTTCTTTAGCGTTCTGGTTCATTTCGTGGCTTTTGTAATTGCCTGCTCCCTACCACGACTCCAACACACCCGACCTGACACCCATTGCTATTTGGATGATCATTATTCTTTTACTCTTTAGTAGCCCTCAGGTCTTCCGGTTGATAGGAGTGCGCTGGGTCCGGCGGTTCTCTGCCTGTGCGTCTAATCCCCTTATTCAGGAACTCACTGACGCGTGAAATGAGACACTTAACCGGCCTCTTTTGTTTCTCTTCGTACGTGCATTTTCTCACGGCGGTCATCTTTTCACCTCCCTCGGAACTGCGTGCTATAACCGGCCCTCCGGTTTGCGGCCTGAGTCATATCTTTTTCCACCTATTAAATACCCGAGCTTCTGTCTCGACCACAGTGAAGAGGCTGTCAATCTTGTTTCGCTTTCCTCTTTTTTTCAAAGCTCCTAGTCGTCGTTTTTCGTAGTTTTATTTTACGGGTGCTTCGGTTGGCTCCTCGGGCCTTCATTCGGGCTTCCATCCCCAAACCCCCTTGTACGGGAATGTTCACGCACGCACGCACGCACAGAGAGAGAGAGAGAGAGAGAGAGAGAGAGAGAGAGAGAGAGAGAGAGAGAGAGAGAGAGAGAACAGATCATTTTACTTTTCCGAAGCAACACACCTTCAGGACACCGCGAGCCAAGTGCGCCAAAGAAGACGGCAAGCACAAATTTATTTATTTATTTATTTATTTATTTATTTATTTATTTATTTATTTATTTATTTACTAATACCTCAAAGGCCCCTGAGGGAAGGGGTTTTACATGAGGGGTGGGCTTATCTAGTAAAACAGCTCTTCGATGATGTGTTTGAAGACGACCGGGTTACATTGCATCACTGCGTTGGTGGGATGGTCATTCCAGTCCCTTGATGTCTGGGTGAAAAACGAAGAGGCATGCGAGACTGTGCGAGCTTCAGGAGGGCATACGGTCTTTTCGTGGTTTGTCCGGCTTGAGTGACGATGCGCAGGGAGAATGAGATCTGTTTGAGGTGATTTATAAAAGAATTTATGAAACAGACAAAGACGGGCGACTTGACGGCGTGATACAAGGCTCGGAAGGTTGGCTTGGGTTTTGAGTTTGGACGGCCTGGAAGAGTACGCCTTTCGCTGCTGCTGCGGACTGTGAGTTCGCAAAAAGATCCGCTGGCAACCAGCTCGGTTTCGCATGCACGGTTTCACCGTTTGCGAACGCGTCTGGTTTATGACAAGCTTGCGCAAAAAAAAAAAAAAAAAGAAATATCTTGACTTCTTTAAATTAAAGTTTGCGCAGCTACTGCTTAGGCACATGCAGTGTAGTGTCTCCGGAGAAGTGTGGGTCGTTCGGCGACTTTATCTCGAGTACTAATTGTCGGTGATCTCTGTGCCCTGTCGCTAACCTCTACCTGCAACCGGCTCTGACATGTTCAGAGTGCCCCAATCCATATCTCGCCCTTCGATTCGCCAGATTGCCGCTAATGCATTGAACACCTCACGTCGAAACGCTTCAGTTTCGTTGTGATACGGTATCCAACGAAGGAGGAACCGATAACTTTCTTTTTTTTGTTTTGTTCTTTGGCTTTTGCTCATGCAGTTGCATAAAAGCGCCGCTGCGGTGACTGAGATATATCGTCACTTGCAGATCCCTGAATGCATATCACTGTATCCCGAATGCATATCCCTGATCCCTGAATGCGTATCACTAAATGTGGCTCATGTAGCATACAAGACGGCTTACGTTTCGCGTATCCTCCAGAGCTGAAAAAAACAAAACAAAAAGGTAAGCGCGTGAGCTAAGGAAACAAAGTGCTTTTAAAGCCCGTTCTCGGCTTTTAGAATGAACTTCCCCTCTTAACTTTTTCTTGTGAGTAACTAACCTCATCAATCTGTGATCAGTTCACCTTCTTTCCTATTATTATTTCTTTTTCGATATCTTTTCTTTATTATTTCTTCACCGCCGATGCGGCCCCACGATTGACTCGGTTTCGGGTTGAACCTGGCTGAGGATGTGCTTTATTTAAGCGCCAAGCAAATTGGACTAAGATTAACCAACCCCCCCCCCCCCCCCCCTCCGCGGTTGCAGTCAATTTCTTTCCACCGCCGCCGCGAGCTCATTGCTTGATAAAAAAAAGAGAAAGAAAACAAAATGCGGGGGCTGGAGAAGGGTCTGAAAAGAAACGACGCGGCGACCTGAGGCTTATTTTTTTGGGAACGTCAATTTTCTCGTAAAACCCGGACGAGAAAAACAATAAATGCGTTCGACTGTTTACAGCTAATTTTAAGTGCCGCGCCGTTATATGGGGAGGCCGTCGTGATTATCGTGGATCGGGGACGAAAAACGGAACAAATAACCGACAGAGCCGGCCCATTTAGAAAGTACGTAAGCGACGTTAACGGAGGAAGAAAAGAAAATGGTGCATCTTATGAGCATTAAAAACGAACTGGAAAAAGAGAGGGCAAAAAAAAAATATTACTGTTGGGAGAAACGCTGATAAATTAGTGCTTGTTTACCGAGTCTTTCGTGTCCCTGCTTACCACAGTCGTCTTCTCAACCCGGGTTAACTGAACCTGGATTTATTTGTTCAACTTATTTCTTCTATGTGTTTCCTTTCTTCCCCGGTCTTTCCACTCTGCCCTGTTTATTATTCTTTATGTCTCGTTATTTTCTTTGTTTGAGCGTCGATGTTCTGATTTAACATTCTCTTTCAAATTCCTCGACGCTGTGTCGTCGTTGTTCGCCGCGAGCTAACCGCTGGAGCGCGTAATTGGCCCGGTTGATAGTTTATTGCGGGAAAGGTAATTGGCGTGTCCACCTTTTTTCTTGTGGGCGTTCCTCTGTTGTTTTCTTCCTTATTCTTTCTTTTTGAATTTGCATATCGGGCACTTTTTTATTTAGTTCGTGACCGAGAAATAAAAAAGAAAATTAGCATTGCTATCTCCCCTTTTTCGACGTTTCATTGTCGCCTTTTTTTTTTGTCTTGTTCTTTTTGTTTGTTTGTTTTATTTGCACGTCAGACGCTTTTGTACACGCTCTGCTTCACTAGTCCCGTGCAGCAGAGGCGAAACTACGAGAACCATCGAACGCGCAATTCTTGCGAAGCGAGATGCTGTACCAGTGTTTAACATATGTTCGTCCTCCTGATTGGCCGATGAGGCCTGCAGGTTCCGCAGTGCTGAACGCATAATGCTGAAACAAGAGTGTAGCTCGTACGCGGAGAAAGAGAGAGAGAGAGAGAGAGAGAGACAAACATTAGTATCGCGGTTGCGTGTGGACATGAAACTGGAATTGTATAGCTATCACTACTCTCATGAGTCCCACTCTACGTAAGGTAAAGAAACGGGCAAAGGGAAGGAGGGAGAGAGAAAGAAGTAGCGATGATAGGCTGCACTGAGCCACGTACTGTTACAGTCCACTGTTAAAGGGAACGGTGGTATGCGCACCTTTCATATTGGCGACACCCTACGCCCTGACTGGGAGTGACAATGGAAATGGATCTAATAAATTCGATAGATATACCGTAAACGAGTCAGAACTTCATCCGCAAGTGCTTTGTGGCAATTGCAAGCCATTGTATTCTTGTGAAGGATCAAGATTTGGACACTCCCCGCGCCCAATGGTTCCCCATAACTGTGAAGTCATTCTTACAGTGCGGTACAGCTCTTCTTATATTGCTGGAGCCTGATAACTGCAAATAGGTTAGGATGCAATGCCCTTTGCCTACACGGGTGTGACGAACGGAATCAGAACTTCCAGTCACCGCAAGTTATCTGCTCTGACTTTGCTCTATTAGTATGACATCCGCAATGCAACCAGGCTTTTTGTGGTGTTTATTTATTTATTTTTTTTTGCCTGGCCCGATAAAGGATGTCGTACACATATTTACAGGACGCTAAAACAACATGCACTTCACGTTCGACATGCACTTGAAACGAGATAGACAAACCTACTTTGTTCCATGATTGCCCTGTGTTACGTATGTACCAGTATGGTTGGACACCCTTCTTCCGCCTTGAATAAAATCACTTGGTAGTTGGCGCTCTGTGTGTCCATCTCTTATGTCTGTTGTATTAGCGCCCTGTAAGTATGTATACCAATTCAAACCAACTAGCCCAAGAAGGAAGTTTTATCAAGGGCGTCGTGTTGAGATGGCTTGTTTTTCGAAGTATATTAGTGCACCCAACTACGGATGCTTTCTACGGAGTGAACAAAGGGGGCGAAGAGGGTCCCTTTATGAGCCTTTGCATATAACGCCCCATGATTTGCGTAAACACGGGACGGCTCCGGAGGAGTTCATCGCAGCCATTGACTCCTTGGAACGCCGAGGAGAATGAATACTCGCTTCGCTTCGCACGCCATTGTCCGGGGCGTATCACGCGGGCGACGCATGCGCGCACGTATATATCCCGACATCTGTCTTAACTTGTGTACGCGCAGAACGGTCTATTCGTGTACGGGTTAGGTTACGCGCGACTACGGTTTTTGTACGCGTTCACTTACCGTGCCCGACCGTAATCGCGACAACGCAGATTCGTTCCCGAAAACAATGAAGTCTGCCAAAGCGTTATGGGTGAGGGGCCGTCGACTGTAGCTTTGACGCTTCGATGAACGTGTGGGCGTCTCTTGATAAAGGCGTACTGTAAGTGCGTTAGTCGGGATCTGCGATTGCCTTGACCGGCAAGCGGATAGTGTATCTAAGCGGTTATCTCGGGGTGTGAAGATTCGCTTTTCATGTAGTGTCATTTCCTTCTCGTTTTTTCTCCCAGAAAATCAATCAATCAGCGGCTCTCAACTTTGAACTTTCCCGTTTCTGCTGTAGTCCTGGGTCGTTTCTCGGAGCTGCACCTCAAGAGGGGCTAACACTGCTGATAGGCTGTGCTTCCAGGAGCTGTAGGGAGGACAGTGATGTAGCGTGTGGGTTCAGTGATGTTTCTCGAAAGGATAGCGCCATCGAATAATCGTGGATCTGTAGAGGTTCGCTGTTAGCTGTTTACGTTGGTGTTGATGTACGCTTTGCAGTGCATTTGGGTATATATGCTGACTTTTTCTTTTTCTTTCTCTTTTTTTACATGTGGCTTCCTCTTATTGCCTGACTCCAAAATGCTGCGTTCGTGTCCGACCATGAAGGTAAGAGAAACTTGGCATATTTTTGTTTCCGCTGTTTAGCTGGAAAAAAGAGAACCTGCTCGCGTGCTTTCGTCACTAAACTCGTGTGGTTGTCGCAAGAAGGTCGGGGAACCGACTTGAATGATCGTTGCAACAGTGACGCTTGTGATACGCTTGTGGTACTTAGAATTTATTTTTAATGTCTTCTTTTTCTCGATTGAGAAACTAACGTACATTCGAAAGCAGCAACATGTAAGTGCGGCTACTCCTTATCTAGTCTTTGATCTTTAGCAGGCCTTTGGATTTAAGGAAATGTCAAGTTCCGTGGCATAAGAGCGTAATAGACGTCTTCTTTTTTTCGTGTGGGCGAACTTTTCTGTAACTTTTCTCTAATGGGACGTGTTCAATTCGCTAAGGAATCGCTTCTGCAAAAAAAAAAAAGAAGAAAAAAAGAAACAAGGCCCCCCTCTGGCGTCATGAGAGATGTTTCTATATCGCTCTACATTCTGTGTGCTGCGTTGAGTTCACTTGGCAGTAATGAGGTGGTTCGTAAAGGAAATGACCACCGTTTTAAGTGTTTCGTGAGTGCGTCTCATATTGCAGTCCTCTAGTAAACGCCCACGCCCCTTACGTGTAACTGATGCTCAAGTATACCGTTTGGACTCAGAATCATGAAAAACAAGAAAAAAAAAGTTAAGGTCTGGCGCCCTAGACTGCGACGGGAGTGATACCGGCCATCTTACAGTTCTTCATTACAGTTCTTCATTTCTCTCCTGCGCGTGGTGTCCCGGACATTATACGCCACTCCATCGATATTGCCGCAGTGTAGATAGGCCTCTGTCTTATTTGGCCCCGCACTGACTCTTTTGTCGCTGTCGCTGCCAGTAACCGACTGATTCCCTTCATTGTTTGTATTTGTATTTGTTTTCCTTTTACCACCCTGCTTGAGCCTCTACAAGGTTCGCAGTATTCTGTAAATAAATAAATAAATAAATAAATAAATAAATAAATAAATAAATAAATAGAACTTTCTTGTCGCGTTCCGCCCACTGAGGGAGAAACGGAAGTCATTTCTCTTCGCCTGTACATGCATCCACCCCCTTTGCTCTCTTTGTTCGCTTCCTCATGTTTGTAGCTTTTCTCTCTGAGGACAAGGGTGAGGACAACTCGACACTGCCAAGTCTAAATGGATCGCCAGTGCGGTACGTCCGGATTATACAAGCGTCTCATCTCGAGCGGCCATCTTTTCGCTTTGTCATCCTTATGCGACGTCTAAGGTTATCCTCAGTATCCCTCACTTTCCCTTTTTTTTTCCTCGTCTTTCCGGTTTATCATCGTCATGTGAACTCTTTCGGGATCCTTCGCTTTGTTTTATTGTCCGTCTTCACATGAATACCGCCTTTTTATTCCTTTTCGTTTTTCTTGGCATCAACTCTGTCGTTAAGATATTCCTGCCTCCGTGAGAGCTATAAATCACACAAGTGTTCCTTTCTTCCCTAGATCTCCAGGTATAATGCTTCGTGCTCTCTCACCAACTCCCTTTTGATTTCCTTTTTCAGGGATCAGCGTCATTGCAGGCCTACCTTGCTTGGCAGAATGTTGTGTTAATACACTCCATATTTTCCTTTCTGGGGATGTCACGTAGCCCGTGAACACCTCTCTTCCCTACTTACCTCACCATCACCCTTTTTACTCCCCTTCTTAGAAGAGAACTTTGCTCGCGGGTGTGCTCATAATCCCCTTAGGCGTAGCGTTTGATAAACAAAACTTGTATTTAACACTGTTTTTTTTTTACCTTACACACAGCGCTAACGCCTTCCCTCCCTGTTCTCCTTATGAACGTCGTTTCCGTTCCCTTTTTCTTCGGGGATGAATTCCGTTGCGGCGAGATTTTACTCCCGCTTACGTTGATCGAGTGTTGTAAAGAGAAGACACGCATGTTTCGTTCGCTGTATCATACAACTCCCGGTAATGTCTTGGCGTAGAAGCGCGCCCATCTGAGTTCTCCCTTCGATCGACGACTGAAATCGCTACGCTTCTTTTGATGCCCCAAAAACCGTTTATAAAAAAGGAACTGGGACCTTGTACGCTATCACAAGGAAGAAAAAAGAAAAGGAACAGGGCACTTCCCTATAAAGGAGGTCAGGGTTCCGCGACCAGCAGCCTGAAAATCCTTCTCTCGAGAATCTGTCAAGATCTAATGAGCTCCTCTTTTCAACCCCCCACCCCCCCTTCCCATATCTTCGGGGCCTCACTTCATCCGAGTACGTGCTCCCTTCCCCATCTTTCCCAGTGTCCCTTTTTCGAATTTATCTTTGAGCTGGAAGAGACGGGGGTCATTTCTTCTTCGTGTCCGATAATGAAAACGATGTACATAATGGCCGACATGGACCAGATAGATAGATTTATCTCCCTTCTGTTCTTTTTTTTTTCACCGCAACCTGATGTGTGCGTGCGTGTGTTTTGAAGCAGCTCTACGCGGCTTTCAAAAGGAAATAGATGGAGGACGTTAAAAGTAATGCGGAGAAAAAGGAAATTAGGGGGACGGCGGCCGGGATATTTTTCTTCATCGCTGTAGAGTGTGGACGGAGGAGTGCCGAGTCGACGACATTGAATTGTCGATGTCCTCAGGAACCCTCCTATCCCCGATCTCCTATCCACCCTTCCCCCTTTTCTTTTTGAGGGAGCTCGATGTAGCAGTCGTCTAGTCGTCGGTTCGTTGTCACTTTAATAAATGGGTTGGTCGACTCACGTCTTAGAGGGAAGGGGAGAAAAAATATAAACGAGGCTATTGAAGACTTGAGAGAGAGAGGGAGGCGACGAAAGTGGTAAAGATGAGGGGAAAACAAGCAGTGTCGAAGGAGGAGACGTCTCAAAGAAAGGGGAAGCATGAAAGTAAGGAAGACGCAGTCAACTCAGCAAAAAAAAAAAAAGAAAGAAACCTGATAGGGATTGTATGCGAGGTTTAGCTAGGGTGAGAAAAAGATTGGGGAAAAGGGGAATGGGGGGGGGGGGGAAGAGGAAGGAATAAATGGCATATCCGACGGGATGGGTGCGGGAAAATTGTGGAATATATAGGGGAATTACACACAGAATTTAAACGGAAGGATGCCATTGAAATCACCAGTAAAAGAGAGAGAAGGAAAATTTTAGACGTAAACCTGATGTTGAATCCAAGAGAGTTGTAGGGACATTGAGGGAAAAATGGAACTAAAGAAAACGAGAACATGATTGCATTCATGCTCCTTCTTTTCTTTTTACAGTTGATCTAGTTGGAAGGAAGGACGAAGAATAATATTGTAACTAAGCTATATAACTAAGCCTACGGAAGAACGTATCATAGTCGAGGGAACATGCAAGTGAAAAATCGTCGAAGGCGGGTAAATGGATTTTAGGAGACGATGACGTCACGAAATAGGGAAAGAGGGAGTTGAAGGGGAACCGATGGAAATGTGAGCTCAGACGGAAAGTTGCTCGGGCGTCGTCGGCGTCTTCTTTATCTCCTGCTGGAACGTTTACGCGGCAAGTGTTCTTCGCCGCGCTGCCAGAAGGGTTTGTTGGGGTGAGGCGATGTGCTTGGCGTGCAGTATCGCGCTCCCCCTTTGAGTTGAGTCAGCGCTATTTGAGCAAGCGGGGAAAAAGAAAGGAAGAGACGACGCTGGCAGGTTCGATGGAAAAATTGGGGAGGTGTCTTTGACAAGCTGTTCACGTAATTGAAGTAGTGCCGGAAGCGCCAGTCTATCTTTGTTTGAGTGTATGTTGCAGTGCTGATCAGTGTGGAGACAGCTGAATAGACAACTATGCGGACATTGAACGTCTTGTAGTCGAGTTATGGCACTGACAGTTCTAAAGAAAGGATGAAAGTTAAGCAAACGTCAAAGTCAGAAAATGACTCAGGGTATTCCTTGTTTCCAAAATAAGATGGCAGTGCCGAGTAGGCTGTTTGGTAGCCACTCACAAATTGAGTCTTCGGTGTATATACCATCGCGGAAGCGTTACAATACCCTGGAGGCGAACAATCCTGCATCCGTTCTTCGAGGTGGTGACGTTGTATGACTACGACGTCACCACCTCGTCAGGGCACGTGTGTCGCATGACGTCGTGACATTGTCACGTGACGTGAACGTCAGTATGTAGTCGTCCGTCCGATGAGGTGTTGATGACGTCAATGCTGCCCGGTGTGTCGCATTAAATCGTGCTGAAATATCACGTTATATGGACGCCAGTGTAAGTCATCACTACAGTGAGGTGATGGTGACATGAGGGTCTAACAGTGCGTCACCCGGCTATGTGGGACAACGTCACGTCACATGGACGTCAGCATATGGTTGTCGCACCTAGGAGATAATGAAAACGTCAATGCCTAACAGGGTGTCGCGTGATGGATGTCGAGATGTTAATCGTGGTCAGATTGGACGTTCTTTCCCGTTTAATTCTTCCGACGAAGCTCAGGTTTCACAGTAACCTTCCTTTAGTAACCGACGCAGGTTGTAGCTTACGCAAGTTTAACACCTAGGTGCTGTAGATCTTACCTTATATATATATATATATATATATATATATATATATATATATATATATATATATATATGAGCTCAGGAGTGTCTCTTCACTTCGCACTTCCCCGAAGCTTTCTTACGCGTCCGAGCTGGCACCGCGAAGCGGCGTTTCGCAGATAAATCACGTCCCAAATGGCGCTCTTGCTGGGTGTTCCACGCGCCACTCCTGCTACGGCTGCTCACTGAATAAGGCGAGAAATATGTCCCACCATTACCGCGCCGTATTGCTCTATAAATCTCCTCGAACAATCGCATCCGGCGCCGTATACGCGAGCGTCTAGAAAGAAAAAACAAAAAAGAGGAACAAATGATGTAAGAGAATGAAAAGAGCAGATAGAGGCGAATGGAGGGAGGGGTTGATGAGGAATTGTTTGGAAAAGGAGTAAATATAAGAGCCTATTCCTTTATGTAACGGTCGACTCTCTGCGGCAGTATACGACGCGGCCTTGGGAGTGTTACAGTGTATCTATAGTTGTTCTGTGGGCGTCGAGATGGCGTCGTTCGACGGAGAAGAAATGTTCAGGCCCGTGTACTGTGCGATGTCAGTGCACGTTAAAGAACCCCAGGTGGTCGAAATTTCCAGAGCCTTCCACTACGGCGTCTCTCATAATCATTGCTGGTTTCGGGACGTAATACCCCAGAAATCAATTATATCAATCAGGTTGTATCCCTCCACGAAAAATAAACAGTAAAGAGTGTAGGTACATTTAACAAAGCTTTAGTTAAGAAAGGACATCGAGGTAGAACATCCCGAATAAAAAATGCTTTTTGATCTGTGGTGCGCATTTGGAGGTACGTGTCACATCTGTATGGTTCTTGTGCATAGCTCCAGAAATCGCCAGTCGCCACCTGCACTTGAAGAGTTGCTTATTTCGTGTGTCCGCATAGAGCAGAGGGCCCTATTTTCGCACCGCTGGTTTTGAGCGGGAAATAGCCCTTATCCCGCCACATTCTGTCCTCAAGCAAGCTGGTGTTTTATTCAGTCAAAGTCACCCCAGCTCTGCCCGTTTAGCGTGTTTTAACGAGAGGCTGTGGACCAGCCCAGATTCAAAACATTTGTTTGTAAATTAGAATGTTTCCTAGCAAGTGGCCACAGTGTGGTCCAATTGGGACGTTAAACCCCACAAATCAATCAATCAATCAATCAATCAATCAATCAATCAGTTAATGAATGAATGAATGAATGAATCGATCGATCGATCAATGAATGAATGAATCAATGAATCAATAAATCAATGACGTAGTTAGTATTCCCGTATTTCCTTGCGTCCTTCGGCGCCGAAGGCATCTGTTCGATTGAATTCCGGTGCATATATGCTTGTATCGCTGCAAGGTGTCAGCGATGTAAATTCATTGGCGGCCTTATAGATTATAATGCGCATTGTTGGGAATTCCTAAGAAATGGTCACGGATATAGTTCCATGAGTTGAGGGTGTACCTCGAAGGAAGGTGAACGGCTTCGTCGCGTTCGCGTAGGACCTTTGGATGACAATACAAACAGTGGAGTAATCTGGGTTAGTCAGAGTTGTAACTCATATCGACGTGTCTGGATGCGCAGATACATCTACTCAGTAACCGAGTCTTCTGTTTCCCGGTTTACACTCACGCATCAGCATAAACATGCACATGTATGCGGTGTACGAGATATGCGATACACAAGAGAGGATACAAGTAGTTCATCAGTGTATAAATATATCTGCATGAAATAGACGGTTTTTCAGACAGGCCACGTATATGTGAACATAACGTGCTATTTAACCGGCTGGTCTTCAAAACTAGTAAGTGGGATGCGTTTGGGTTATGCATGACGTGATGAGATCGGAGAAGGTTTCTTCTTTTAATGCACTCCGTATTGTGGTGTTTTTGGATCTTTCTTTGGAAGGCGTCAACGTCCTCAAGGAAACCCGTGGCCACATAGGCCTCTTGTGTTTGTATCGGCAGCTATAATGAACTCGGGGCATTTGCAAGTTTTAACCGTATAGAGCGCTTTTGGTTATGCATGGCCGCGTCACAATGTATGTGCGTTATCTGCACGTCAGGTTGACAGAGGGCGCGGTGGTGCGGCGGAGCACTGTTGAGATAAGAACGAGAATTGAGAATATCTTTCTGTTCTTTCTGTTCGCGGCCGACATTGATAAATGAAGGCGTTGGGGAGGCTCCTTCCGTACTCTCCCGGTAGGGTCGGGTCGGTCACTTTGTTACGCGCGCTTTAGCTCTGCGCGCTTTTTTTTTTTTTCGTATCGGGGCGCTGTTTCTCGTTTCTTGACGTTCATTTTGTCTGGCGTATATCGCTTGAATTTCGGTTTTGGTTGGCGTACTGCGTTTCAAAGCCCGTCCGTGCATGTTAGGTAAATGCGACGGACGGGGTTAGCGCTTCAGAAGGTTCGCAAAAAGGGAAAATAACATAAAGAAATTAATGCCACGCCTAAGACGTCCGTACACGTCACTGAACAACAACAACAACAACAACAACAACAACAACAACAACAACAACAACAACAACAACAACAACGAAAGGAGGCTTAAAAGTGATCGCACCCATGACTCGTCTGCATGGTCGTCTGTTTATGTCGATATGGCGCGCCTTGGAAGCAGACGAACTCTCTATATAGCCTGCGTGCGTAGGCTATTTCTCATGCTTGCTGCAGCGTTGCCTGCTGGTGATTGCATTGGCGATGAGGCTATTTGTTTTCTTTCATTTTCGATTTTGCGTATTTCTTTTGCGACGTTGTTTTATAGCAGACCAAAGCTAATGCGCGCTCGTCTTCTGCATGATTAGCTGCTATCAGCTTCTATTTGTTCTCGTGCACTTTAGAATTGATTATATCGACCTCCTTGCACTTACTGTTGGTGTTGTTACACTAGTAATAGACTCTTCCTTTATCAGTATTTGTTGCGATGGCGTCGTGATAACAGAGACTAGCTGGTCATATACTAGAGTGCCCTCTTCTGAATAGTTTCATATGTACTCCGGGATACACCGCGCAGCATTTATGGTAGTTCTGCTTCACCATCTTACGTTGACGTTGTTCTTGTGAGGCGGTAGTGGTGTTGCCATATACCGTCCACATTTCAATGTTTCTACATACGGTTGTCGCAGTCTCGTTGATCAGCGCCGCCGTTGTCGAAATTCTGGCCCCCTCTTTCATTCTTGTATCGTTACTTCTGGGCGGTTTTTTTTTTTTTCTCCACTCTCCAATGCGGCCATCCGTCACTGTTGAGCTAGGCTTTCGCGAGTGCTGATTTGCGTATTCCTATCATCTTGGACGCCATCACGTTTCGCCATATATATATATATATATATATATATATATATATATTATATATATATATATATATATATATATATATAAAGAATAAATAAAAACATAAACAATATAAAAAACATAACAAATATAAAAACATAAACAAATAATAAATAAAAAGGCAAAACAAGCAAGGAGTCTGGGTTAGGACGACTTTCAATAAGCGTGCGTGATTTTATTCATTCTTTCTTTTTTCTCAACCGCGTTTCTGCACGGTTTCTTCGTTTATGCACGGTTTATGCACTGAAGGGCACCAGACAGCAGCAGTGCTTATAAGGCCTTCTGTCTTCTCTCTTCCTTCCTTTCTCACTTTCTCTTTTTTTCGGTTCTTCAAGCCGAGGGGGGTCACGCTAATGTTGAATCAGGTGCCGGAGTCCGCTAAAATAGACACTTGGCATTGCAGCTGCAGACCGGTTCACGTTTCCAGGTGTCGCCTGAATGTGCCATGATTCCACAAAGAGCCGCTTGTGAAAACTGGTTTCCAAGTCGAGGACGCGGGAGTTGTCAAAATCGATGCGGTGGTCGTGCACCTCGCTGTGTTCAGCTAATGCACTCCTTTGTCTGTCGAACTTGCGGACATCGTTCCTGTGCTGACGTAGCCTCTCTGGGAAGTTCTTCGTCTCTCCCACGTACGACGCGCCGCAATCCGAACAAGGAATGGAGTAAATCACACCTTGCGCTCTCTCCCTCGGCAGCCTGTCTTTCGGGCGCGGAAAGAAACAGCCAAGCGTGGAAATTGGCTTGTGTGCTACTCTTATTCCCTGCTCGGACAGCACACGTGCGAGCGCTTCGCTGGTACCCTGAACGTAGGGAATACACACGCGTATGGGCTTGGAATGCGGCAGGTCAGTGTCCTTTCGAAGTGTCAGTGTCCTTTCATTTGCGTCTATTGCATAGATTGTTTGTGTGTGTGTGCAGTGGATTTTATTTATAGTAGATCGATTAGATTGTATAGTATACTAGGTTGCTTCCCTTCGGCCTGCCGTAGTCGTCCACTTTCGTACGCGCTGTCCACGTGCAGCGGTGATAAATGGACGCTGGTTGCGTTCATTTCTCGCGCAGCGTTCGCTAGCGTTCCCCCTTTTGGAGATTTCGCATTCGGACATTTTATTTTGCCCTTTTTACCCAAATTTATGCTCTTGAAACTGGTCCAGTTGCAGAGCGAGTACGGGCACGACCTTCTTTTTGTTTTTTTTGTCATATAAATCAATATTCGGTGTGTGTTTACAAAGAATAAATAAAAAAGGCAAAACAAGCAAGGAGTGTGGGTTAGGACGACTTTCAATAAGCGTGCGTGATTTTATTCATTCTTTCTTTTTTCTCAACCGCGTTTCTGCTTTCGTGACTTTATGCAGAACTCGGTGGCAGATTCAATTTTCGGACCGCATGCGCAGTCCGAAAACGCGGCGTTCAATACCTGCGTTCATATGCTCGTAGATATTACGATCTCGCGGTCGAATATGTGCCGTACTCCGAGGAATTTCCACTTCTTCATTCTTTCGCTTTCGTTCTCTCTCTCTCTCGCTCTCTTTCTTTGACAGGCATTTCGCGCACAATAATCGATTTTGTGAGTTGAAGTCTGATGTACACGTAGAGGAATCCTGGAGTAGTCGAAATTAATACTTAAGTTCCACGCGACGGCGTGCATCATGGCAGTCGGCAGAGACGCGAAATTGAGAATTTAATTTTTCTAGACTGATTGATTTGTGTGGTTTAATGCCCCCAAAATTTTTCTAGGCAGCCCTTTCAAAACATGTCCTAATTGGCAGTTTCTGCTTTCCTGTTGCTTTTCCCGCAAAAAAAGACAAAGAGAAAGCAGAAAGAAAGTGCTGGAAAATGATGTTTCAGGTACTTTACTGTTATATAATTACTGTATTTTGCCAGTACTGACATACGGGGCAGAAACTTGGAGAATTACAAAGAAGCTAGAAAGGAAGTTCACAACGACACAGCGGGCTATGGGACGAAAAATGATAGGCGTTACTCTAAGAGATAGGAAGAGATGCCGAGTGCGTTAGGGAACAGACAGTGGTAGCCGACATAATAGTCCAAGTAAAGAAGAAAAAATGGACATGGACAGGCCACGTGATGAGAAGGGTGGATAACCGATGGACAGTTAGAACGACGGAATGGATACCCAGAGAGGGTAAGCGCAGCCGTGGACGACAGAGAGTAAGATGGGGTGACGACATTAAGAAATTCGCAGGCATCAGATGGAATCAGCTCGCACAGTACAGGCAAGGATGGAGAGGATTGGGAGAGGCCTTCGTCTTGCAGTGGAAATAAGATAGACTGATGATGATGATTGAATAACACCGATAGTTTTGCCGGCCTTACCGTTATTTTTAGCAATGTTCAGGCCCTTGTGTGTGCTGTGCGATGTCAGTGCACGTTAAAGAACCCCAGGTGGTCGAAATTTCCGGAGACCTCCACTACGGCGTCTCTCATAATCACATCCCGGTTCTGGGCCGTAAATTCGATAAATAAATAAATAAATAAATAAATAAATAAATAAATAAATAAATAAATAAATAAATAAATAAATAAATTCTAGCCTTCCCTGATATTGATCGCGCCTTCATTGGTGGAGATCTTTCTGAGTCCGCCAACTCTTGCTTAGGGCCAAGCTATATACTGCAAACTCGTGCTTTAACTGCATCTCGACGAATCGTTCGCTGGTTCTGGATCGGTTGTCACGGGATTCTATCAGGAAGGCTTACGGGACGAGCCCATTTTTTATTTGAGAACGACTGTTTATTACATCAACGTTTCGGCCCGACCTTTTTCAAGTCTTGAAAAAAGGTCGGGCTCCGACCGAAACGTGTATTATGTAATAAACCGTCGTTCTCTAAGAGGCGCATCGTCAATTCTATTATATATATATATATATATATATATATATATATATATATATATATATATATATATATTCTTTATTAGGCCTTTATCGGCTGCACTGAAAGCGTAACTACGTCTAGTTTTTTTTTTTGTTGAAGTTCGTCCTCCGGTTTCATCTTGTTTTGAACGATCGGATTTCGCTACGCCAAAGGCCCTGCACAAAGGACGACGCGTGCGGACCGCGTTCGCATGCAAGACGAGTCGAAATGAAAAACAAACAAACAAACAAAAAAGTATTCTCTGCAGAAAGCGATTGAAGAGTGCAGGGCGGGGCTGGGACAAACCGAAACAAATCTCGTATATAGATACAACGTCCCGCATATATAAGCGAACGGAGCACGGTTTTACGTGCGCCATCAATCACGCTTACGCGACTTTTTTGAAACTCGATTTGAAAGCGCTGCCATGCCGGTTCTGGCGGCCCGACCGCGCAGTTGGCTTGTTTGTTCCTTTTACGCTGATGGCGTGGCTTGGCTGGGTCGGTGGTGCTTTCAGCTGTTTTCTTTCTTTCTTTCTTTCTTTCTTTCTTTCTTTCTTTCTTTCTTTCTTTCTTTCTTTCTTTCTTTCTTTCTTTCTTTCTTTCTTTCTTTCTTTCTTTCTTCGCTGAATCGTTCTGAAGGGCTTTTCCTGTGCGAGCTTGGTTGAAGCGCTTTTGCATCTCTCTTCTGCGTGTCCACCTGATATCTTTTTCTTATCACCATTTTAGCGCTTCTTCATTCTACCTTATCACATGATGCGTTCTTATCCGTTGAAATGTGTGGCTCTCTTTACGCAAGACTCTTTGTTCATTTTATCTGCGTATGAACGACATGGCTCCCTTATCTCTTGAAACCGGGAGATGATAGCGGAACCCTGGGCTTTTCCTTCTCCTATTGCCTGTATCGTGACCACAAAAGAAGCTATTTCATGCCCTTACTCATACATACACGCACACATGCACGCGCACTCACTCACTCACTCACTCACTCACTCACTCACTCACTCACTCACTCACTCACTCACTCACTCACTCACTCACTCACTCACTCACTCACTCATCCTTTCTATACCTATTTTTGGCCTTCCCTGTTGATTTACATATGCATACCCAGATGTAGAGGCAGCTCAATAATCCAGTTAATGGCGCCTAACTATATACTAATCACCCAAACACGTTTGCTGCGTGCGTCCCAGCACTATTGTCAGACATCTCCGAAGAACAGTTTCTAGTTGGATTGATTCCCCAAGGTTCAGAACACGGATTGAGACCACGCGTTACCCTTCGCAAGAAACATACGGGACTCCGGGCGCCGTGTTGAGAAGAAAAGCGAAGAGCGGTCGAGAGCGGTTGGAGCGAAAAGAGGCTTTCGCGGATTGAACAGAGCGATCCGGTCTCGACTCTCGGCGCGGGAAAGATATATGCGAGCGGGGAATAGTCGAACGGCGTTCCTCTGAGCGTATACGACGCTTTGATGAGACACGCACTTAGAGAAAATTCGGCGCATTTGTCATCCCCGATGCGTGCATAGATGTCGGCTTGCGCGTGTCTTTCTCACTGTGTGTAGGCCCGTGTGTGTGTGGATATGGCTCCTTTGATCGTCGATTCGTGAAAAAGTGACGACAGCGCCGCCTTGAGGAGGGATCACCGACTCGAGAAATGAGATGTATGATTGTGTCATCTGTGTTTTGTTAGATGTGAAGCAGCTTATGGTCGGGGCTCTGTCACTCCCTCCCTCCCTCCATCCATCCATCCGCCGTGCGGCGTCCACACCCGCACTGCGCATGCGCATCCTCCTCTCCTTGTCTCATCTCCTCTCCTCTCGGCATTCCTCCTCTCCTCTCCGAACGGCGCGCGTTGACTATGGAAACGCTCTTTCTTCGATGAACGCTTTACCAGGCTCGCAAGGAACGAGAACGCGCCCTCGCCCGCGAGAGACAACACTGACACAGGCAGCGTCTGCTAGCGTCAAACCGATGCAAACATGGTGTGCACCCCCCGTGCTGCTTCGCATCGCCTCATGGTCCCCTTTAGCGGAAGATGGTGTAATTTTTTGTTTCTTTGTGACACTGTGCGTGTTTTTACGGTTTTTTTTTTGCCTTATTTGAGGTACCTTACGAGACCCCATTTGGTGCATTGAATAAAGGGTGGGTGTATGTTAGAACAAACTACGCTAGAAGGACAGCGCATCAGAGACACAAACGTTAAGGAATGTGTTGAAGATAGTGTTACGAAAATAATAATGCAGGATACAAATAGCAAACTTACATAGATAAGTAGTAATATCAGATGAAATCATTTTATTTTGATCTCAAGGGTGATGGTAGGCTCGGGATTAGTCACTTGCGGGGAACCCGAGCCTCCCTATGCATGGAAAGCATCCGTGATGCCATAGCGATAGGCGCATTATCTGTCGGTATGAAAAAAAAAGAGAAGTGGTGTAAAGTGTATACTTTGTGAGCTGTTTATCTTGGACATGACAGTAAAACGAAACAATAGCATATTTTGTACTGGTTATGCGTTCATCGGTATCTACAATGGTTTGTTCTATACGAAAAAAGACAAAATGCATGTCGAAGATCATTTTCTTTAATTCGGTGCGAACCCCCGGTTTAACGTGATTGAGACGCCATCGATTGTTAACGACATTCTTTACCTTAGGCCACAGCCGCAAAATCTTTTGAGTTTCTCCAATGTTATCTAATTGGCTCCCTTTGATATGTACCGACCTTAGTGAGGCATAGTGAAGTTCACTTCAAGAAAAACACCGCCAGATGTCGTAGATGCCACGTTTATTTAATGCGAGCACATCATGTCTGCTTTCCTGAGTTTTGAGCTGTTTGTTGGGTTCGAGGGGCTTTATTGGTAACGATATAATCCACTGCGTCAAAACCACCGGGGGCGGCAGACTGACTGCATTATTTAGCCAGAAGAATCTGGGAAGCAGCTGGTTGGTTCATGTTTTAGCAAACCTGGTTTAGGAATTCGTTCTTTATTATTATTATTTCTCTTTTTGCACACCAGTCGTTCCCGCAAAACTTCTTGACCAGGCGTGTGGTCGGAGTCCGGCGAGACCACCATTTTCATTTATCAAGCCCCACTATAGTCGGCCCTCACAGCTACGGTCCGAACAGAAGAGGCTGGTTAGGAGCGGGCCGTATAAATGGTCACGCCGACGGCACGTCGCTGCTTCGTACCCTGCTTGACCGTCGTGGAATTGTACAGAGGGAATAGACGGAAAGAAAACTAAAGTGAGAAAGGGGTTTTTCGGGGTCGGAGGCCCTGTATAGAAGGAGTGGGAGCAGTAGGCGAGGACTCTGATGGATGGATGACTCGAGCCGGCATTTGTAGTGGGAGGCGTCGCGCTTCAACGGGGCCTCCATTACTACGCGTCGCTCATCTTTCTCCCCTCCAACGCGCATATCGCTTCTATTTTTTTCGTTTTTTATTTGTGCCCTTCGTTTTACTATAGTCTCGCCGCATTGCAGCCAAAAGGGCAAGCGGGACGCTTTTGTGCGGGGAAAGCGCCTTCTTTTTCTTCTCTTCTACCGTACGTTCTTTCCATTCCTTTGTTCCTCCCCTCTATTGCACTTTAGGAACATTTGCTTGCATTCGCACGTAATAGTAATAATAAAATAAATGTAGAGTTCCTAGCATGCATTAGAGTGCGACGTGCTTCTTTCCCTGCGTTTCTTTCTTTTTTTTTTATTCCACTCCTGTTCGGGTCTTATCTATTCAAGTCCTTCCACACTTCCCACCGTCTGACCTCTGAAGCCTTTTTCATATTTGAATTCGTATTACGTTCTCTTTTTTCGTTTATTTCTCTTCCCGTGTGGCGGACCGCCCGGGATGATTTATTTGAGCCCCTGGATCCCCCCCTTTTCTTTTGCGAGCTTCGTGCCCAAGTTCTTGACGCCTGAGCGGTGGTCTCTCCCTCTAATATTTCATTCCAGTTCTTTCTTCTTTTCGATTATTTCCTCCTCTTCCTCTTTCAGTGTTTCGCCTCGGCGCACCTCTCTTATTAATCGTGGCTGTTTTTACGTGCACTGTCCACCGTCTTAGCCGCTTGGATGTTGGCTTGCGATGCTAGTGGTTGTGGGATCGAGTCCCATCCGTGGTGGTCGCATTTCTGTGGAGCAGGAGCGACAAGCAAACTAAGAGACAAACAAACAAGCACGCAAACAAAACAAACAAACAAACCGTGTACACGCTAAAGATCCGCAGGTGTTCAAAGTTACCCTGGATCCCTGCTTTACGGGGCTTGCCTCTTTATAATAGCTGGTTTTGGCACACAATCTCAGTAACATTATTATTATTATTATTATTATTATTATTATTATTATTATTATTATTATTATTATTATTATTATAGCACCAATACCTCTCCGTTGCTCCTGGGCATGCTTAAATAAATTGATTCATTCATTGATTGAATGATTATTATAATTTCGCGTGCTTTCTCCATTGCCTTCTCTATTACGTGTGTGCGCATAACTAGGTCTGATTCAAGCCGCCGAAGAGTACATAAGTCACGTTCAAGCTCTTTGATGTCTCCGTGAGTAAAGAAAGAAAAAATACCAGAAATCGTGGGGAAAAAAAGTACGTGTTTGACTACAGCGTTCTCGTTATGTGAGGATTGGATTGGCTTTGTACGCTGTCGTTGGCGGGAAAACGAGGTAATTAAACGACGCTTGGCTGACTTTTGCTCAAGAGAGCTATGCGGGCGGATAATTGGCCCGCAATGCGTGAGTGCAAATATTTCCTCGCGGTTTCAGTTCTTGACGACGAATGAGAGGGACCTAATAATTGATTGTCATCTGGACAGCCGCGCTAGATTCGATCGTATTCGGTACGCGAGTTGTCTTACTATCCGCTTGAACTACCGCTTATGAAAATGTTCGCACACTTTCTAATACTTTTTTGTTTTGAATATGCTTTGTTAAACATGTCGTTTGACTTGCTTCTTTGTATTAGAGATGTTTAATAGGATTTGTATTTTTGTGTTTTGCATTCTGTTGGTATTCGTTTCTTTCTGTGCTTTGCCGTCGTTTTGGTGCCACATTAAACTCGGGAATGTGGGGCTTGTCAAGCTGTTTCTATACAGCTTTTCTTTCCCGGTCCCAACCAATTCCTGTAAAACTGTATGCGGTAAATAAACTCAACTCAATTCAACTCAACGGACCCTTCGCGGTAGTCCATCGTCGACTGTGGTACACGGCTACTGATCCGGAGGTCGTGGGATCGAATCCCGGTCGCGGCGGACTACATTTTCGATGGAGGCGAAATGCTTGAGGTCCGTTTGCTGTGCGACGTCAGTGCGCGTTAAAGAACCCCCAGGTCGTCGAATCATCCGGAGCTCTCCACCACGGCGTCTGTCGTAATCAAATCGCGCTTTTGGGCTGTTAAACCCACAGAAATTATTACTAATTATTATTATTTCCCGCGCGAACTACGGTGCTTTATAGCCTAGGGACGAAGAACGTAGCTTTGAACCAGCGTGTCGCGCCGCCTTCCATTTCTCCCCGGTATGCATTCGGCTTAAACGGTAGCGCTTGAGAGACATATAAAACCTCGCTGACATCAAGAAGAGGTACGATCGTGGTCGTTACAGTACGGCCAGCACAGTATGATTAACGACGGTAGGCTTCCTTCAGCAAGCCCTTCATCTTGCCAAAAACCCGCACAAGCTATGGCAAACAAACTGCTCGTTTAAGTTCTCTCTCTCTCTCTGTTTTTCATATTTAACTCGGTACCATTTGTTGATTTAAAATCAGTGACACTAAAATAATTTATCATCGCAATAAAAAAGTTCCTTGTTAACCTGTGAAATCTCGCATACCATATCCTTTGCATGCTGCCTGATATAAAGCTTTTGCTTTTCCATATACCCTAATATGCCACCATTCCGTCATTGCTAAGCTCCATTGCTTGATATGTAATTACGTTACGGCCTTATGTCACAGAACGTGCATGCTTACTTCTCTTGGATCCCTCCTTTGTTTGCCTATTTTTGCCGTACGCAAGGGGGTCGAAATTTAGCCTCCGACTCTCGAACCTCGTCCTGCACATTGTTTTGCAACGACAGAAAATGCAGTGACACAAATTTTGATTCTGAATGCTTTACGTTATTGATGTCGCAAATCTATGATAGCCGTGGCATAACAGCAGCGGCCCCATTGCGAGCTACTCTAGGACACTTTGACGGTGATCGGCGCAGGTAGCGAGGCGTACTCTACTGAGTTCTCTTCTTTCGCGTATTGTTAGTCCCTGCATGCTTCCTCCTCTTTTGTTTGCTCGGTGCGTTCTCCTGCCGAAAAAAAATTGGCCGCGTATCTGCCTGCTTCGCTGCAAATGTCGTCGAAAGACGATACTCTTCTGCTGGCCGTACTGCGTACGCTTGAGTGAATATGGACGCCATCTGGCAGCGACGTCGGGAAACATGAGCTTGTGCAGAATCCCTGGGCAACTGCCAGGTGGCAGCACCAAATCGTCGGCAGAGGCCTTTTTCGTGCATAGCGTCGCATTTTTAGCGCAGCCTAACAAACACTAGGACCTTTAGAATTACGTATCTATGTATTTTTTCAGTAAAGGAACAGACTACCTAATTAAAACGTATTGATGTTGCGTCTCAGATATGCATAATATTTGCTTTTTGATCGACAATGTTCTCAAGTAAGAACGCACCTACCAGTTCCAAGATGGCTGGGCGTTAGGCATGTGCTTGAACTTTGGCCGGGTGGCTGAATCGTGTGACAGACAGACAAACAGAAAGACAGACCAAGATTTGTGCGTTTAGGTATCCCAAGAAAGAATATGGTCTTTAAAAAAGATGCCCACACAGTTGTGTACGCCGCCTCTGAAGGCATTTATCTGCTCCTGCACGGCTTCTTTCGATATGTTGATGCGTTACAAATGTCCAACGTACCACATGCGCAGTAGGGGCTAATACGAACGCGGTAGTAGGAATAGGCAATGACGATTCGACTCTCTCGTTTTGTCTCTTTCTTTGTTTTTAAGCGCTTGCTTTTTTTTTCGCGTTTGATGCGTGACTGGCGAGCCGTTCTCTCCTAGCCGAGGCGACCGCAATAACTTAATTACTGCGCGCGTCGTTCGGTAAAAGATTTAGCGCTAACGAGAGGCGTCGACCCGGCAGTACCATATTCGGGGCCGGCGGCGTGGCGCGACTTCTCCCACTTCCGGCATGTGCTCTCTTCTTTTATTTTTTTGTCCTCTTCGCGGTGCCGTCGTGACGCTCTCTTTCTCGACAGCATGTCGTCGTCGTCGTCCCACCGGACAACTATTGCCGCATTTGCGTCCGCTGGTCATTTCTCTTCGAGAAGAGAGATGACGCCGAGAGCATCCCGTCTGACGCGTGTTCTGACCTGTGTGCATGTTTTCTTCCTTCTTCTCCGGTCGGCCTCGTGTATGTTTTCACCCTCTCTCTCTCTCTTTCTATGCTGCCTTCCTCTTCGCTCTCTCATTCCTGCATCTGCTTCCTCACGCTGTATTTGATTTCTTTATGTATTCCCATCTCTCTGCTATGGCATCTCTCTCGTTCGCCCTCCCTTCATCGGTCCGTCTCATCATGTGCCGAGGTGCTCTGCACCGCAGTGCGCATGTACTTCTACCGAATAGTCGTGCCACTTATAAGCTTCGAGGCAAAGCAGGAGTTCCTTTTTCTTCGGTAATGCTTTACAGTAATAGAGCTTCAAGTGGTAACTTTTGTTCTACTGTAAGTGTACCACCTCTTTTCGATACTTCGTGTAATACTAAGATGTCTTCCTAATGCTGTTTCCTTTGTATCTAGCGTTACGTCAGGGATTTATCCCTCCACCCCCTCCCTTAAAAAAAGAAAGAAGAAAAAAAGATTATTCCGGCTAAGCCAGTACCCAACCAATAACATTACATCCCTCTTTTCTGTGTGTTATGGCAACGCCCTCGAAAGTCGGCACTCTTGATAAACGCCTGCGTTACGTTGTTGAAATGTCCGTTTCGATAATTGTTATGCGCGTGGTGTTGATCACTGTGACTTTCCTGTTCGTTTCCTTCGACTTAATAACTGACGTTTCTCCAGTAATTTAGGATCCACGTTTCGTGAGGTTGATGTATTCTCAATGTCAGACATAATTTTGCGAGTCGTCATTGGTCGTTTTCATTAGTTAGCTCTGTGTTTTCATCAACCCCACAGTCATTTTTTCTCTAATTTAGTCCTGTTTCGTTCTCCGTTCTCTTTTCTTATTTATGTCTGTCTGTCTTTATTTATTTTTTTTTGCAGCTGATCACCCTGATGCTCTCGTGTTACCTTCTTCAAACACTAGGAATTGTGATTCCAATATTCTTCGCATGGCCTCTCCCCATTTTCCCACTTTGTCAGGAGCTTCTTTTCCCCACTTATTTCATGAATACACCTTCCCTGTTGCGTGATTTATTTCCAGTTCTCTCTTCCCATCGCGTGGCGGCCCGCTTCGCACGCTACCACTCGTATGGAGCGAAGCAGCCCGGACGTATAGCACAAACTGGGTAGAACCCATTCTGCTTCAAACTTATCTTTCAGGGTATTTAATTCTACCAACTCGCGAGTCGTGCCGCTGGTACATCTCGGAAGCAGCTTCTTCTTCTCCGCCTCCTCTTCGCCTACGCGAGGGCGCATGTCTTGTCCCCCATTTCGTCATTTCGGATATCAGAGCATTCCGTCAACTGTTAAGATAGCTCGCTTTGTTTTGCCCGCTTTCATTTCTAGGGGCCCCCGGGAAAACTTTCGGTGACGCTGCTCGGTTCTTCCTTTCTTTTCATGTACGCACTCCTGCCGTCTTCACTCATCCATTCGATATTTTCTCCGTCTCCTTTTGCTCCGTCCTTCCGCGCTTGCATCCTCTTGCATGTAAAGGCAGGGTTCTTCGCGCTCGGCGCGTTCCTTTTTATATCCCGTTCCGCGTGTCCCCTAGCGGTGTGATGGATGTCCGTGTCGTTCTGTTGTCGTCGTTGTTGTCCCGCTGCTGGCGATGTCAACGACCCCTGCAGCTTCCCTTCCCCGTTATACCCTCGTTCCCGTTCTCTCCCCCTTCCCCACTCTGTCTGTTCCCTGAATTTTCCCTGCCTGCCCCGCGGTTGTGCGTCGACCTCTCCCTGTCCCGTGCTGTCCATTTTCTCGTGTCTTGGCCGGGCTTCTTCTGCTTCTTTCCCGCATAACCCCGTCGTTGTGGGGTCGTCCCTTCTCGCGATGTTGGTCGCACATCGGTGATCGCGCGCTTTCTTCTGTCGTTCTGCGAGTTCTTCTCGCCCGATGTACCTCAAGCGTGTCGCTGCTCTGTCCTCGCTGCGTTGCCCTGCGTTGACCCGAATGTCCGAGGAGCGGCGCTTATGGGTGGTCCAGCGGTTCCGCGTACCTGCTGCTACCTCTCTTTCCTCTCGTCTATCTCGCTCGTCTCCTCTCGCGCAGTGCCCCTTCTCCACACATTACGGTCGTCTTTCTTTCTTTCTTTCTTTCTTTCTTTCTTTCTTTCTTTCTTTCTTTCTTTCTTTCTTTCTTTCTTTCTTTCTTTCTTTCTTTCTTTCTTTCTTTCTTTCTTTCTTTCTTTCTTTCTTTCTTTCTTTGTGACTTTTCTAACGAGGGATCGCTCAATTCGTTGTGAGTCGCCTGTAAAGCGTACTTCTCTGCAGGCAGGATGTGTTAGCGGGCAAGCATCGTCTGTGCCACCGGGCGCTGTATTGTTGACTATTCTATCCAGCGATCGCTCAGTCCGTTGTGAGTCGCCTGTAAAGCGTACTTCTCTGCAGGCAGGATGTGTTAGCGGGCAAGCATCGTACGCGCCACCGTGTGATGTGTTGCCAGGAATCTCGACTCCGCGTTCTCCCTCTCTCGCCCGCTTCTTCTGAAGACAAGACCTTTTCGGAACAATTGCACGTCCATTACACAACGCCGCACGACGAATGTTTGTGACCGAATTCTAACGTATTTGCTCGCGCGCCTGTGGCATTGTTGTGTGGTGGCTAACGTACCTAGGTTGTCGGCAGTGTTGTCTATGGGTGGCTAGAGCCCCTTAGCTTCGCAGAGTTAGCGAAACTGCGGCAAATGTTGGCTATCTGTTGCTGTAGGAGAAAAGTTATCTTGGTAAAATCTGTATTCAAAGGTTGAATTGGCCGCCATATTTATGTATTGAGATCGTAGCATGTGCCCTTGTCGCCTGGTATAACACGAAAAAAGCACGTTCTCTCACACTTTGCTTTATCCGTTGATATTGCCAAACATGCATTTGCGCCGGTGGCTTCCTTGTCCTTTTTTGTTCTTGCATAAATATTTGTGTACGCTGTACCAAAAAGAAAAAAGAAAGATGTCTGAGCGAACTACACTAGTCCGTCAGTAAAACCGTGCCTTTGTGTACGTATCTGGGGCGTTCCTGCCTAAGGACAGGTTCCTCGAAAAGCAAACTTTCTTTCGCTGCGTTTCTCAGTCCAACCTCTGTCTGGTAACTGAATCCATGACTAGTCGCTGAGTGATCGTTCCTGCCCTGTTTGGAATGCACTTCGGCTGAGTTCTCGGCCAGACTGCACAGCTCGCTCTCAAAGCACTCTTCCCCAGCCCCTCCAGTCGTGGGCCGTTGTATCGCCTCTCGGACTGGGCACCAGCGTTGCCTTCCTAACTTCGCACTCCGGCGGCAAGCCCCCTGTGAACACACCCCAAGTACGTGTCACCCCCCTCACCACCCGCCTTCGCAATCTCCCCGAAACAACGCTTCGCACTTGAATGGAAAAAGAAAGCCTCCTTTCGAAGAGGACTGTTCGTAACGCCGGGTCCGGCTTCTAGATCTGGTAGCACCCCTCCAGTGTTTGCTCAGCAAACGTTTGGGTAGGCCCGACTAACTTTGCGTCGCGTCCCAACTCACCGAGGCCCAGGCGACAGGTCATGATGGTGCCCTCTTCGACTCCCTTGTTTGCTGCCGCGCAGGCCTTGCAGTTTCCCGCTCACGCAGTGAGCTACGCATTCCCCCCTTCCCAGAACGAGGCTTCGTTATCACAGCTGAGGCAAGCAAGTAAGGCTTGGGAGTGCGCCTAGCTGACGAGTGAACACGCTGGCGAGGAAGCGTGGAGCCCTGTTGGCCCAACGTTGGACCGGCGTTACACAAGGACAGCTAGAGCGGACACGACGCCTCCGTGTGTGGGCGCCCCGTGCGTAGTGCAAGCACAGCAGTTCGTGCTTGTTCGGGGAGTTGGAGAGGTTGAACCTGCTTGCCGGGTTCGGAGAAGAAAGGATGGATGGGGATGGGTTGGGCCGGTCAACTGTTCTCCCGTGCTCCACGAAGCGAGGCACCGATGTGACGGCTCCACGATTTCACATTGCTAGGAGTGACGGTGCCCGGTCTGTCTTGTATAAAAATAAGCTGAATTGGATTGGAATGTTCCTTCTAGTTGCGCGGACGGCGCGCCATTTCCACTTAGGACCGGCAATAGCAAGGTTTTGTATAAGGAACACGTAACGCGGTACTTTTATTTCTGAAGTTTTACGTTCCGAAACCACGCCATGAGTACGAGAAACGCCGTAGGGAAGAAGGTTTCCGCAAATTTCGACCAGCTTGAGGATTTTTTTAACGTGCACTGACATCGCACAGCACACGGGCCTCAACGTTTCGCCTCCATCGAAATGCAGCTGCCGCGGCTGGGATTCAATCCCGCGACCTTCGGATCATCAGCCGAGTGCCAAAACTACTAGACCACTGTGGCGGGGCGTCGCAAAATTTAGCAATGCAACTTCAACCCTGCGTTTTTTTTTTCTTTTCATTTTGACTTTGGGTACTTAATAGCGCCGCCTTTGTCATCTGCAAATATTCATCGTCACATGGGTTCCTTCAATCATCGATTGTGGTGTGTCACCTTGAGTCTCATCTGTCCTTTGGGTACGGCCGGTTCGCCGCATCATCCAGGCCTAATAAATATTCATGGGCGACTTCATCGTCACATGACATTTAACCTATGATCGCCTTGTTAGCTACAGTAGGATTATTAAGCAATAATTGAATAATCTAAACTTAATTAGTGTGTCATTGTAGTGTCCGTTAAAGAAAATAAAAAAGTTCATCGAGCAGACGCGAGCGTCTGGTTTAACCGCACACCGAGTTGTTGGCGCTTAGTTTAAGCGCTCATCGTGGCTGCAGAAGACGAAATGATTGGGAGGAGGGGGGGGCGGGGGGGTCGGCGAATGAAGGAACGGACGACACTGTCTAGTTCCTTGTCATCGTCTCTGGAACCCGAGTGTTGAACAAACACAGGGTGGAAGGAAGAAATGGGGGAGGAGGGGAGGGAGAGGGAGGGTCGCTCGTCCGGTGGTCAACAGCGGTCCGCCGCTTCGCCAGATTTCTTCAGTCTTAATAAGGTTTGCGTTGACCGGCGCCTGATTTGATTGGGTCCCCGAGTCTCTGGCGCCCCCGCCGCACCCTCTCATTCATCGAGCTTGCATAAACCATAGTCGCCGCTTGTCGCTCGGCCTCAGTCGATAACGGCGCGACCGTGGAGCTAACTGTCGCGACGAAAGGATTTCAAAAAAAAAAATCAAAAATAAAAAGCGTTGAGTGGAGAATTAGGGGACCGCCGGCCGAAAAAGACAGGCTTTATAAAGTCGCGCACGCTGTCCTCAGTCTTCTACTGCGTTTCAGGTTGAGAACGCGGTATCCTTATTGCTTAATGGCTTCAGACGCGTAGTAGATTCGTTACTCTAATTAATTATCATTATCGTGCTATGATCGTGACGCGAACGACGCTGGTACGATCATGTCTTCATGAGTATAACAGCACAAAAACGACAGACACGGGACAGCACTCAGTCTCATGCCTTCTTGGTACGTGCCTTTCGTTTTTGGGCTGGCATGCTTGTGAAGACATGCTAAAGCAAAATGCCTCTGCGATAGCGCGATCGATATGCGCCAAGTCACGTGACCTGCAGCCGCCGAAAACAGCATCGGCCGAAAGAAGACGGTGACAGTTCAAATGCAATAACTCTCTCCCTTAAACGAAAGGAAGAAAAAAAAAAAGCATGTCGGAAACGCGAATAAGAAAAAGATTATACAATTGGCACGTGCACGCATACGATGCATGGAGAGAAAAAACGAAAATCACTAAAAATAGCCTTGACAATCGGAACACGTTGCTGCGGATGCCGGGAATAGGAAATAGAATCCGATGGAAAAAAGTACCGAACAAGTACGACACGTGAAGGGGACATAGGAAACATAGGAAACATAAAACAAAGAAGTAATACACGGCGACGACGTCCACAATGCGACCTCGCGGCGAGCACCAGCAAAAAGCGGGGGAGGCGGCGGCGATTGGGCAGCAAACAAAGCCATGACTGCTGTCGTGCGTGCCAGCCAGCCAGCCAGCCAGCGGGTGCCACGGCGCGGTACGTCGTCAATTGTCCACCTCTGGCAACCGCGCGGGACGTATACGCCGATCGTGCCGGCCATACCAAATTCACGACCGGCACTCGGCTCAACGGGCGGCGGCGTATACTAGACGAGGCATAGCGAAGGAGCAAGAAAAGAAATTTCGGGAGCAAGAAATAACCACCAGGGCCCCGCGGAGGCGGCGGACTGGGCGAAACGAATAGAAGAAAGAAGCGAGCGAACAAAGGGAGAAACAAACGAGCAATGGTGGTAGAAAGAAGCACACAAAGAAGTAAATTAAGAAAGAAAGCAGACAGACAGGCATACTTTCCGTCTCCCGCTGTCCGTCTCCTTAGATAGATAGATAGATAGATAGATAGATAGATAGATAGATAGATAGATAGATAGATAGATAGATAGATAGATAGATAGATAGAAAGAAATAGAGACAGGCATGCAGATAGGTCGAACAAAGAAAGAAAACTGGGAACTCTACCGCCTACGGATCACTTTACGTTTGGCGCTTTCAGAACGCCACTTCCGGCATGAAGCTTCAGCGGTTCCTTTGCTCTTTCCCGTTCTTGCGTCGTGTTACCCTTACTCTCCGTCACGTCTATTTGAAAGCGAACACACACACACACACACACACACACACACACACACACACACACACACACACACACACACACACACACACACACACACACACACACACACACACACACACACAAAACAACATACACTAGGGAGGAACAATAAGCGAATGCGCGCAAGCGATACGGCGAATCGAGCTTAGTGTGAGTTTCACGTCAGCCACGTAGGTTCGCGAGTTTTCATTCCAGTTCGACGGTAGGAACAAAGAGGTTCCGCCCGTGAATCACGGTCCTGGCAGCGACTAAAGGAAGTGCAAATAAATGTGCGTGGTGATGGAGATGCGGAAGGGAGGGAGGAGATGAGGGAAGTTCAAAGACGTGGAGAACGCCAAAACGGAGACACAACAAATATCTCGGAAAACTTGCAAGGAACGACGTCAATGTGAAAGATATGAAAGACACAAAGAACACCAAAAATATGGGTAATCACATGGTTGACGAAAGCCACAGTGGAATGATGATGATTGTTGCGGTTCGGTTAATGATAGGACGCTAATTTCTGCAGCCTATTCCTACCATCACAGCCACCATTTGGCACTACATTGACTACCACAATGCTTTAGCAGTCGCGTCGTGGGTACGCTGGTTATCGCAAGTATTTCTAGAGAGCCATGTTTCGATAACACTGCATGCTCGTCTAGTCGGTATTTAC
>CM023487.1:18447759-18692193 GCA_013339685.2 Hyalomma asiaticum
ACCTCTGCTTGTCTTGCCGTTGCGTTGTTGGACGAGGTTCTTTATTATTGTTATTCACTCCCCCCTTTCTTTTCCTTACTTCATTTTTACGTTCGCAGCGGTGTGCTCTATTCCGAAGGAAGATTTCTATGTCGCGCGGTGCTGGTTAGATGCAGTGCATTATGCCTTGGGTTCCCTTGTTTTTGTTCGATCATTCTTGTTCAGTCACTTTCTTTTATTCTCCTTCTTTCTCTATTTCGAAGCGCCCTGTAACACTATAGCTCATAACAGTAAGTACACTTCTAGTCACCACCGTTGGTTTGGTAATTTTTTTTCTCCTTTTATCGGAGGGTCTTCTTCATAGGTGCTTGCGGTGTATGTTATCACATTTTTCAAGGGCATGAACGAGGCTACGGGTTTAGTATACGGCTACATAATGACTGCGGAGAGCGTGCTGAGATGTAATATTAAGACAGTTGCGCAAGAAACAACATAGGCGCAATACAGTTTGGTTGGTGTCTGCGTCTTTGTCCTGTATTGTTGTGGGTTGTGCTGGCAGCTTCTAAACTGTGAACGCCTGCTCAAACCTCAGCCTCTTCCCTCCCCCGCCCCCCCCTCACTTTTCTGATCACTCTAGTAGTACCTATAACACGACGGCGTTTTCTTTTCGTCTACTTTGTTGACTCCCTACTACATTATCTTGACGGGAAATCTCGCCACTATAAGAAAGGAACGTTTTTTTTTATTTTGGTTTACTTGTTTGCGTCTTCATGTTTTATCGCCTATGGTTGCCGCAATGCGTCGCTTCCGCCGCGAGCCCGTATTACCTTGACTTTGTTTCCCTCCCTTTCGAGAAGATCTCGTTTCGCTAATGCCTTCGATTTCTCTTTCATCGTTTCTTTCTCTTCGATTACATCTCGGCTAAGATCTCTCCACGGCGAGCGGGTCCCTTGGTGTCCCAAGTTCCGGCAGTATACTTCGCAGCCGATAAACAAGGGCAATGATAAAAAAAAGGAACCTAGAAAAGCCGTAGCTTCGGAAGTATATTTCGTGTAAAGCAAGACCAGCCGAGCGTGGAGCAGTCGTCCCCGGGTGGACTGTGCTCGCACACAGATGGCGCCTGCAGAAAGAATACGAAACTATACAAAAAGAAGGGAACGACGCCACTTCGGAGGAGCAAGCAGGAGTGCCCCAGATATCTCGTACATTAATCAGGATTAATTTCTTCTGCAGATCGTGCGAGAACTTGCGAGGAGTGTGCGGGAGGACTCTTGTGTGGGGGGAGTAGGAGGGACGGAGGGAAGGGGGTTTGGGGAGAGCTGGGTCGGGATCTCCCTTTTATTTTTAGGGATGGCCACCGTAGGACTCCTGGGCGCGGCGACGAGGCGAAAAGGTAGGGAATGGGGAACGCCGCGTGGCTTGTACGGGAAAAGCGGAGAAAGTTTGAGCGGGAGAGGAGGGTGGTCACAAAATAGGGAAGCTGGTGTAGGTAGTTGAGGAGTTGCTGCGCCTCCTCGCTCTCTCGGTCTCCACGGGTAATCCGTCGGGAGTGCCCTCCCCGTATACAATTGTCGCGCTGCGACGGGAGAAAAAACGTGGCCGTCGCTAAGTGTTAGTAGCTTGGCGTTACGTGCTCTTTGTGCGCTTCTGTTTTGGGCACTCTTTCCCTTTAGGGAAATACTTAGTACGAATTCTTCTTCGTTTTATTTTTCTTCTTCGAGAAAGGGCAAGTACGATTACTGGAATACTGAAATCGTTGCTGGGTGTTCTTGCGTTTCACATGCTTTTGCATGCTCTTCAGCTTTTGGGAAGTGCATGTCCCCAATTTCTCCTTTTTATACTAGAAAGTGCGGTTGGTTGACTAGTAGGCTTAGCATGCACTCTGACTGCGCTTATTTGTTTCCGTTTACCTTATTCCTCTTTCCCTTTCTTCTCCTCTTTGGTGCTGTCCATTCTTCAATGGCTCATCCTCCCATTTGACTATTTCTTTTGTCTGTCCTTTGTTACGTTCCTTCCTTTCTCCTTCTTCCCCAACTTCGTGCTGCTTCTTCGCAATTACCGTTTGCTCCCTCGCGGGTACATAGTTCGATGTCGATGCTCTCTGGGATCATGGGCCATTTCTCCTGTGTCTTCACCGCTGTCATCATCTGGTGTTTTCTTACGTGTCCCCCATCTACTTGGGTAACTCTTCGTTGATTTCTTTTTTGTTCACCGCCGCGCTGTCTAACTTTCTCAGGGTCACCTGATTTCCGTGTACACCGTGCTTTCCGTTTCTTTGGGTCTATACTCGTGTCCCGGGCCTTGCAATTATTCAGGTATTTTCCCTACATCTCCCTGTTCCGCCCGCACGACGCGCTCGCACTTTTCCCGCACTACATTCTCCCCATTTCCCCATGCGCCGATACTTACTTCTACGCGTCTCCCTATTTTCCCGTATCCCCTCCTTTTACCCACTGTTTGCCGTCTCATTGCCTCGCTCACTTGTCGACTCTCCTCTCTCTCTGTGTTGACTCTGCGGCACTGAATCGTTCCCGTTTGCGCTCCCTCTCCTCCTCTTTCATATCCCCTCTAACCCTACCCCTTTTCCCCAGAGGTGCTTTCATGGCTCCTTTTTTTTTCGCCCAGAACCTTCTTTCACGTTTGTGCCTTTCGCATTTCATTTCTCTTTCTGCGTTGTCCGTTTCCTGTTACACTTCGCTTCTTTCTTTTTATCTTCTTTCTTTCTGTGTCATCTCTGGATAACTGCGATTCTGCTTTCGGCCGCCTTCTCTCGCTTCGCTGCCTCTTCATCTCGTTCCCTATATTATTCCCGCTCCCTCCCGTTTCTTCTCCGTCCACTTTTTCCGGGGAAGCGCTGTTTGCCTTGGCGGCTCTGTTTCTCGGAATACCCTTATGCCCTTCCAGGTTGTATCTATAGTGTGCCCCCCCCCCCCCCGCCACCCTGCTTCCTCATTTTTTTTTTCTGGACGCACGATTGAGCCTGCCCACTCAAGTGGGTCGCTGCGTACCTTCGCAAGGTTGATTCTCTCATATTGGCCCACTTTTCTCACCGTTCCGGTTAATAATAACGCGCCCCGTTGTCCTCCCCGCCTCCTTTCTTTTTCCCTTCTTTTCCCGTTTGCGCTATGCCGCCTCCATAGTCTCATTCGCGAGGCCTTAGCTTAATATTGGATGGGGTCGCCATTAGAATGGGCCCACATTTCCGGGAACGTAGGCTGCTTCCTTATATAAATATTTTATTATTTCTCTGTGGTTGACATTATACCCCCTCTTTTTCTTTCCTTTCAAGGCGTTGTCTTCCTGGTGCGATGCAACCGATAGTGTCTGTGAATGATTGCAGTGATGTCCCCGGTAATGTCGGCGCGAAATATCTGATCGATTTTACTATGTAATAATAATAATAATAATAATAATAATAATAATAATAATAATAATAATAATAATAATAATAATAATCAAATGTTTAACGTACCCGGGAAGAACCGTAAGGTCCTTGTACTGGCGCACGGAAAAAAAAAACAACAAAGGTCAACATTCAGAATAAAATATCAGGGATAAAAACGTTATAAAATTGCACATATACAACTATGCGCAAGCAAAACAAGAAATGCCCCGCCACGGTGGTCTAGTGGCTAAGGTACTCGGCTGCAGATCCGAGGGTCGCGGGATCGAATCCCGGCCGCGGCGGCTGCATTTCGATGGAGGCGAAATGTTGAGGCCCGTGTGCTGTGCGATGTCAGTGCACGTTAAAGAACCCCAGGTGGTCGAAATTTCTGGAGCCCTCCACTACGGCGTCTCTCATAATCAGAGCTGGTTTTGGGACGTTAAACCCCACAAATCAATCAAAGCAAAACAAGAAAAAAATGTCAACAGTGTACGACACTATGTTATCTAAACCTTATTTTGAGCGCAACCACACGACACACCCTCACACACACGCACCCACACACCCAGGCATCAACCACGCACAGGCATCAACCACGCATGCCTGGGTGTGTGGGTGCGTGTGTGTGTGGGTGTGTCGTGTGGTTGCGCTCAAAATAAGGTTTAGATATGTTCTACCAACTAGCCCAACAACAAGTTCTTTTAGACACCATGTTAGTACAGAGCAAAGCTCGGAGCAGAGCAGCGACGGGGACTGTGAAAAACATCGAGCCCTAAAAAGTAAGCATTGTAAAGACGTTGTATCCGGTGAACGGTCGAATGTTCACAGAGGCAGGCGGTTGCATGAAAAGGTCTATTCTCTCTGGTCAGCTTACGTGGAATTCGGAAATTAAGACAGTTGGGCAGTACAGGGCAGGATATGATACCATGCACAAGCTTGAAAAGAAATAACAGATCAGCGCGTTTTCTCCGGCAGTGTAGTGACGGCAGTGATAGTGATCCAACAGTGCCAATGCAAGAATCAGGGCAATTTCTAGCGAACCTATGGTTATAGATGTTCAGGAATTTTTTTCTGGCCTCGCTCAATAGCGTTGCTGCTGGAATTAGAAATGCCATTCCAGATCGCAGATGCATACTCAAGTTGAGGAAGACGCGGTGTACAATTTGCGGAAGGGCATAGGAGAACGAAATCCCAGAACACTCGCACAAAGAGAGCGCTATCGGAAGAGAAATTTAAACCCATGTTTGGCAAGGGTACTTCCAGAAACCTTTTTTGTGGAATATTGAATCTTCGACGTGATATGAAGAAGTGCTCCAGAGACTGATCCTCATCACAATGCAGACACAACGGTGATGGAGCCAGACCAGACCTGTACAGGTAAAAGTTCAGTGGGGGGACTCGGCATCGTAATTTAGTGATTGAGATTTCTGCATCTTGTCACATCTTCTTCTTTTTTTTTTTTTTGGAGACGAGCTGCATGCATTTGTATGGCTATAGAATCCCGGCCGCGGCGGCTGCATTTCGGTGGAGGCGAAATGTTGAGGCATGCGTACTGTGCGATGAGCAGTGAAAGAACCCGATGAGCTCGAAATTTCCGGAGCCTCCACTACGGCGTCTCTCACAATCGTATTGTGGTTTTGGGACGTAAAACCTCATATATTACTATAGCTATTATTTTTCCTTCTACAAAAATAGCCGAGCGGCCACGTTGATTGTCTAACTCTGTTTTTTTTTTTCCACGCGCATGCGCTCTCTCGTTCAGTCATAGCCGCTGCTCCTTCTTCCAGTCCGCGCATCTTTGCTCTGTGTGTGTGTGTGTGTGTGTCCGCAACAAAACTCATTAGGTCAGCTCGTGCGGCTGGCATTCAACGGCGAACGCCGAACGAGGAAGCTCATCAGCGTTGCACCTTCCGGCGTTCGCCGACGAAGCGCCGCCACGCGGCCGACTCCGGTTACTTTTGCGCGTCTCTTGTTTTAAATCTCCGAGTGCTGCTGCCGGCAATTTTCGGCGTGCGTGTGTATGAACGTGCTGTTGCGATCGCTCGTCTTGTTTCGCGCGGCGTTTTAATTACGCGAAACCCGGGACGATGCAGTGATACGTGCTTCCGGCTTCCTGTCATCAGCGTGCCGTCGTTAGAGGTCAGGGGGACAGCGGATTCCGTAATTTCCTTCCGGTTTCTATGTCGCCATTCTTTTCCTTTTTTTTAGTATACCCCCCTTTCTTTCTCTTTGTGCGTTCTGTGACGTGCCGTAACAACAGCGAATGTGAACTATTTTACTAATCTCGTTTCAATTGCGCTATCTTGGGCTGTCAACGTTGCCGCTTTGTGTCTGTAGCATCTAAATGGATGACTCTACCACAGACGCCTGAAACGCAATATGCATGAAACGAACTTTCCCAGTTCATTCCACGTCTTATGGCCAGTCATATTTGAGGTTACGATGCTCAAAACTGGGAAATCATTCGTGTTACAGTCCAGCATGGCCCGTCTTCGAGTCTTATATAAAACATATAAAATCGTCTATAGATTGTTATAGATCGCACGTAGACAAGTTGTCGAGCAGTTTGTCTTTTCATTTACTTATTTTCGTTACTTTTGTAACAAAAACTGGCTGTAGGTGGCGTTTAGGTTGTTTTTTTTTTTTTGACATCTCGCAGACTCCTCCTCGTTCTTATTAAATTATTAATTCATTATTTGTTCAACACTACTGACGATCTCATGGGAGATTGCAACAAGGGGAACATATGTTCAAGTACGACGTATGAGAACTCGTAAGAGAAAGAAAGAAAAACACACTATGGTCAGTGAATTCCATTAGTACCTACAACGTAGACACAGCTGCGATACATTATGCACTAGTTCCACAAACAGTAGTACAAAATAAAGTGTTTCGGGTGTGTAGGAAAAACAAATAACAGGAAAAGAAACAGCTGGTGGTGACATCAGTTTAGACGCCCTGTGTACCTCCTCTGTTGTCGTGCGGAATTGCTTGTGGTAAGCCTTGGACAGCACTGCTTGTGTGGGCAGTGAATGGCGCCGTTAGACCCCTCGCAGAGTGCTTGAACAGTTTTATTATAAAGACCTATTGTCGTTTTATGGCTTATAAAAGCAGCGTGTGTCGTCCGTTGGCACCTCACTGACCGCCGTGCGTCCTCAGTGACCCTTCGCATGTTCTCGTATGAGAATGACAGTACAGAGTCTGTAGCTCATTGTTAAACGTGTCTGACAACTTCTCACATATCTCGTCAGAAGGCTATTCCCTTTCGCATGCTCTTGTTCATTGCCTATATAGACGGTAACACTGCCGACTAAGAACAATTATTGTCTTTTTTTGTATTATTAACAATACTGTTGGCCATACGGCCGTTACAGATTGAGTTGTAAGGCTTCACAACAACAGAGTGGGTGTTACAATACAAAATTACTCAATACAATATCAAACATGAGAATACAGGTATACTCATAATTTAAACTGTAGTTATCAAAATATGAACGAAATATTACAAAGTCAAGTCAGTTCGTCAGTCAAGAAAAATAACAAATAAGTACTTGAACAGCAAACATGAGTTGTTTATGATGCAGCTAACTCATGTTGCGTGGCAAAAAAAAGAAGGGAAAAAAAAAGGAAAAAAAGAGGAGATAAAAAAAGGAGGCTCTTGCTTACCGCGCTTGCGGTGCCTGGTAAAACTATCACACGTTGGCCAAATTAAGCCTTGTCTTTGCTGTGAAAGGAAAGCATAGAGGTCGCAGCTTAAACGGCCGTGTATGTTTGACCGGAATAATGCGAAGGAAGCGGCAGCGCACAAAGGCACAGTGCCGTGTTTCTTTAGCGTCTACCATTTGCCTCCCCCATCGTCATTTCTGAGAATTTTCACGTCTCTTGCTCGCACGGCGCAAACGTTTAGGACAGCGAGAATTAAGGAGCGCTCATTCAGAATCTTCCTCTTTCCAAAACGTTTTTGAGCCTCGTTAATGGCGCCGCTTACACGCAGATGCAGTGGCAGGAGATGGCGCTGTCGTACACACGTTGCACGCTCACAGCGTAAATTTTGTGCTAGTGCACACCGCACACGGGTTTGGGAAACTGATGCATATGTCAAAGAGAAAGGGAGATCGGTTGTTCGGAGAGGTATGTGTCATAATAATTTTTTTTAAAAAAAGGAACTGGTTACGTGTAGAGAGTAATGTTTGTCTCCTTGTTTATCCGATGATGATGATGATGATGATGATGAAATAAGCGTTCATTTCCGAAAGAGTGTTTTGAGCGTGCGAGCGCAAGCTCACTCTAGGTGGGAGGGTTCCTCAAACCAGGAACCGTTCGGCCGCAATCGCATCCCGCGCTCTGGTGACGAGTCGTCGCAAGTGAATTAAACGAACGGAAGAGAAAATGAGGGTAGTGAATTAAGAGACCTGGAGTTTAAACTGAAGTCGAATTAAGACATCGGAAGAGGGTAAAGTCGTGGTGAGTTAAGAGACCGGATATTGAAACCGTAATGGAATTAAGAAATCGAGGAGGTATTCGGAAGCAAATTAAGATACGGGAAACTGAAAACAAGAGTTGAATTTAAGAGATGGCTGCGTGAAACCGAAGTGACTGAAAGGGAGTAAGCGGAAGCGAATTAAGAGACTGGAAGCCGAAAGTGGAAGTGAATTAAGAGAGACACCCCACGCCGGAAGCCGGAAAGAACTAGCGCGTTATTTTACGGGCGTCATTTCCGTGAAGCAAAATGACGCCGCTCATTTGTCCGTGTAAAGCTTTTTTTATTTTTTGTTCTTGTTGAGGTATCGTTCACTCTCTCGTGTGGTCAGGATTTATGGCTGTCGGTTAACCCCGCAATTACTCATTCTCTACGACATATAACTACCGTGTAAAGTGAGTGAGCGTGATCCTCTTTGCGGTGTGCACAGATTCCTGTGGCGCACTGCTTGTCGTGCTGGCGAGTTTAGTAATTGCACCGCTCCCCACGGAAGTAAGCTGCTTGGTCAGCTACGTTTTGTGTGCAGCTTGTTTTTGCTGTCCCGGTTCGGTAGCTGCTGTAGGGATTTTTTTTTATTTATACATGTCCCGTTCCTTTTCTTCTCTTTGTATTTAATAGTTACTTAGCCATGAGCGCTCGACTCTTTGTATGAAAAAAAGAAAAGGTAGATTGTTCTAAAACCTGTAATGTTTCTTTAATGCGCTTACATTACGAAGCGCAAAGTAGAAAAAAATAGCCGGTCTGTCTTTATCAAACCGACTGGCTGTTTGTGTTTGTTCTAGCGTGCTTACTCACATAGAGCCGCCACTGTTAGCTCACGTTGGGCCGTGTTGAGAAATTCCGTCCTGTATTGACTAGTGGTTGTTGATAGGGCACGAAAAGGTAAAATGGAAGCACTCTGCACCCGCGGGCAGTATATGTTTTCTCAGTGCAATAATCGTCCTTCGGTTGTCGATGGCCTCTAAACCAACGCGCCCATCATTGGTTGCCTCCGCTGACTAATAGTAACGAATCTCAAAGGTCGTGTGTTTTAGCGACGCCCTGGGAGTATGGAAATGGCCACATTAGCTTCTCACTTTCCATTTGTTCCACTAGAGAAGCTTCTTCCTTTCTTTCTCTATCTCATCATTATGTTTGTGTACGGTTTACAGGCTTGCTCTGTGGAGGCACTTTAGTACCCAAATACAGGGCCTCAGTGAGGGTTGTCTTCACCAGAACACGTCGATCTCAAATTCCATTTATTCTTTCCTGGTGCATGCTACGGAAGTGCTTGCGCAACTGGAAACACTTCATGACCTTTTTTGTCGCAGACGTCGCATATTGCAGCCGGGACGTTTTTCTTCCCTTCCCTATTAACCTCTTATAAGGAAATGCTGCAGATTGTCTCCAGATGCAGAGCCTCAGTTAGAGCTGTTACGACCAACACACGCCGATCTTGAAGGCCATGCTTTAGCTAAGTGCACGCTCTGGAAGTCTACTCTGTAACTGCAGGTGATGCGCGACCGCCGCCATGTTGTGGACGTCACCTATTGTCGCCGGAACGTCGCCTTTGCCCCATCTCCTCCTCACACCATTATGGAAAACATGGGTTGGCGCGGTAGTTGTGGCTGTTTGGAACGAACCGTGTGCGGGCACATCGTCGTCTCGCCTGCGTTCTTCGTCGCTCCTTGCCCGCGGAGGAAATGTCTCCCGACGCAGATGGTCTCTCGCCGGCCGGGTCCGAGCCTCGCGACGTCCGCCCCTCTCTATTTCCGTTCCCGTCTTGTCCAACGGGTCACTTCCGATGTCCATCCACTCGTGCTATCTTGGCTGTCCTCCCGTTCGTAACGTGTGGAGACCTGCTCGTCATTTTCTTCGTCGTATGGCTGTGTATATGGCTTCGTATAGCTATGGTGCTTCGGGAACCGTGCCTCTTATATAATCGTACGTCCTTCGAAAGAAGTACGCTTCTTGGCGCAGTGAGTACTTCCGGAAGAACGTATCTTTTCCAGAAAGCGACACACACCACACATGCCGCATGCGACTTCGTGTTGTCGTATTACGTATCTTTCTTTTTTGCATATGTGCCGTACTTTGCAGCGAGGATATATGTACGCTAAGCGTATGTTGTGATGGTGGTGCATGTTCTTCCGGGAAGCTTTTTCCGGTGACGTAACTAACGCTTTCGCGAGTACTACGTTTTGTTCTCTTTCGATGAGAATCGTCTTTCTACGCTTATTCCAGCCACCTTCTGTAACGGCCTACTTTGTGATGTCGACTAAGTACTAAGAAAAGTCAACTTGTGTCGACGCCCTGCTTAGTAGTAGGCTATATGGCGAGGCTGTTGTACGCTCAGCGAGACGTGCTCAGGACAGGAATGGAAATCCGGAAGTGGGTTCCGGAAATGACGTGACGGACTGGATGGTGGTGTGCAGGAAGCAGCCCTATATAAGCGGGGAGAGGTGTTAAGAAGGGGAGAAAGAGAAGCATGACGTTGATTAATGCGACATTGCCTTTTCTATCACGGTTTAGTGCAATAAAGTTATCCGCAAAGTACTCTTCCTTCTTAGGATTTCATCTTCCGCCGGTCCGCCTGTCACCTCACCCGACTTTGCCTTCCTGTCTTTAGGCTTCATTCCGACTCGGCCTTATTCATCCGTGTCTTTTCTTTCTCTTCATCTGTTCTGTCGGTCTGCCCGTTTTTGGCTATTCCATCTGTCTCGGTAAACTATCCACCTTGGAGTTTGGCATGCTGCCTCTAAACAAGCTCAGACACGATCTTCCAAAAGATGCCTGAAGAACACACATTACCCTTTAGCCAAGGAGGTATAGTAACCGTCGCCAGATACCCGTAAGCGATGTCTAGATGAGATCTGTCTGGTTGTGTTTCTATTTGCCTTTTGGTTGTTCTCAGCCACTCCTTGAAAATCCCCTTTCGGCATCGGCTGTCTAGCGCTGGGCAAAGCCTCGATCGCCGAACACACGTTGTCATGGCCTCTAGGAAACCTGTTTGCTTATGCTTCTTTGCTCCCTGAGACATCCCCTAGCCAAAGCTGACTAGGCTAAGCCCAGTCCCAAGTCATCTTCCTGGTCCAAGAGCCCCGTTTCCGTCGGCCGACGTCGCAGCATGACACGTATCTCACATTCGAAGGACTCGCACCCGGTAATGCCTCTGCCTCTGCGATGACCATACCCCTAGCTTCCCTGCTAGGGTACTTCCTGTGGCCTGTCTCTCAAACCGGATTTCGTTACCGTCAGTGCTTCCGTTTTGTTAACCACGTTAACTTCTGTGCGCCATCGATCGATATTATTAGAATCATCCCTCTATATGTAGACTTGTCCACTATTTCGTTTTCTTTCGCGCACTGGTTAGCAGGATGGCTTGAAATAAAGCACATTTTATACTCTTCTGCGCGTTAATTAGTGCAGATCTCATAGTGCCCGAAAAAAACATCGGAGGCATCGACTGAGATAGGTCGAGAGGTACGCACACTTCTTGATTTAGTGAATTCAGAACGACCGAATAAAGCACACCAGATGAGCCTCCTGCAATGGCGACATCAGCCAATGCTGTTTGTGCATCAAGCGACTTAGTCGGTGTCAGCAGTGGCGTTATTTGTTGAAAGAAGAGCGGGTGCTTTCTAGCTGCGTTTGAAGGCCCTTGAGCTAGGTGCACGTTTATTTGAATTTGTTAGGACACTGTTTTCGTTTGTCCGAATCCCACGTTATAGGGTTGATTCTGTAAAAGCACTTGTCGGCCTTGCCCGTTGTAGCCTCCGAGTCAGCTGAGTTAACCCCCCTCCGTCTTCCCTCTTTCATCCATCATCATCATCATCATCATCATCATCATCAGCCAATTTTATGTCCACTGCAGGACGAAGGCCTCTCCCAATCCTCGCCATCCTTGCCTGTCCTGCGCGAGCTGATTCCATTTGATGCCTGCGAACTTCCTGATCTCGTCCCCCCATCTTACTCTCTGCCGCCCACGGCTGCGCTTACCCTCTCTTGGTATCCATTCCGTCGTTCTAACTGTCCATCGGTTATCTAGCCTTCTCATCACGTGGCCTGCCCATGTCCATTTTTTCTTCTTAATATCGTTCATTATGTCGGCGACCCCCGTTTGTTCTCTGACCCACTCGGCTGTCTTCCTATCCCTTAGTGTAACGCCTATCATTTTCCGTTCCATCGCCCGCTGCGCGGTTCTTAACTTCCTCTCTAGCTTTTTTGTAATTCTCCAGGTTTCTGATCCGTAAGTCAGTACTGGCAGGATGCAGTAGTTATATAGTTTCCGTTTGAGTGATAGTGGTAGGTTTCCGTTCATGAGTTGTGAATGTCTGCCATATGCGCGCCATCCCATGTTTATTCTACGGTGGATTTCTTTTATATGGGTGGGTTCTCCAGTAAGTAGCTGTCCTAGGTACAGATATTCTTCTACGACTTCTATTGTATGGGTTTCGACCTTGAATAGACGTTTTTTCGCCGTGCCACTTACCATTATCTTTGTTTTCTGCATGTTCATCCTTAATCCTACCTTAGCGCTTTCTCGGCTTAAGTCTTCAATCATCTTTTGCAATTCGTCGCCATCATTGCTAAAGAGTACTATGTCATCTGCAAATCGCAGGTTACTCAGATATTCGCCGTTAATCTTGAGCCCTGTCTCTTCCCAGTCTAACCTTTTGAAGATTTCTTCCAAACATGCAGTAAATAGCATGGGAGAAATTGTATCTCCCTGTCTGACACCTTTCTGTATTGGGATTTTTCTGCTTTTCTTATGGAGGAGCAGGGTGGCTGTAGAATCTTTATAGATGTTGGCTATTGTGTTTATGTAGCTATCACATATTCCTTGACGACGTAGTGCCTCCAGAACTGCTGGTATCTCTACCGAGTTAACCGCGCTTCCTGAGACTTCTAATCCTCTTCTCTGCTTCGTCTCCTTCGTCATAAGAATCCGTTTCCTGTTCCGCTTCACCGGCCTCCTATTTTTTTCGTCTGCTTCATCATCGGCTTCATGTTATTGCCGCTCACTCTCCGTAACCCACTGTTTTCTATTTTTCATCATTATCATAATCATGCACTTCGTGATCGTAATAACCTTCCTTCCTCTACCTTTTCACTGATTTCCCGACCTGAGTTAAGGCGCTTCCTTTCAATGAGTGTGTTTCACGCTTTGGCGACTCTACATCCCAAAAGGAATATTTCTAGTTCTTTCCTCCGCTGCCTTGGCTTCCACAACGGATCCCACGATTCGGCGGCGCATTGCTCCTTTTTTTTTTACCATTCTTTTGTACTGATTGCGTGCAGCGTCCCCGTGAGCAGAGTGGTGCGTTGGCAGATATTTCTTCTAATGAGCTCAAAGCGGTGTCTTTTGTACTATGGAACAGGGATCAACGTTGGGCTATGTACGAACCACGCGAGAGGTTCGAGCACGTTGTATACATACGTAATCGTTGATGTACGGTCATTTGCTTACGTCATATAGAATTCGAAGATAAGAAGAAGCGCCAGCAATTGGTCTTTGAGCCGCACTTCTTGCTGCACGCATCTAGGCGTGCGACGACTTCTCTTAGCGGAAAAAAAAAAGCATAAAAGGTGTGCACCCTCCTAAATGAGGAGTCAGCGCTTCTGCCCTTTCTTTCCCTTTGTTCCGCGAGATTTGCCGTCTTTGTCGCCCGTCGTTTTCGCAAGGTGCAAGAAAGGGACTGGGAGGAAAAGTGGGAGGGTTGGGTAGGAAGGGGGTGGACAGCGGTGGCGTTACTCTTGTGCGCGGCTCGTCCGACCCGACTGCTCCCTCGCAGGCCTCGTACAAAAGGCACCGGTCGCTTCCTTGCTCCACCGTTCCCTTCTTTCCTTCGCACTGCCTTTGTTCCCTCCCTTTTTGGAATTTTTTTCATCCCGTTGCTACATTGGAACCGCACGACCGGTTCCCTATTCTGCTGTCGCCTCTAGCACCTCTGGCGAAGTTTCTGTTTTGCTGCTCCGTGTCTTGTTCGTCCCTGCCGTCTTCTCTCTCTCGCTAACTCCACCTCCCGCCCCCCGGCGCGCGCCTTCGCGAAGGATGGCGCAATCCAATTTGGCTCGCTCTGCGCTTCGTCGCCTCACAACAATGGGGGAACTTCTGGGGAGGAAGAAAGCCCGTGGGGAAGAACAGGAGTCGGCCGGGGGAAGGCGATGGTGCGAGGGAGCAGTATCGGGCCGCAGTGCCGCCAAGTGGCAGCGTCGCCGCCCCCGCCGCGCATGTGTGGGAGGAGATTTTGGGGAGGAAAGGCAGATGAGGTTAGGGTCTCGGGGGAAAGGGGAATGGTGTGTGAAGGCGGATGCGCCGGAATCAGGGAGATTCGGGAAAGACGGTGGTGCCCATTGGGGGATCGCAGTGGGATGAAGGGATGAATAGGGTATGGTTGGTTGGAGGGGGTTTTGGGGGCAAGTGCGAAGTGTGGGGAGCTTATAGATTTTGGGGGGGAACAAGGCATGACAGCGTCGAGGAAACAGCAGAGAGAGATAGATGTTCCCGAACTGTCTCCGAGTTTGTAGCAAAAGAAGCGTGAGGGAGAGACGGTCGGTGTGGGGGAGGAAGACGGGAGTTCTCTGTAAGGTAAAAAAAAAACTACAGCTTTTCTCGCTGACTGAATAGCCTGTGCTTCCTATTGTCCGCTCCCACTGTGTTAGGTGGGTGGAGGCATTGATGTTGCGAAACTGACGAACTAGCGGGATTGCGGTGTTGTGGCCAGAAAGCAAAGAGATTTAGGGTTAAAAGAAAATAACAGGAGAGCGAATATAGATACGCAATAAGAAGTGGGCTGTATGCATATGTTTATTTGGTACACTTATTTTATTATCACCCCTCTCTGGTTTTCGTGTGTGGATGCGGCGACCGCCAAAAAACGCCTAACTTACGCATACCTGCCTTTAGAAAGGCTCATGTTGAGCTTGAGGGTGCTGTGAACCTAAAAATCTTTATTGGCCGCATTTAGCGCGTTTTCCCCTTACGTGCAGCGCCATGGATGCGCCGTTTTTATTAACCAGGGCACCGCACTCGATTTCTGACTGCCTGACGCCACGAATAAACTTTGCTGTAGAGCTAACAGCCACAGCGGCGAAATGTAGATGAAGGGTCAATGGTCGACGGCGATTCAAGTGCGAAACAATTAAATTCAGTGCTGTAATCTCCCAAACCGCTTGGTGGGGTTTCATTTTCTGCAACCGGTAAAGTTTTCACAACCAGCGCATTCCTTAACGTGTACGTCCATTTAAGCACACCTGCTTAAAGTACTTTACTCAGATCGAATTTTGTAAGATCGAACTGCGTTGATGTGGCGTGAAAGAGACACAGGGGACAACAGATTACACGAGCGCAACTAATAACTGCGGGTTTTTAATATCAGCAAGGCTATATGTGAGGCACGCCACCAAAGCAAGGGAAATCTCTAAAAAATTCGCAGCCATATAAGCAAGTTCGGGCTTGTTCTGCAGATAGGAAGGGATTGTACCGTATTTGTCTTAGTACTTTCGAATAAACAATGGTACAGTGATTTCCCGTGTAGCCTGATGATTATTTATTTATTTATTTATTTATTTATTTATTTATTTATTTATTTATTTATCTTTTTTAGCACTGCTACTTTCACCTCATTGCTTTGCTGGTACAAGGGCATAGAATAGTTTTAAGATGTTTTACTAATTGTCACGCGATTATTGAACTTACAAATGCATTGTTAGAAGCAAATGTATGACACATGGATGAGGCGTACGTGAAAAAGAGACAAATAAGTTGAGACAAATTGTACACATGTAATGTTAGCACTGGTAGCGAGCAATGGAACGAAAAATGGTAGGTGTAATCTTCAGGGACAAGACGAGAGCGGAGTGAGTTACGGAACAAAAGCGTGTCAAGGACATATTAAGAGAAATTAAGAAGAAGAAATGAACGTGGTCGGGCCATGTAATGCGAAGACATGACAACCGTTGGTCATTAAGTGTAACACAGTGCATTCCAAGAGAATGCAAGCGTCGCAGGGAACGGCAGAAGGTTAGGTGGGCAGATGTGATCAAGAAGTTTGTGGGGATAAATTGGGCACTGTTAGCACAGGAGCGGTATAATCGGAGATCTATGGGAGAGGCCTCTGTACTACAGTGGGCGTAGACTATCTGGTGATGAATGTTAGTATACCGTAAGCGAAAGCGCAACATAGTACAAGTACTCAGTTTTGTATATGGAGCGCTAGCGCGCCCACATTCAAACACACACACACACACACACACACACACACACACACACACACACACACACACACACACACACACACACACACACACACACACACACACACACACACACACGCACACACACACGCACACACGCACACACGCACGCAGAGTGAGTTCTGTATTGGCTGTTTTTCTGTCTCGTCTTTTTAGGTGTTCTTACCGGCTTTCTTTAATATGAAACAACTAGCGCAGCAAAAAATTATATTAAGAGAGGTCTGTCACTAACAGGAAAGAAAAAAACACCAGGCCTGCGCGGAATCGCAGCACAGTGACAGCGTAAGTTGGAGGAGCGACCTTCTTAGAGGCCATAAATTGTAAACGCTTGGGGATCTGGCCAAGTGATCGGGCCATCAGGTGTATCGAAGAGCGAAGTTAGGTTGCTGGCGGGACTGCCCACGTCGCCTGACGCGTGACGCGTGGCACGATACGACAGAAGTGCTTCAGGAGGGAGCGCTTTGTACTAATGATGACGGAAAAGTTGAAGAGGATCATTTCATAATGATGATGTTGATGATGATGCCTCTGTAATGGGTGCAGAGCTACAAAGTATGCACCCCAGTGTTCTTTCAAATGATTCCTCGCGCTCGTTATGCAATCCACTTTCCTAGACGCCTAGTGGCGTATTACTATGTTGCCACGTAGTATTACATTTGTTAATGATATTCCTCGGCAGGCTTTATACGTGTTTGGGTCTTTTAGCGATGATTTTTCAAGCTCAGGCGTAGTGGTGGAATGCTCGACTGCCACGCAGAAGGACGTGGGTTCGAATCCTCCTCAGTTCTGGGTATATTTTTCTAAAATTGGCGCGATAGTGGTTACGGACACCGGCGGCGGCGGACAACTACGGCGCCAAAAACGGCCCTTGTTGTGATCTCATAACGGCTTACGCTGTAAAAATTCCAATTTGCGGGAGTCCATTGTTATTGCACACTTATCATCTGATATCCTATTTACTTTCTCGCTTTGAGTACAAACCTTCTGACATCAGACCGTGATGATACAGTTGAAATGGGCGCCACTTGACAGGGGTACAAAACTCAGCCGACGTGTACAGTAAGAGACATCCCAGAGAGATGCTCCCGTTTCTCGGAATCAGCATTTCGGCTCGATCTCGAGTTACTCCACTTTTGTGACCGGCCGCGCGCGGTCGCGTTACGACAAACGGAAACCTCTCGCACCTTTCTGTGCTTCGATACAGTGCTTTTTGCAACCTGATACGTCCAGACCGAGGGGCTTTGCGACGCTGCTTCCGTAACTATTCTGAGAGCTGTTTCGGATTTCCTTTCTTGCGTTCTTTTTTTTTTTTTGCCGCGTCTTCTCGCTGTTCCAAAATGGGGCGCCATATCGAAACGCGAGAACTGGAGACGCGGATACGGCAGGATAAGGCAGGCAACGGGACTTAGGCGAGGAACATGAGTCTTAAGGAGTATACAGGAGGTGATGCGGAAACACGATATGTGACTCGAAAGGGGAATGTTTAGCGTGCTTCTCACATGTTCGTATTTTCTTTTCCTTTTGTCTCTTTAAGGTGCACCTTACTTTTAAAAAAGTAGTAAATCTATCTATCTATCTATCTATCTATCTATCTATCTATCTATCTATCTATCTATCTATCTATCTATCTATCTATCTATCTATCTATCTATCTATCTATCTATCTATCTATCTATCTATTGTTGCTCCGTCACTAGCTCTCCATCTCTTACGAGCACATCTTCTTTGTCTTTCTCCCTCACGAAAGCACGTATGCACGTACAAGCAGTTTATCCCGTACAAAGATACAGACCCACTCTAGCTTATCTCTCTGTCCCTCACAAGCGCACGGGCATTGCCACTCTCTCACACACGCAGTCCCTCACGCAAGCACCTAGACACACACTCAGGCTTCTAGAACTGGCACAGGGATGAGTACTGGATGTCTGTCAACCGCACCTGCATAAACACGCGGCGCGCATCCGACGTGACGTTGAGTGGCGCGAATAAGTGACGGCAGGAGATAAGCGGGCAGTCGTCACTTCAAGAGCATCGTGCGGTTCCTCCGACATCGAGCGTGGCGCTGTGCGCGTTTCCTTGTTTGACCTCTCCATCAGTGAGACCCTGCATCGGAAAACGAAAGCGCGGCCAATGAATGCCCTTAGGCCTAGGAGCGCAGTTTCCTTTTTTTTATTTTTTCGTTTCAAAAGTCTCCTGTGGAATTGACGCATACTCTGTGTGTCTACTTTGTTTGCGTGATTGTTTTCCGGAAGATGTTTCTTCATTCTCCACTTCTTGTATACCCTCTCCACACTGTAATGCCTGTGGCGCATTGGGTAGTGAAATAAATAAATAAATAAATAAATAAATAAATAAATAAATAAATAAATACTGTTAGCTATGTTTCATTGAACTTCTCTTTGGTCATCTCTCTTATAGTCAGTTGTTATAGAAGCCACTCGGCTCTGTCTTGTTTGTTTTAAAAGCCTCCTTTAGAAGTGATGCACACTCTGCATCTACTATGTTTACCTTTGGCACATTTACCTCGGGTCACCTGTCTACAGTACTGTCTCTTGTCACGGCTGTCCTGCAAGGCATTCCTCTCCTTTCAAGTAACATGCCACGCATCAGTTAACGCCTGTTATGCCATGTCCCGATTTTGTCTTCTCGGACTGGGTGTCAACTGACGCTTTCCTTGTAGCGTGACACTTGAATGCAGCGGCTTTCTGCGGTCCTCTTCAGATAAGAAAACTCGGCACCAAGATGGCGACCACGTTTGTGTAGCTCCGCGTCCGTCACTCGTATACGTCCGATTGCTATCGCACCGCTTGTAGGTCACACGAAATCGGGGATGGTCACGAGAGAAACATAGGAGAACCAATTAGTCTCCGCTGTTTCAGCAGATATAACGCTGGGTGGAACTGCTTTCTATAGTTTTTGGCGTGCTACGTGGGGAAGATGCGGTGAATTACGCACCCATGTGGGAGACTCTTCATTCATAACCGCATACGCGTCGCGCCGTTTAATAATTTGATAAGGTATTATGAAAAGCGTTCCTACACTTAATTCCTTCCGTGTATCGTCCAGTCTTCTCTGTTACGGGTCGCGTAATGTCCCGGCGTTTGCCTCGTCTTGGCTGGGCAGCTGTCTTTCTGTAGATGTGTTCTTCTTCCATCTCACTCTCATCCTTTCATCAGGCCGTGCATGCGACGGTTCAGCGGGAGAGGTCGTTAACGTGGGGACGCTATATGTACGCACTATACGGAGATGGCCGCACACGATAAGAGCCGTTAAGGGTCTCCCCGACTTCCGCATTGGGTACTTGCATTTTCCTTTCTTTTTTTTTTCGTTTTTTGGCCTCTCCCTTTTGGGGTGACGATTTCTCCTTCGTGCCTAACGGTGGCCCGGTAAAGCAGTTTAGGGTCGTAAGTTCGCGTATTTTATGAGTGGGACATTGCTTTAGCGACCGGTATGTCCGGGAGCGGGGAGGGAGTTAGTGCCCGTCTGTCGTGGGCACTGCAGTATGATTCAGCACGAAAAACACACTGGCGAATGTCGTATAGGAGAGATTATCTTGGCACATGCAATGTAGAGATCAAAATGAAAAGCGGTAAGCTGCTTCTCTGGATTGTTGGGGGAGCTGGTTGACGACTTCGGAAAGGAATAAAAAAAAAATGAATGCGAGGACCCCTTCCACTGTCGGGAAAAAGAGTGGATGATGGTGATTGTCGTTCGGCTAAGGAAAAGGCGCTAATTTCTGTAGCAGCCCATGTAGGGAGCACGGCTAAGAGTCCGTGGGTGTAGGGGAAAGGGAGTGAAAGAGATATAAAGAAGAGATAGGCCGTAGTGGAGGGCTCCGGAAATTTTGACCACATGGAGTTCTCTAAAGTGCACTGACAACGTACAGTACACGGGTCTCTACCATTGTCGCCTCCATCGAAACTGCGACCGCCGCGATCGAGATTGAACCCGCGTTTTCTGGGTGGCAGCCGAACACCTTAACCGCTACACCACCGCGGAGGACGAAAACGGGGACAGGCGAAGCTTGGCGTCTGCGCTCTTTCTATGTTTATTTCTCTTGCTGTCTTCCTTCCACTCTCTTTTTTTTCTAATGTTGTTCCTTTGTGTCTGTCGTTCCGTTTTTGTTTTCTAATAATAATAATAATAATAATAATAATAATAATAATAATAATAATATGCTGCAGCACAACTTTACTTGACACAAAGTGATTCATGTTAAACGTTGTTAGCGAGGTAAGAAAGGGGCACCCTCTCTGCCTCGAACATGAATGAATGATGAATGAACTAAGGGTGTGCGGTGATGTCATACAATGGCGAAAGGATGTGCAGCTACAATCAAGCCTAAATACGCGCCACAGCATTAATCACTAACGCAGTTCAAGCCGAGTCAGATTTATTTTCAACCTGTGCAAGTCTAAGATCCCTTGGCGAAAAGGAGTCGCAGACACCTCGAGAGTGCCTAAAGGCCACTTTAACAGCACTAATCGTGTTGTTTTTTAGTCGAAAACAATGACTTAATACACTGTACAAGGATGTGAGAAAATTAAATATGGTGAATAGTATAATTAAGCGCCCGCGTTGTGGAAACCGCGTATTACCGCGCTAATCCGCGTTTTACCTACGCAGGATATGGTTTCCCCGCTATTGGATATTCGCATTTATCATGTAAATGCTGCTGTCATCTCGCGTCTCTGAATCTTTTTTCAATAATTTACCTTATTTGCCTATTGTACTTTGTTTGTTTGAGTTTTTATTATCTCGTATACTGGGGGCATTACTGTTTATACCGTTTTGTCTCCCACCCAGTCCGTGTCACTTTCATTGAATAAGGCACATTCCTTCACTTGTTCCATGCTTTTTGATAACGCTGTTTTCAGGTTAGTTTCTCGCTTGTGTCACATTAACTATCACCATTATTAAGTCCACATATTGCCATTTTGATTGTATTGTTCGCCATGTTATCACGCAGAGGAGGTGCCATTTCAGTTTGTAACTGCGGGACCTCCTTCTGTATATACTTACCATGTATTTTCTTCTTCCTTTGACGTCACATAAGATAATTCTGAAATCCTGAATTCTGAAATAACTGTACTTATGCATGTACCCTACTCGATTAAGTTCTTAGCACTCTGAGATAGTTCCCGTTTCGGAAATTTTTATTGTAAAATATATTTATTTGTCTCCTCTCAGTGCTAACGTATTAGGGAAAGTCGCTTAAAATGCAGATGCCACCATCGTATAGGCGCAGGTGATTGTAGGGTGCGGACGACGGGAGAATGCGGTCGTGGTAGGGAAAGACGGTTCTGGGGGTCAGCAATACAGTATAGTCCCCCTCCCAGGTTTTAGACGTTCCTGATTCAATATCGGTAATGGGAACGGCATCCCCTATTCGCTATATGTCCCAAGTGTATTGTGGCTGCCCCCCCCCCACCCCCCCGGCGCTTTCTTTATTGTTATTATTTCCGATCGCAAGTACTCGGTGTCAGGGCGGTGGGAGAGAAGGGGGAAAGGGGGTGGAGGAGGAGGAGGAGGGGAAGGGAATTAGGGAGGTGCCGATGGGAGGCTCTCTTGTCCCCGCTGTTTAGTACAGCGCTCCTCAGTAATGGGTGTCTAGTGTATGGGGTTTCGTTTATGGGCGTGTTGCTCGTCGTAACTTCGGGGAGCTTGGCCGGGTGTGTTCGGGATGCACCCGTAAGCCCTGTCGTAGTGGTTTCTCACTGTCGTAGTTCTGCGTACTTGTTAATGTAATTTTTATGACCGTTTTATTTTTGTTCACTCATGACTCCTGCATAAAACGGGCACCGTGCACTTTCTCCTGGTGTCTATTTTTTGATGGAATGATATTCGTGGAGCAAGAAATATACATGTGGGAAATTTAGTCTGAAGCCCGCTTTTGCGAAGAACACCGTGTTTGCTTGCGCAGTGTCATCGCGAGTTGATGTTGGCTTGCAGTTTAATGTTGGTTAATTGGCTCAGGAAATAATTGATTGGAAGTAGTTGGGAGAGGCCTTCGCCCGGCAGTGGACCTAAAATAGGCTGATGATGATGATGATGATCTGCAGTTTGCCGTTTGTCAGTGTTGCGGAACCTTGTGTGACTGATCATGTTCAATGCAATTTCTGGAAATTTAAGGGGTAATGACATGACAAATCTATTCGCTTTGGTACGACCTACTACTTATCGTTCAAAAAGAAAAAAAAGTAAGCAAAGGAGGGGGAATTCAATAACGGGGAAATTAAAGTACGTGGAATTCAATAAGGCTACTCTTTATTCTTCTAGCTGCCACGCTGGACGACCCGGCCGCGGCAATAACATTTGGCTGGAAGCATCACATGAAACTCAAACACATATGAGTAATTTACTCATTTGTATCGCTATAGTGTGGCACTGGTTTTACCGTTTCCATTCCGAGTTAGCCGTTTCCACCACGCTCTAACAAGCTTCTTTTGCTCGTTCGGCCTAATCTGCACTCTCTCCCCGCCAAACTTCCCTTGAGCAGCCACCAACTTAACGCCACGCAAGAGCAGTGTGGTCGTAATCTTAGCGAACGTTGGCATTTCTCAGATATCTTCTCTGTCACATTTCTGTGATTGATTGATTGAATGAATTTGTACACACACACACACACACACACACACACACACACACACACACACACACACACACACACACACACACACACACACACACACACACACACACACACACACACACACACACACACACACACACACACACACACCGTAGAAACAACGCATCCCCGTCCACGTGCACACACATGCGCGTGAACACACGCACTACTTCGCACCGTGCGGAGCCCTACCACGGTGGTATAGTGGCTATGGTACTCGACTGCTGATCCGAGGGTCGCGGGATCGAATCCCGGCCGCGGCGGCTGCATTTCGATGGAGGCGAAATGTTGAGGCCCGTGTGCTGTGCGATGTCAGTGCACGTTAAAGAACGCCAGGTGGTCGAAATTCCCGGAGCCCTCCATTACGGCGTCTCTCAGAATCAGAGCTGGTTTTGCGACGTAAAACCCCACAAATCAATCAAAATCAATCAATCGCACAGAGCGGAAACCACGTGGGTGGGGACTCTATTGCGCACCCACTCATCGCTTATGTTCTCCTGTATCCTCCACGAGTTCCCCGAGTCCCCCCCACACTTCGCTCGGATTCCCGTGAACTCGTTCCGCCTGCGCTGACGTGGGCGTTTCTATAATAGTGCCCACGCGTGTTTCCGCGGTGTCTTGTTTTCTTGTTTGCGCAGGAGAAGCAGCCTTTGCAGGCATCGACAAAATATACGGATTAACGAAGGGAAGAAAAGTGAGGGAGACAGCTCGCTACGAGTCGATTTCCGCGAATAAGCGATTCTCTGTCGCCCTATTTAACGGACTCCGGTGTCGCGGATATCGCAGACAAAAAACATGACTCCGTATAGACGCGCGTTGGCGCACGCCGTTTCATTCATCCCTGTCCCCTTTCTGAGACGCAAATGCCTTGTGCATTTCCTGCGGTCGTCTCCTACGCTGCAGCATGTGTTCCCAGAAGTAGTGGCAACGTAAGAAGTAGTAAAGGGAGCTGTACTATAATGAGTGCAAAAAAAAGAAAAAACGCGATTTCTGCCATCACCGCGTGATCATCTTCTGTACTTATCTTTTACGCCTTCTTTGCTCTGGGATCCCTTACAAAAATAGCATATATGGTTACATCAGGAATTGGGCGTAACTGGCTGTATATGGCTAGTGTCTGCATGTGGCCGTATTTGCTCAAATCGTGGTATCGTGGGAAATACCTGCGCCAAGAATGCCATTTATGACTCTGACTTGTATAGGGCAAATACGGCCATATATGACCACGCGCCATGTATAGCCAGATATGTGTATATGGTCAGATATTTATTACTGGCTATATGTGGCATGTGTCCATATCTGGCCATATTTTGTGCAATACATGTCACGGTCATTCGTGGCGTTCTTCGTCTAGGTCTTTTAATGCTACATATGCCGATATCACGATTTGAGCAAATACGGTCACATACGGACACTCGCCATATATAGCGAAATATGCCTAATTAATTAATATAATTATCATCATCATCAGCCCATCTTATGTCCACTGCAGGACAAAGGCCTCTCCCAGTCCTCACCATCCTTGCCTGTCCTATTAACGTTATTTACGTCCCTTTGAAAGCAGACAGAGGATTTGCGAATATTAGCTTCAGCTTGACGAGTCCGCTTCCCCCATTACAAGGCTTCACGGCAGTGCAGGGATTGTCACGTATTTCATCGAAATCAGAAGAAAAAAAAAGAAATATTAGTGGATGTTAAAGAACCACCGATGGTCGAAATTACCAGGGCCATTATCTACGGTGCGCGTCATTACCATACCAATTAAAAGCTTTGATGTAGCGCAAAAACGACACACGGGCACAAGAAGGCACATATGGACACCACACAGCGCTACCATACCGCTTTTTTTCTGTATTTTTTGAGATGTAAACCCTGGCGAGTATTATTAGTTTGGCTTTGGCGAAACTAAACGAAGACTTGCAGTTGAGAATTCTTCATTGTGAATTGTTAATTAAGGGCGCGAGGAGACATGGTAGTTTCTTTTGGCTTATACGTTTGTGGGGTCGTTGCAGCTCCATTAATCAGAAAAAACTATGAAATGAAAGAATATCGGTTCAGTTCTCCTTGAATAAACAGGATCGGCCTTATTTTGTTTTTGTTTTGAAAGTTGAAAGCCAAGTCGTCACCACTACTGTAAAGTGTCGCATTGCACTCATTACGACACACTTGACGTGATTCATGGGAAATTGCGTGCACTCGGTATGAAGTGTGCCAGTACTGCGACATGAGCTTGACTACATTGTTATCGAATGCTCGTGGTTCATTTGTGTTAAGTACGTGTTCATTTGTGTTAACTGCTGACGTCGTCATCTATGCAGACATAACGTGAATTTGCGGACATACGCTAAATGATTTTTTTTTCTGTCCTTTTTACATGTGGCGTCGCCTTGCCTCCCGACTCCAAAATGCATGTTTCATGTCAACCAATGAAGGTAAGAGCAGCTATGCATATTATTGTGTTATTTTAATTGATAACTACCACGTGCGGCGTACATAAGTGGCATATACATTTCCGCTGGGGCAGTCGACATAAAGCGGCATGATTTACTTTGATGGCTACCACAGTTGCTGGCCATGAGACCTTGGAACGTCTCGATGATGAGAATAAGCAACAAACGATACGAATGCACTGCGGCTCCTCCAGCGGCCGTAAGCACTTGTACGTGTGGCCAGAAACAAGACACTTGAATACATGTTATATTTGATTCCTCGTTGTCGACGTCATCGTACCTGTTTTCCTTCCTGCATCTACTGCACAAAACACGCACGCACGCACGCACGCACGCACGCACGCACGCACGCACACACACACACACACACACACACACACACACACACACACACACAGAGAGAGAGAGAGAGAGAGAGAGAGAGAGAGAGAGATAGCGTGAGAGGATGAGAAACGACTCTGCATGCTCGTGTTCTGCGCTGGGTGCGAAAATTCAACAGCAACTTAACCAAACTTTCCTTATATCATCTGTACACCGCGTGACGTGTACTGGCCTGCATAAAACGTCTCGTCGGTTTCGACCACGACGAGTACGCTATTTGGAGACCAACTTCCAGTGTCGTTACAAAACGCCGCGCATTGCGTGTTCGAGAAAGTCATAATGTTCGAGAAAGTCATGCTTGAATGCCTACGACTGAGTCGAGCATTGTGGCAATGATTCGTGGTGTTACAACATTGGAAGCGACTAATATGGGTCAAAAACTCACTGAATCCCGGGTGTGGATTTATTTTCTCTTATTGGATGCAACGCACGTCAAATCCTTTACGTTTGTACAGCTTAGAAAAATAAAAATTGCCACTGCTTCTTTACGAGGGAATGCGTATCGTTATTCAAGCGTGAGTTCATTTGTGATGCCTGCTCGAGCAGGCGGGAGAAAAAAAAATATGAAGCTGTGATTTGTGGCAAGGGGAACGTGTGAGATGTTGACGACGAGGTGATTGGACTTCGGGGTGGTTCTTTTGTTTGGTGTATTTGCATCCTTATTGACGCGCCTCTTTGTGTATATGTGTACGTACTAAGATTTTTCCACAGATTGGAAGACATCCGAAACAAAATTATTAGCATACAAATAACACATCCGCCCCATTCTTGAATACCCTTGCCCCATATGGGACCCTTGTGAAGTTTCGGACGTTAACACACTGGGGTCTATTGAGAAGAAAGCAGTCCGTTCTATTTTGCGTCGCTACGACTGGAACATCTCGCCTTCCTCTCATCTCGCTGAGCCGGGCTTACAACTTCTGCCCGAGCAACGCGATCTCGAATGCCTGAAATTTCTACACATCCTCGTTAATACTCCACGCTACTCATTAACTAACAACTATCTGTCTCGTGCTAAAATGCGACTTACCCGAAACAGCCACAAGCTTAACCCTGCACCATTTAAACCACGTAGTAACCTATTCAAGTTCAGCTTCTTTCCGCACTCTTTTGGAAAATGGAATTCATTACGAGGTTCCATTAGATGCTTAATTATAGAAGAATTTTTAAGTCAATGTTTAGAACCACGCCATGTTTCCTAATGGCTATCGGATTCTTGTTCATTTTTTTTGTTTTGTGTGCTCCTTACAGTGTTGTATTGTTTTGCGATAGTTTTTGTTTGTATATAGAAATGGGTAAAACCCACTCCTGCGATAGCCTAATTGGGCTGCAGTATGTAAAAATAAATAAAATGTATCGGTGCTCGTTTATGAAGGAATTCGTTTCGTATGTCAAGCGTGAAAATATTGCTTTTGCCCTCTCGAGCAGGCGATAAAAAAAAGTACTAAAGCCTTGACCTGTCGTCTGCTAACCTGAACGGGCTAGCGTCGGCATCTTCTCTTCATGGCTGCTTTTCCGAGCTCACGGGGCAGCTCTTAACCCTCGCGATATCGATCAGTGGACGGAGGAGCGTTTTAGGAATTGCATTAAACGGGATAAAAAACGGTGGTCTGTAAAGGGAGCCCAGGCACGCGAAAAAAAAGAGCGCGAAATGTACAGCAGCCTTAGTCGGCTAATAAAGAAAAAAAAAAAGGCGTGGGGACAGAAAAAGAGATCGAAAGGAAAAGTGGAGGTTGAAGGTGGTCGGGAATCTTCCCCAATAAATGCGGCGGCGGCGCTGTAATCGGGAGCCAAAGAGCCTTCTCACCGTCCGAATTAAAATGCTGGACGCTGGGGAAAAGAAAGGGAAACGTTGTGGCAGCAACGGGAGAGGATGGGAAGTCTGGGGACGTAGGGAGTATGAGGATGACGAGGGATGGTCAGAAGAGAGACGCGAAGTGTGTGTGTGTGTGCTCGCGCTCCTTTATTTAGTTGACGGAGTATTTAGGGATGCGTGAAGGCAAACACGGGGCCACGTTGGGGAAATCGCCGGCGAGACGGGAAGAGGAGGGCGGCAGTTCGGCTCTGGCAAACGTGCCTTCCAAGAATCCCGTTTGCGAGGGGCAGTCGTGTACCGTGTCACGGCAGATGTGAGCCGCTTGTGGATGACAGTTTAAAATGGAACGCGTCATCCGAGTGGCTTTCGCAGGCAATATTTTTTTTTTCGTATGACTTGTCTAGGCTGCGCGTGTGTGGGGGTGTTCTGAGCCCGCCCTCCCTCCCCCCCCCCCCTCTCCTCTTGCACACACACACTCTTTGCTTCCCAACCGTGGCTCAGCACGACTGCTCAAAAACGCCTTTCTCACCATGTTTCTTTATGAGATCGCTGGCTACTGATTTTGCTTCTATCGCACATTTACAGAACGTTCCATTGCCTTTACATTCGTTTCTGTGGTGCTCACGTCTTCCATTTCGTTTTCTAACGCAAGTCATTCCGTTGCGAGTCACCTAGAGTTTCAGAGGCTGCATTTTGGTCAGTATTGTGCAGTTAAGTATACCTATTCTTTTTCTTATTTTATTATTTTTTGGAAATCAGAATCTTTATTCTTTCCGTGCTGCCTTGACGTAGCCACCCAGTACAGTACATAATATTTAAATAATGCGATAGTCGTCCTGTTGTTTTGTTTTGTTTTGTTTTGTGGGGTTTAACGTCCCAAAACCAGTTCTGATTATGAGAGACGCCGTAGTGGAGGGGTCCGGAAATTTTGACCACCTGGGGTTCTTTAACATGCACTGACATCGCACTTGTCATTTGAACACGGGACGCCAAGCTAAAAGGCAGTGACTTTGGTGAACATCAGCATGGCGGGGCAGTTGCTCTTTGCAAGTGCATTTCGAAGCGTGGCGTTCCAGCTTCAGTTTTGCTGCTCCGGCGCGGCAAGAATACAACGCTGCTGGTTGTGTTCGGAGAAAGACGGTATATGTAGTCCCGTATTCTATCTCTCGTTCTTTTCTTTTTTTCCCCTCCTTCTCAAGCATTCGATGCAGCGCGGGGTCACTCCCTCCCAGCATCGCCGAGATTGCAATTTCTTCCGGCCGAGCGCGGCTCAAAGTGAGCGCGGCTGGCCTCGAGATTAAGAAATACGTGAGGGACTGAGAAAGCGGCGAAAGGCCTTCCCGTGTCGGGATGGCAGATGAAATGAGGGAAGGTGTGGAAGGCAAAGTTGAGGGCGGGGGGAATGGTTTTGGGTGCTGAAGAGCAGGGGGGTGATTGCGCGCGCAGATATGAAGAGTTCCGCAGAAAAGGAGGGGCGTTTGAAGTAAGGGAAGCAAGAGGGTATGCGGGAATGAAATAGTAAGGCCTCGCTCTTGTCTGGATGGCAGTTGAAATAGGGGAGTAGATAACTGGGAAAAGTGGGGAAGTCTCGGTACCAAATGGCAGCGTACTTCTGGGGAGATGTGAAGGTCTTGCTGCGGGAAAGGAGCGTTTCGAGTGTGGATGGGGAAGCAGAGGGTTATGTAGGTAAAAGAGGGCGAGGCTTCTCCGTGTCGGAATGACATTGAAATGAGGGAAAGTAGGGAAGGGGAAGTGGAGAAGTCCTGGATGCTGGAGGGTAGGGGTGATTGTGCAGATATGGGGAGTACTGCGGGGGAAAAGGAGAGTTTGAAGTTAGGGAAGAGGAGCTGGGTAATGCGGGAAGGAAATACCTCGCCGTGCCTGGATGGCAGTTGAAATAGGGGAGTAGATAACGGGGAAAGTGGGGAAGCATCGGCGCCGAACAGCGGCGCTCTTTTCGGGAGATATGAAGGTTTGCTGCGGGAAAGAAGCGTTTAGAGAGTGGAAAGGGATGCAGAAGTTTAGGCGGGGGAAAGGGGTGAGCCCTGTCCCTCTCGAAGTGACATTGAAATGAGGGAGGGTGCGGCAGCGAGGTTGTGCAAGGTCCGGGCGCCGAAGAGCAAGGGGGATAGGGGTAATGTGAAAGGTGTTGCCGGAGAGTTCCGTGGGAGTAGAAAGGAGGGATCGTTCTGCGGGTGAAATCGTTGAGTCCTCCCCTTGTTGGGATGCCAAGCGGGATAAGGGGACGTCCGGAGGGGAAAAAGGGGGTATGAGGTTTGGCTGCTGAATGACGTGATGCGATTGTACGAGTTTATGAAGGGTCGTGCGCGAAGGGCATTTCAAGTCATGCATGGCAGGATAAGCATTATGGAAGGTAAATTTACTTCCAAAATGTGTGTTGCATTTCTCATATACGTGATATTCACGGGCGTGTTGCGTGCGAGATGCTATGATGACGCGTTTAACATGTGTGTGTACCTATATCTGTATAATGACGTACGCAGAGTTAATGCCTTGTACGCTAATAATTGACTACCCTTTTTAAAAATAAAAAAGGTCATGTCCTGCTTATCGAGTCCAGTGCGAAATTGAAAGTCGTGAGGACTGTATCACATTTCCAGGTATAGTTGTTAAGCGGAGATATGCGAACATTCGGCGTCTGTAATGCCCTCTTATTTTTTTTCTGAGTGCCGATTAAGTAAGGGAACGTGTGATAAGGAAAGTGGGTCGAATATTACATGCTATTCGGGAGACAGGAATGATGCTGCGGGAATATGGGGAAGTGTGAGCTGAGGGTGTCGGTATGCGCGCGTCAGAACTGTATGCACTGTAAATAAGAACGTTCTGCACGGGGAATTCACTGGGAGAATGAGAATTATTTGGCATACGGCGTAAGACAAAAAAAGAAAAAAAGGAGCCGGGGCTGTTGTCGTTGTTTCTCGCTGACTGACGGATTTGCCTACGGAACACCTTATGTGGCACTTAACTGTGGCCGTTCGCACTTTACGGACGAGTGAAGTGAGATGGTCGATCGTGTTGTAGAGTTCTGCACAGCTTGTAAGCAAGTGCGATTAACGATAAGATTAGAGATGTCGGAACACGGAAGGAGAGGCACGAGAGGCATCAGGGCCAGCGGCTCCATCTTGTGACGTTCGCGTCAACTAATGATCGCGCGGGGCCATTTGTAATTGGAGCATCTATCTTGTCTCTCGGAGGGAGCATCTGTGATACTGCCTTTTGGACAGAGCCGTTATCAGCAAGAGTCGTAAAGTCACTTGGACGTTTTTTTTTGTTTTTTTTTTTTGCTATGTTAGGCGTCAGTGACCAGTAGGAGGGGGGGGGGGGGATTGAGAAACGGTTACATAGAGGCATTCTACCACTTCCCCTCATCCATCTACCGGCTATAAAGCTCGTCTGTCTCGCCGCCCTCTCTCTCCAGGCTGTATGCCTCCTGTTGGCATCGTTAAGTAGGACCTGGCATGCACATTATTCCAGACAAGTAGTGCAACGCTCAGATTAATCTTATGTAAACTGACCTTCAAGTTTGCTCACTGCTCAATGCGCAGTTTATTTATCTTTGACTTCCGCTGAAACCCCGCCACGCCCGGATGAGTGGGAAACATCCGCCTCTGTCCGACAATACACCGCACAACGAAGTTTTTCAGTTGTGTTGGAAAACGGCAATGCATGCTTTAATATTTAATTTGAGAAGAATTGATTTTTCATGCCGTGCCCGGCTTACGCTCCTATCATTTTTGTTTTATCATACAAAAGGTTCTAGCCTGTGGTTTTCCATTACTACTTCGGGTGCGCGCCAAAATCGATGCTAAGGAGCTCTCGGGTCGGTGGAAAAACGAGATGGGGATGGAGCGCATTAACTCTCGAAGAGGCCATTCTTAGAACGCCTCGGGATCTTCTTCTGCGGGGTGAAAACAAGGTCACGCTTGTGGGCCCGCTCCGCCTGCTTGTTGCGTGCGGTTCTGTGTCTTCTCCGCGGCGAGCGGAAATTGAGGCAGCGATCAGCATACCGCAAACGCGGTTGGCCGCAGGCCAGCTATAGCCTTGGCCTGCCTAAAAGACTTTAGCGAGTGTGCGTTAAGGGAAGCGCGCCGCGATGAATACTACTACTACTTCTTTTTCTTCTGAAAGAAAGAAAGAGAGAGAAAGAAAGAAAGAAAGAAAGATAGATAGATAGATAGATAGATAGATAGAAAGAAAGAAAGAAAGAAAGAAAGAAAGAAAGAAAGAAAGAAAGAAAGAAAGAAAGAAAGAAAGAAAGAAAGAAAGAAAGAAAGAAAGAAATGGGCGCGCAGAGGATGAGGCCAAGGACGGTACAATTGCATTTGCGCCTCTGCCGTTTTGTCTGATGTTCGCGGGAAGGCGAAGAAGGGAAGTAGGGATAGTAATTCGGGGGAGAGGGAAAAGGCGCGTGTCGAGGTCGATGCAGCAGAACGCGTCGAGAGTTAGGCTTCGCAATAGAGACGGGATGGAGAGCACAGTGAGGCCGAAAACAGCTTTGAGAGTCGTTCCGGGCAGTGCCTTACAGTGCAACGAGAGTTTGCGGGTAACGCATGTCGGCCAGGGAGTGTGCTCACTGTACGGGTCGGAGCTCGCCGATAGTCCGGGGAAAGTCATGTCCCCTTTACGGGACGTCGGCTGAATCGAAGCATTGTTTCAGGGTCATATATGTGGACTAAAGGCAGCAGACGAGCAGCGCTTGATGTTGAGGCGGCAGCCGTTTGCGAACACAACTTATGCAACTTAATGACATCCAAACATTGGAATCTCGCAGGAAAATTAATCGGTTAACGTTTCTACACAAAATTCTTTCTGGTAAAGTTACAATAAGTCTGCCCAACTGTGTGAAACGTCTATCTTCTAGAAAAACAACACATAACCATAAATATTCATTGGCGCCTGTTTTTGCTCGTATACTGCTTTCAAAAATAGTTTTTTCCCCAGGACTATTGCTGATTGGAACTCCTTACCAATAAGTGCCTTTCAATCCGAAGATATTGAAAAACAACTTGAAGCTTTTTTTGTCTAGTTTTGTTTGAATGATGTATGGATATGGCGTGCTGGCAGTGCCCGAGTGAATTATTTGTAGACTTATGATGCGTATGAGTGTTTTGTTCATTGTTGATCTGCCGCAACACTGCTGGCCAAGAGCACTATAAGTCGTCTGATTATGTGCCGTGACAGTGTACAACTTTCGATTTTTGTTGTTGTTGCCCCTCCTGCTAGGGCCTAAGTATAGGCCTGCAGAACCTGTAAATAAAATAAAATAAATAAAATAAATCCAGTATCCTCAAATAGGGCAAGTCCGGTCATTATTTCAGCTTTGATATACGCTGTCTCTCTCTATGCTTTGAAAAAGACCGGTCCGGTCACTTGTGTCCGCTATATTACTCCAAATACGTTCGAGCACAAGGTCTCATATACATATATATATATATATATATATATATACATAAAGGACACAGTGACAAACATAGGATTTATTCTGACGTTTCGGCTGGAGGCCAGCCTTTTTCAAAGAGGCTGGCCTCCAGCCGAAACGTCAGAATAAATCCTATGTTTGTCACTATATATATATATATATATATATATATATATATATATATATATATATATATATATATATATATATATATATATATATATATATATGTGTGTGTGTGTGTGTGTGTGTCACGTGCCCTTGACCCATTCCCTTAGATGCACTTGAATAAATGGAGTCGCCTTTTTTGATTGAGTCAGGCTTCTTTTGTTCGACAACAACTGTTGTGCTGCTGTATGTTTTTGTCTAATAGTTTCGTATGACATCCCGAATGCCCCAGTTCTTAATTGCCTTGATTATTTTTTTTATGTAAAGCGCGGCAGATGTGCACCCTCTCTCTCTCTTTACTGACCCCAAAAGCTGCTTCTGAAACTCTCAAATTTAGCTCCCGTAGAATGCTGTGTATCATGATATCAACAGGAGACCAGAGAAACACTTTCAGCTGGAGAAGTCTGAAAGGAGGAGGACGAAGAAAATAGCGGTAAGGGGGGGGGGGGGGGCATGAACGGAGCACGGAAACGGTTTGGGGAGCGTCGTTGCGCCGCGCGCGCTTTCGGGAAAGCGTTGTTCGCGACAGCTCGCTCGCTCGCTTGGTCGACTTAATCTGCGTCCTGACTGCTATGCCGCGTGCCACTATAGGCCTTTCCCGCGGTATGCGCGCTGGCGGGTCTTTATCGCGCTCGACGGGAGCTGGAAACGTCGGGACAGGCCGGGCAGACGCGCGCGCGCTGGCATGTGTCGCCGCCACGCTTTGATTCGCGCTCGGGCGTAGCGAGCGAGCCAGAGAGAGCTGCTGTCGTGTCTACGGCGGTTGTTGTAGGACCCTTTTTCTGTTTTCTTTAATAGGGAAGCTGTACGCCGCGTTTCCCTGTGCTCACGCCGAACGCGCCCGGTGTGCGATGGATGGATGGATGGATGTTATGAGCGTCCCCTTTGTAACGGGGCGGTGACATGTGCGCCACCAGGCTCGTAAAAAAATTTAAAAACCTTTCTTTTTTTCTTTCTCTCTTTAAGTTGGCCTCATGCCCTTTAAATATACTTCAGTTAAATCGATCATACTATTAAAAACGTAAATTCGTAGCCCAGTTCTCTGCCCCTTATGGCAGAAAGTCCTTATTTCTCCCTATAATTATTTTAGCTGCGGAGCATTTCTTGCTCGCGGGTATGTCACGCGTCCGGCGTCCGCACTCACACTGCGCATGCGCGACTCTCCTCTCCCCTCTCTCCAACAGCTGCTGCAATAAATAAAGCGGGTAGAGAGCGCGCGCGCGCTTCGCTTCAGTAGTATCTCCTCCTTCTCCGATGAAAGAAGCTTGTTGTGTTGTGTGATGGAAGCAACAGTTCCGTCAGCGAGTGGGTTGACGCAAGTACGCATCAGCATCAACCCACACTCTGACAACGGTTGCGCGATGCGTGGTAACGAACCAAGTTAACAACGTAATAACACGCAAGGTCCACCGCAAGGTTCACCGCAAAGGTAACACCGAAAACACTGCAAGGCTGTAAACACCGCCGTTAAATGCACCGTTGAAACTCCCAGCGATGCTGCGCATCAGCCCATGGTCCCCTTCGGGGAGATGGTCGAATTTTTTTTTTGTCCGTTCTGTATTGTTTTCTGCCACCAGTATTCTAAATGTATCTTACTTATTTCAATCGCGAGTATGTTCAGCTTTCTATTGTTCTCCCTAAAACCCAAGGCTTCATTTAGGGTAGTGCCCAAATGTACACCTGGGTGGATATTTCGGCATTCAATCAGAACATGTCCGTGACTCTACAACGGCGGCACCTGGTGGTGGTGATGGTGGAAAACATTTATAATATTAATATTTACAGATAGGTGGTTGTCGTGAAGCAACCCCTGGGCGAGCTTCCTTCTTCCTTACACTACTAGGTGGAGTCCCTAGTCAGGTACCCCATTCCAAGCCATGGTCCATCTCCATGGCTTGTTGAGCCGGAAAGTCCAGGCAGCCGAGCAGAGCCGCCTCCCAGTCCTCTCGGGTTGGGTTTAGGTTGGGGGTTATAGAAGGGCTGAGTTGGCCTGCCTATACCAACTGGTAGGTGTCAGCCCCACAGTGCATGCAGAGACCCAGAAAAGAGAGAGCCAAAATCTTTAAGCACCGTCGGGCACCGTAGCGTATTTGTGAATGGGCGAAGAACAATTCTCTCGTCCGCCTTCTTCAGCCATTCGTTGGGCGCAGGAAAGCGGCGGTTGGGCCGTTTGCTAGAGCAGGGACCGGTCTAGTTGCTACTCATTCACTTCATTGCAGAATACCGTGGTTAGACCACGGAAAGTAAAGATGCGCCAGAGGAACACCGTGAATATAATGCTAGACGAAAAGACTTGCTCATCAGATAGATAGATAGATAGATAGATAGATAGATAGATAGATAGATAGATAGATAGATAGATAGATAGATAGATAGATAGATAGATAGATAGATAGATAGATAGATAGATAGATAGATAGATGCACGCCAGGTAAGAAAGAGAGGAACGGAGAGGCAGAGGCGGAAGCATATTCTCTGGCCGCACTTCGGTAATTTCGTTTTTGCCCCGCGAGCGAACGTGCTCGCGTGCGGGCTGCCTTGAGCGACTGGGGCACCCCGCAGACCGCACGCACGCTTTCGTGCGTAGCCCGGCGGCTTTGCGGCAAAAAGCGCCGTTACGGCGTTCGCTCGCTTGCTCGGTCGCACGCGCGCTGCTGCTACTGTTGGTCTATACGGCTTCGGGCTGCATCGTAACCGCGGGCGGTTTCTCGCTCGGTTTGCTGGCGCGGTGACCGGGAAAAGAAGCAATGAGCGCCCTGGCTTCCCAGAACCGCTGCGGTATGACGCACGCCTTGCGCTAATTTCCTCGTGGCGGTAATTAGAGAAAAGGGAAAAGCAAAGCGACATGAGGAAATGGACGGAGAAACATATGTGGAGAGAGAGAGAGTTGTCAGGTAAGAGAAATTAAGAGCAACATAGACACATTGAGATGGATAGATATATACAGAGGAAAATTCGATAGGGTTAACAGGCCATAAAATGGTAGATAAACAAAGGTAGACACACGGATAAATCGAAACAACATATAAATCGATACACAGAGAGAATAGTGTAACGTACACTATTGACACACACGTAAAAAGCACAAGAAACACTTCTCTATCAGCCGCCATTGCCTCCAGTCACGCCGCCATGATCGTCTTCATCGTCCTCGTTCTCTTCTGGCTTGCTCTTTCCTCCTCAGAGCCCATGCCCCACTGTCATGTACGCATTACGCACCGTTACAATAGGAAGAGGGAGATAGATAGATAGATAGATAGATAGATAGATAGATAGATAGATAGATAGATAGATAGATAGATAGATAGATAGATAGATAGATAGATAGATAGATAGATAGATAGATACGGTCAAATTTGCTCAAGTTCGCCAGAAAATGCTTAGCACGAAGTATATTGTACGAAGGTGACAAGCTGTGAGAGTTGGTGTCCATTCTGTTGGTTTAAAAAAAGAAAAAGTTCTCGTATAAACGAAGACAGATAACAAGGAGAGACACACACCGACACCAAATAACTACTGCACTCCACTACAACACCACCGGGCAAATTAATTAGCATATCTATTCCAGATCTCATGTCGCGATGAACAACGATAAAAAAAAGTCTACATGCGTAGCTGTCTACGCACCGCAAGGTGTCCCGTGTCACAAGTGTGTCCCGGATGGCCGGGCATTGCTTTGCCGGCCCAGTCATTAGTCTCCTCGCCTATCTTCGGCACATCGGGCGCGCGCTCGCGCGCCATCTTTTTTTTTTCCCCCGCGTTTATCCCGCGTGGCGGCAGTGGTCTTTGCAGTGCGACATGTGCGCCGGCCAACCGGGAAAAAACGCGCGCTTCGCTCCGGCGCTGCTAATGAAGGTAGCAGCAGTCTCGGGCTGTGCGTCGCCCCGCGCTCACTGGTCCGGGAAATTGGGGAGATGGCAGGCACGAAATAGTAAAGGAGCGGGAAAAAAAAAATAAGGGAGGCGCTGCGCCGCCGAAAGGGGAAGTGTTGCCGGAAGGAAGCTGCGCGCGCGCGCGCACGCACGTGAAGGAAGAGAATGGAGGAAGTGAGTACGCTGTACGACGCACTTCCGGTCTGCGAGCGAGTCGGCCTGAGCTTCCGCTGTACTTATAGAAGCGGCCGTGTTCGAGACGGTGTAATAACGTATAAATCCTCCTTTTTTTATTTCTTTGGTTTCCCTGTTGGCGAAGTTTGGAAGGCCGTGTATTTCCAGGCAAGCGATTCGTTACAGCCAGCGATAACCTTGTTTGAGCCGACGGCGCTACCGAGACACTGTGTATTGGTGTTGTCGTGTTCTAGTCGGACGTTAGCATTGCCATAATGACCTTCTACTGGTTTCGCAGACACTTCCACTCTTTCGGTATTTTGTACCTTGCTTCCCCTTTGCTACGCAACGGTTATAAGCAGCTTGATACGTCCGTTTAACCTGCCTCTGTTACCTTTTCTTGCCTGTGTCGCTCGTTGGCTCTCAGGAATTTCGCCCGCCGCAACTCTTCAACACTACGCGAAAAGGGACCAGAGAGAGAGAGAGAGAGAGAGAACGGATGGACAGAAAGGCAGTGACGTTACCCAGAGTTGGTTCTTGTTACCAGCTATGATTGTTTGTCTTTATTTTTCTTATTCCGAAACTTGCCCTTGGGCATAATAGGCTGGCATCAAAAATAAACAAGTACATTTGACTCTCTGATTTTTCTTAGTGGGCATGAGTTTTGAGTGAATGAAAACAAAAAAAAAGGATCGAGGAACATTGAGCGAATGGTAATCAGTATGCGCCATCTCAAGTCTTACACAAGCATGACTTCATGAAAGAAATCTTGCCCACGCAGAGGCGCACAGGGAAAGACGTAACTGAGAAATTCCCGTACGTTTCTGCCGTGCTTCGAACGACAAGCCGAGCGACATCGTACGGTTTGTGTTCTAGCCACTGGCTTTTTCTTTTTTTTTTTTCATTTTACATGAAACTCCTCCGACTCCAGCCTGCAACCATCGAGTAAGTGCCGAAGGACGGTCACAAACTATTGCGTTCGGTGACCTCCGTCCATATACCACGAACTTGTGGCTCTCTCGACGCTGTCGCGACGGAAATATGTATAGATTGGACCGATACGAAGAAAAATGGGGAACACGGGAGGGGACGGGAACGAGAGAAGCTAGGGAACTAAAAGAAAAGGAAAAAAAAGGAGGGAGTGGCCGGAAATTAATTGGGCTATTACTCACCTGTCGAGTCAGATGTATTGGACGCCGCCGACGGCGGTTCCCCATCGTTCCCTCGCGGCGTCGTTCATTACGAAATGCCTTTTTCTCTCCCCCGCCGTACTTCTGTCTCTGCCAATTTTTATCTCGTTTTTCGATCACCGTCGCCGCTCTCTGCGGAAGGAGTACCGCACTCGCCCCCCTTTATTTTGCTCTTCGTTTCTTTCTCTCACCCTCCGCTGACCTCCCCGTTCTCCCTAAACGTTCCCCCCTTCAGCGCCCGCGCCGCAGCCTTCGTATTCTCCACGGTTATTCGTATGTCCCTTCGCTTCCCTATTTCTCGTCGTTTACCTCTCTTTCCTCCGTTTGCTTCCACGATTTGTGCCTAGAAATTCATTTCAAAGTGTTCTCCGTGCCTCTCTCTCACTCTCCACGGTTATTGCTGTCTCCTTTTGCTTCCTTATTTCTCTTTTACTTCTTCTTGTTCTTCCATTTACCCCCACAATTTCTAATACTCCCCCCGCCGTTCTTCTTCCTACCTTCTGTCTCCCACTGTCTATCCACTTGTGCCGTTCTTCCTCGCATTGCTTCCTCCCCTTCAGCTCGAACCCTATATCCTTGGCATACGCAGTGTATCCCCGTCTGTCCCCTTCGCATCCCCATTCATCGTCTTTCCCACTCTCCTTAGTTTACTTGGACGCCATGTAATACTCTCTTTTTCTTCCTTTCTTCCCGAAATCTTCGCTGTCTTCCCGTTGCACGAGCCTGTTTGAAGTCCTTCCTCTGTGGCACGTACAGAGTCCTCGCGTCTTGTTGCGGTTATCTGTCTTTCGCGGCAGGCGCGCTCTTTCTTTCACCTCTTCTCCCCAATCGGGACGTAGATATATATAAAGATAGATAGAGGGATAGAGAGAGACGCCAGTGGTGCTGGCAGTCCCACACAGCGCGGCGGACGCCGCGCTGTCCACGCCCGGGGATTGGGAAGGGGGAACGGGAAACGGCACTAAATGAAGAAGCAGGCGCCGCCGGGGCGAAAAGGGAAGCGATCCCCCCTTTTTCCCCCAAATGCCGGCGCCGCGCCTCTTGTCGTCGTCGTGTGGACCCCCACAATGGCGTCGCCCGCTCTCTGTGCATGCGGATGTTTGGGGAAAGCGCACTCTGGGCGCCTGTTCACCGAGCAGGCCGGCCCTAAACTGGCCTTCAGCTTCCCCAAAACGCGCATCTACCGGGTCGATGCGTTTTCAGCGTTCGTCCGGGAATGCGAGAGTCGGGACGTGTTCGCTGGAGGAATGGGATCCGAAGGGAAACGAAGATATAGGGAATGCGGGATTCGGGGGAGAGAGGGTGTGGCATGCAAAAAGATCGAGTCTGGGGAGTCCGAGTGGAGGGAGACTTAGTACGTGCTCCAGTACTGCCCGTCACTGCATAGGAGGTTGATTTCTCTATTGGTTGGAAGAGGTGCGTAGGGAAGGAGATGGCTCCGAGTGGGGAAGGACGTTGTGGCCTTGGCTTAGATGACGCCACATGCCGATCGGTGCAGTCTGATTGACTCTTTTTCGCTGTATCTGTGAGATGAATGCAGCCATTGATCTGTGCACTTTAATCGACCATTGCCTTGTGGCTCCCGCTGGATGTGACAGTAGTTCCTTACGGTGAATGATACTGTTGAGTGAGACATTGGGAGTCGATATTTTTGGTATACCAAGGCTGGGATTACTGTGCGGTATCATAATTGTGCCGTGTTATTCTTGCTTGTCAATGTAGGTTTGTTCAATTAGCGCAAATTGAAGCTCAGTTCAAGTGTAAATAACGAGCGTGATCAGAATTCCTGTGTGTGAGAGAGACGTAGTCAGTGCGGTGTGCACTTGCACTGTAGCCGGCTCTGCATGGCTTCTGTCTTCTCCTCAGACTTACGGTATGGGGTATTAATTACGCCTTGATAATATGTATAGTGTTGAGGATGCGCCGTATTGTTTGCCGTATTCAATTGCAGTGTAGTGTTTGGCAGTAACATGAACTGTAGTAATTGTGGCCCGAATGGAAATGCATTAAGAATGTCTGAGGATACGATGTGATGCTAATGGGTACCGAACCCATAACGCTATGTATTCTCTCTAGCGTCCACTGCCGTCGTCTAGTGCTTACGGTGCTCGACTGCGGATCCGAAAGACGCCGGTTTGATCCCGGCCGCGGTGGTCGCATTTTCGATGCAGGCAACAATGGTTGAGGTCCGTGTATACGTCAAAGAACTCCAGCAGGCCTAACTCCCAAGAGCCCGTCGCTGGGGCGTGCTTCGTAATCAAGTCGGGTTTATGGCACGTAAAATCCTAGCATTTCTTCTTCTTCTTCTTCTTCTTCTTCTTATTCTTCTTCTTCTTATTATTATTATTATTATTATTATTATTATTATTATTATTATTATTATTATTATTATTATTTGTTTATTTATTTCTCCTGTACATTATCTCGTGCTTTTTTGTTCAATATTAGCATTTCCTTACGTGTGCCAACACTAGAGCCTTTCGGCTCTCCCTGGCCACGTTTAAATAAACGATTGATCATCATAATCATCATCATCATCACCACCACCATCAGTTCTCGCGTCGTTTTCTGCTCGCTTGTCACTGAATTCATGCACATGTATGTACGCGTACTATACGTGCAAACGTGCGTTCTCTCATTGCTTCGTGCTGTCGCACATCACTTCGAAACCCGTTACGTAAGAGATGGAAAGGGGGGGGGGGGGGCGTCGTCAAGTAACGCGTGTTTTCCCGAGACAATCGGGCATTCACTTGCTCCCGGATTGCGTGCTCGAACGGATTAGCGTTCCGCTGCAAAAAGAGGGGGCGGGGAAAGTCCCTCTTTTTGGCTTGCCGCTTCGCGCACGGGCTTATATACCCGTGTTGTTGGAGGGATTAAGGAGGGTGCGCCGCAGCTGTCGCCGTGCTGCGCGCTGTCAATTGGATTAGGCCACGGGAAAACTCTTCGTAATCCCGCCCCTGATTAGCAGGCGCGTCGGCGGTGCCCAAGTCGGCCGTATGTGCTCGGGCCATTCGATCGAGCGCCCGTCTATATGCATCGCGCGTCGCAAAAGTTTCTTCGTCAAAGTGTTCGTGGGCCACATGCGAAAGACGTGTGACACATTCTGGATGAGAGCAACGACCTGCCGTTTTACCGACCAGTGCTGATAAAATATAAGTTCTTCCAACCATTACAAGGAACTCGCCTTATTTGTGGATAATGGGGAAGTCAGTTCTGGTGTAGAGGACGCGTGCTTTCGTGGCACGAAGCTATGCACAGACGCATAGCTTTGCGAGACGCTGTGGACCGGACACTGGACAAATGTTGTTGTTGTTGTTGTTGTTGTTGTTGTTGTTGTTGTTGTTGTTGTTGTTGTTGTTGTTGTTGTTGTTGTTGCCTTTGCTCTGGCACATACTCACCCTGGGGGAGATTGGCCAAGATGCGAAAAGTATGAATGGTTACCTGGGAAGCACTGTGAGATGTCAATCAGAATAGAATGATATATGAATGAATTTGCTAGTAAAGGATACGAAATTATTAATGGAACCACCCTGAATGGATTATAAATTTTGGAACAGTAGAGCATACATCCCCGTGACAATGTAGAGTATACAGTAGAGCATACGTCCATACAACAAATATTACGAATATTCATATACAAAAAGGCAGTTTCACAGGTACCAGGCAATACACTTGAAATAGACTAAAAACATTAATACAGGTTTTTATAACAGTGTTTCAGGTTAACATATGTATATACATATGTGCACTTGTTAACTTCGACATACGGATAGGTTGTTGACTGTAACTAGCAATATTTTCTTCTGGTGTAGTAATTTCACCCAAAATAAGCGCCTCCGTTCCATGCACAATTTCCATATCTTTGTTGTTTTTATGGGGAAATGACGGACTTGTTTGCGCAGACCTCTGTCTAATAGTGCGGGCGTTCCTTCCTTACTCAACTGTTTCGTACGGTCGTTCCAATTATTCGCATGCTTCCGTAAGACTCATCAAGAAGTGTATGGAAAATATAGGGCAAACATGTGAAAAATTTATAGACTTCCTGTGTGAAATGTGTAATTATTGGAGTACAGAACGGTACATATTCAGCAGGGTTCTGAAGTCGGAGCCACGCGGAAGACGAGAGAACGAGCGCTGAGCAAACACGTCACCAGCGTCGTCTGCGCAAGACATTCGTTTAAAAGAACAGAAATCGCACTGCGTGGCAAAGTGCGTCAAAGAACAGACCAACAAGAATAATTCGAAAAAAGAAAAAGAAAGAGAGAATAGTGGAAGGTGGGCGGAAGGGCGCCGTGAAACTGCTTGACTTTCGATTCGTGAGCGAATCTCTATCTTTGCCTGGGGAAGCGACGCGTCGTTCTTTGATTGGATGCCAAACAGTGCTCTATAAGTATGAAGCAGGAATAAAGTAAAAAAGAACAAAATGCAGGCTCGAAATAAAAGGTGCTGTCTCGGGAGATGTGCGCAGCACCGCTGTATACCTGAACACAGGGTTCCTTGCCTTAACAGGGATGGAGGGAGGATAAAAAAAAAGAAAGGAAGAAGGAAAGATAGAAAGAAGAAAGGAACCAAGGAAGAAGGAAAAAAAAGAAGGTATAAAAGAAAGAATGAAGGAAAGAAAGAAAGAATGAATGAAAGAAAGAAAGAAAGAACGAAACAACAAAAGAGAAAGAAAGAAAGAAAGAAAGAAAGAAAGAAAGAAAGAAAGAAAGAAAGAAAGAAAGAAAGAAAGAAAGCGAACGAACGAAAGAACGAACGAACGAACGAACTGTTCATCATCTGGTTACTGTGGAACGCACTTTATTCGTGTTTCACGTTTGTGTCGTATTAGGTCCAGCTTTTGAGTGGACCTTTAGGTTACACTTGACGTGGACGAACAACTTCCGCATGTTCACTGACACGTTACCATTTTATCAGCTGCAGATGAGTTGTATGCGCTAATGGGTAACGCATTTCATTTCTTTCTTTTTTCTTTTTCGGAGGCGCTTTAATTATTTTCATTTTGTGCGCGTTTGTCATTCCCGGAGTGCTTTCCTGCTTAGGCGTGACTTAGATAATGATTGCTGTTATGGTAAATAATTTATCCGGTCTTTAAAGCAGTCTATCACTTCCGTAAGGCGCCATTCTCCCTTCCTATTTATTCCACTTCGTGTTTGACTAAGGGGGTTTGTAAAGAATTTTTTAAAGAAAACCTCTCCGTATTTGACGACCATTAAACCACCATAAATAAGGAAGCTATAAATCACGGCGAAATCTGCAATTAATCTTTCCCGCTGCAATTCTGTTAAGTGGCCGCGTACAATGAAGCACATGTGGACAGGAGTTATTTCGAAAGACTTCGACCCTTATACATACGCAAGGCGACGTACGACGCAATAACATGACATCCATGTGCTGCTACGATGTCGCGTCAATAACCTTGGGGCGATGTGTATAACGCTGATCGATCACGCTGGCATCGGAGCTCGGGAAAAGCTTGGCTTGCCTTGGCCGCGGGCTTTTGTTCAGAACGAGGCCACTGCGGATTGGAGGGATCTTTGATTGAGCGTCTCGGGACCTTTCGTTCTTGTGAATGTATAGACAGCATTGATATATTGTGGGCCCGCAGAGGGTTGCTTGTGTCGCCTTGTAGTGGAGACCTGTAACAGCCTTGCGTTCGGCTATTTGTCATTGCGAAAAACATGAGAAATATGTTGTGTTTAAGAGTGCCTACAGAAGATAATAATAATAATAATAATAATAATAATAATAATAATAATAATAATAATAATAATAATAATAATAATGAGGTTTTGTGTGCCAACGATCATTGGAAGTTTTGAAGAGTGCATTAAAGGTCTATTATAAAAGTGATTATTGCTAGTGTTGTGTGTACATTGTCATCATGTTCAAAATTTCATCCTGTAGTTATATTGCATATTATAGCACCGTGACAATGTCTTTATGTATGTTGTTTTTTTTCTACAGCTTCGTATTTTGTATGTGAAAATATGTATCTTGTTGCTGTTTTGTTTTCACTATATTGTACTTACTTTTTTTATGTCATGTGTAAATTCACTCCACCCACCCCGTTACGGCCATGACGGCCAACAGTAATTGGCAATAAATAATAATAAATATAACCGGGTGTGAATATGAGACATGCCACGTAATGAAGGACTCCCGAGTAGATTTTAACCACGTGGGGATGTTCAATGTGCACCCGAATCTAAACACTCTGGTGTCTTATACATTTCGACCCTCATAGAATTCCAGCTGCCGGGGCCAGGATTCGATCCCGCGACCTGAGGCTTCGCAGTGCACAGGTTAGCCTAGCAAAAAGAAGGAAAGAGAAGAAGAAGAGTTTGTGTACTTAGATTTGGGTCCGCGGCAAAGAACTCCAGGCAGTCAAAACGAATTCGGAGCGTACTGCACTACGGAGCGTCATTTTCGCACGTATAACCCTATCAGTTATTAACATAACACGGCTAATTATCGACGATAGCGTTCTCGAAGAACAATCTGTCCAAATGACATCGAGGTTTCACTTGAGCGTCCCTTTAACAACGCAGAACGGTCGGCAGACTTGTTATTGAGCATGTCATTGAGCATGTCATTGAGTTTGTCATTGAGTTTGTCATTGAGTTTGTCGTTGAGCTTGTCATTGAGCTATAACACTTATACCGTACCTATTCCGGTACACATAACAGTTTTAAATACACGTCCACGCCTCCCTTTAACAACGCAAAACGATCGACAAACTTGTCATTCAGCATGTCATTGAGTTTGTCATTGAGCTTGTCATTCAGCTTGTCATTGAGCTTGTAATTGAGCTATAGCACTTATACCGTACCCATTCCGGTAGACATAACAGTCTTAAGTACGCGTCCATGGCAACACCCATAAAATTTAGAGCAACTGGGGGAGCTTGTTGTTCCTTTGCGAGCAAACTGTACGTGATATCGTCGACGCCGGTGCATTTGGAGTGGGTGCCACACTGACGATGAGGGCATACGCGGACTCACAAGTGCCTACTCGAGTGCTTGTTTGCCGGCGCCAACAAACTACACGGGGGCCGCGTTGTTTGTCGTGCGAAGCTCGTTGCCGGCGTCCCTCTATTCTCTGGCTGCGCGAAGCGCCCGGGTTTTGCCCTGTATATACTACTCTGCGCTCGTTTGTCGAATAAACATCGTTTGCGGAAACGGCGCGATGGCGCTGGTTTGCCTACCCTCAGAACGCACTATTTTTCTTTCCTTTATTATTATTTTTTTTTGAAACTTCGTTCCCGAGTAACGAAGTGCGCGCGTGTGTGTATGCACTGTTTTAGTGCGTACATTTGTACAGAGGGCGCTTCGCGCGTTTGCGTCCGAAAAAGCAAGTGTACAGACAACCGGTTCCTGGCGTGTGTACCACTACGGCATGGGGTCTGTACACTGCCAACAGCAGTTCGTTACCGGGTGTTTGAAGAGACCGCGCTCGAGTAGGGAAAGGCTTGTCTGTTTTTCGAATTGCTGATTTTTTTTGTCTCGTAGCCATTTTGTCTCCTATCTCTCCTCTCTTGATTGATAGTGTCCCTTCCTTTCTGGACGCGTCTTGTTCGGAGCCGTGTCAAGGGTGATTCCGGAATGGGAATTCGACTTCCATGTCTACTCGCATGTCGTCGTGATCATCATCATCATCATCGTCGTCGTCATCCTCTTGGTATTCTCCTCCTCCTTCCTCATCCTTGACTTCCTGTTCTTTTCCTCCCCCAGTATTACTGTCGTCGTTGCTGTAATCATAATAACCACCGTGGTCAACATCGTCATCAGTATGATCCCAATTACCTCTAGATAACACCGTCTTGCGTGATCTAATTCTATTTCAATCGCACGAACTTCTCCATTTCATCGCCGCAACGATCACGATATTTCAGGCCATGGACTTTCACCCAGATATCTCTATAGAGCTTCCTCCGTATTACCTTGCGATGAGTAACAAGCGCTGTTCCATCTTCTGGTCAGACGTACCTGCCTTTTTCACGTAATTTCCGTGCGCCCATCTGTCCGTACGCTGACACTATCTCCTTGCTCTGAAGGCGAGTCTCTCTTCTTTATTATATATTTTTTTATTTCCCGATTGTGTTCGTTCGCCGTGTTACTGCGTCCTTGCCTGGATGACCCTTTTATATGGAATGGGGTGGGGGGGGGGGGGGCACGTTCCGAGGCCCTTAGCGACTTTTATTGTGCTCACGAGGAGACGGAATTCTCCCCCGAGACGCTGCTATCGCGACCGTCTACGTTCTCCGACTGCGCCTTTCACGAGAAATACCTGTTCCCTTCCTTACCTGCCGTCTCATTAGGAGCACTTCTTGAGATGCCAGTTGGACAACCAAAGAGAAGGGGAAGAGCGCGCTTTCTTTCTTTCTTTCTTTCTTTCTTTCTTTCTTTCTTTCTTTCTTTCTTTCTTTCTTTCTTTCTTTCTTTCTTTCTTTCTTTCTTTCTTTCTTTCTTTCTTTCTTTCTGCGTGCGTGCGTGTGTGTCTCTGTGTGTATGTGTGTGTGTTTTCTTGCATGATACTGTAATTTTGCGGATATTCCGCTGCGGTCTTCGCTTCGCCCTTGTTTTCTTTTAGTGTTTCGTTTCTTGGCGATATTGTTAACAGTTAAATTGGCTGGTACTCCGTACCGTTCCTGCTTCGGAATTCCTTAGTTAATGACCCGAAAAGGGATCGTTGTCAGGCTTGTCAACTTCCTATTCACACTTTGATTCTTATATGACAAAACAAAAGAAGCATCGTTTCATTGAAAAGTGTAATCTATCCGTGTTCCCGTAAAGAACGCTGTCCTGTAAGTGCGCGAATTAATTAGGCTGCTTTAATACCAATCACTCTTCTGTTTTAGTAGTGCCGGCTTAAGCACACATTTGCCCAGACGGAAACATGACGATTGAAGCGTTCAAATGTGTCTTGAGGCCCGCCACGGTGGTCTAGTGGCTATGGTACTCGGCTGCCAATACGAAGGTCGCGGCATCGAATCCCGGCCGCGGTGGCTGCATTTTCGATCGAGGGGAAAATGATGAGGCCTGTGCTTACTGTGCGATACGTCAGTGCACGTTCAAGAATCCCAGGTGGTCGAAATTTCCGGAGACCTCCACTACGGCGTCTCTCGCAATCATAGCGTGGTTTCGGGACGTAAAACCCCAAAAACAAACCAACTGGGTATTCGAACATGCTCTGATGACGATGCGTTGTTCTTCAAGCGTTGAGTTTCTGATGCTTCTCTGCGTTACGTAAACGTGAGGTAGTGGCCGGAATGAGTTTGTTTGTTTTTCAAACGACACCAACAAACGACCTCTCAAGTGTGAGGTGTGGATGAAAGAGAAAAGTAACATCCACCTGTGTTAGGACAAAGCTAAAAGGGAATCGATACGGACTTCATTGTATTAACTTGCCATCGCGCTGTCAAATACTAGCGCCTTGGTTAACTTAATTAACAATTGGCTAGCTCAGTTGACGGAGCGAGCGCCCCACAGGGACGTTGGTCCCGGCTTCGGAACCTGGACTAGGACGAATCTCTAGTGCACTAACAAGCTTTAATTCCTGAGAAATCCGCATGGATTTCCTTGTAGCTTTGTGCTACAAAACTATTCGATGCTAATTTTCCCGTTATTAAATGTTTCGTCACCTTGCGGGTCTCCGCAGAACCCATTTGCCATGTGTGGCAGACAAGTAGCCATAACATCATAGATCAGTGTCACCGAAGCCGTACTATGTATCTGTTATGGGTGCCCCGTGTTGTAGCGCTTGAGTTGTGGCCAAGATGCTGGGTGTATTTAGGTTTAATTGGCCTCCTTTTGCCTATGCCCTTAGCCGCATGTACAACAAAGTACAACAAATAAGTACAACAAAGGAGAGGGTGTAGGTGGCTGCAGTTACGGCAATTATGGTGTATTGACAAAGAGATAACGATCAAATATAGGTGGTAAGCTTGTCAAATTATGGTATTAACCTCAAACGTGAATGAAATATTCAGCGCTACTTTTTGACACGGACAGGAGAGTAAAGAACACACAGGAAGAGCGCGTTCTGTGTGTTCCGTCCCGTCTGTGTCAAAAAGTAGCGCTGAATATTTCAAGCAACAGTGCTTGACCAACCGGCCCAGCAACATGTTTTGTTAAGTAATCTGAAAAGTTAAAATTTTACCGCAGTGATGCCCTTACAAACATGAACTAAACTGAGCTTTAAAAAAAAAAGCATTGGCACGAATGAGGTTTTAACATTCCGTTCGTGTGTTCGATAAAATATCCGCTTGCGACAACGGAGATATAGATATATATAAGTGAAGTGTACTAATTACGTAACTTAGCGGCGGTAACAGGCGTATCACAGAAAAAAAATAATGATTGAAAATATACTCGGACTACTCGCAAAATCTTGCGGATCGGTTTAATCTGCTGGATCGGTTTAATTCGTCGGAGAAATTGATATTTTTGTTTGCGGAAGGAAGAAACAAATATGATTTGCTGCCTGAGTACGTATGCAGCTCTCGCATATAGAGGTCACAGTCAAGGCGAGATAGCAGTCTTAATCGTTATCACTGCCTTTGCTTTGTACTCGTGCATGGTTTTATCTCATTCGTGTTCGTTCAAGTCTCTTCATCGTTATGTATTCTCTTTCTGTTATCAATCAAGATTACGTTTGTTTTTCTTTGTTCCGGTTTCTCTCTCACTTATAATTTACTTAACTGATTATCAATGATTAAACATTCGTCCATGGGTCACTAGTGTATGCAGGAACACGACCGCAATGAACACAATACATCAATGAATGAGTGAATGCACGAATGAATGGAATAAATAATTACATAATAACTAAAGGACGAGTGAGTGAACGAATCAGTGAATCGTTTACTTGAAGAGAAAACAGGTAGGCTCATCTGGAATAAAAATACGAACTTCACTGGATTCTTACATGTACGTTATAACCACTCTAGTTCTTTTGTTTTTGTTAAGCTATGTTCGTAGATACATTTTCTCAGCCGTAAGACGGCTGGAAGGTTCGACAAAAATTAAAGATAAAGTCCTCAAACGGTGCTCTTCGCATTATTGCAAAATTGCTCCGCCAAGCTCGTCGATCGGCGAGGTTGTTAATTTGCGCGGTGAACCGACTATCATGCCGCCTTGTTCGGCACTTTCCTTTTTCTTTTGCGCGAACGCAAGAAGCAATGAAAGAAGCGATTCCGAACAGTCTAAAGAACGGAAAAACGTTGTTGTTCCCTGGTTCAACCATTCTTTGGAACTTTCGGAACCGTTCATCCGGTGAGCGATGATGAATGGTCTCCCGTATTTTTTTTTTTTTCCCTTCCCTTTATTCATTGTTCATCCTTCCGGTCGCTCCTTTGTGTTCACCGCGTGGCACCGGAGCTATGTGGAGAAGCCTCCCCCGTAATTGAAATTTCCTTTCCTCTTTTTCGCTCGCTCGCCATGTACTCCCTTTCTTTAACCACTTTTCCTGCGTGCGCGAGCCTTTCGCTGGCCTATGCAATGTTCTCGTACGATTTGCCGTTATAATCGCGATCTCTCGGTTGGTGTGCGTGCTGGCTCTCTTGAATGTGCATAGCCTGTCGCTTTCTTTGAAAGCTCGTGTCAGCCCGTTGGGTATAAATGACGTTGGCAAAGTTGCTAGTACTCAACAAGCGTTCGCGATTGGTCACACCTTGTTCCTGCCTGCTGGTAAGTAATTACAAACATTCGATGAGAGGCAAGTTGGACTCGGGGAAGCAGATTTGGTCCTTCTTTGTATCATAAATTCTTTTCTAGTTAAATTGGGAAGTGTGTGTGTGTGTGTGTGTGTGTGTGTGTGTGTGTGTGTGTGTGTGTGTGTGTGTGATAGATAGAGAAAGAGGGAGGGAAGAAGGGAGGGAGAGAGGGCGTTCGAATGGGGTGGTATATGGGGTTGAGGTTTACGGTACCGGGACCGTGTGTCGGTGAAGCAATACGGCAGGCCCACACAGTTTAATCACCTTTTATAAAAGGTGATTAAACTGTGTGGGCCTGCCGTATTTACGCACATAGTACTAGAACTGGCGAATCCTGGCCAGTGTGGGTTATGCGGTTCGTTGGGTACAGAAGAATGGTGACGGATTAGCATATTCGAGCAATGCGACAGCAACGCGCTTCCTATGGGATCTGCGTCGCTATTTCTGTGCTTTATGGCATTTTACTAAACTTGGTCTTCGAAGCTAAGCGATAATTTCTTTACACAGTATTGGGTCTTGGTAGGCGCTATCCGAATCCTGGCTACATATGAGGAACTGCGACAGGTCCATCCACCATATATCGAACCACTGTTTTATAAAAAAAAAGATAATTCGGCCAGTCATTGACTGCGCATCGGCAGTGTGGGACCCGTGTAAAAAAAATACATATGGTCTATTGAAGAGTTAAAAAACAAATCGGTCAGTTCTAAGTACGTACAGCTGACGCACATTCGCTAGTGAACTATCGTAAAAGGCTGAACTGGAATCGAGGTGAAGAAAAGCGAGTTTATATATGGACTACCGAAACTTATTGCATGCTGTCACCACTCAGAAAAGACCAGAAAGAAAAGGGAAATTACAGCTCTTTTGTAGTCGTACTGATGTCCCCGAAAATTCGTTTTCCCATTCACAAACATAATTCTATTATGCACTGAATTGCGCTGTAAATAACACGTGCGTTCAAAGTCGCAAAACGGAAAAGCAGTTGCCATTGTTGCCATCAGCAGTATGCTTTCAGTAAAAAAAAGGAATAAATAGTACAGGGCCTTTTGTAAGTTCTTTACTGAAATCCGCATGTAAGCAAAGAGTTTCGGAAATGTTACTGATAAAAATTTGCGATACACTTACCTCGATTGATTGTTTTCATTCGCATGTGCTCCGGCTCTTTCACGCCTCGGAAGGTCGCGCAGAATTTGCTGAGGAAGGGTTGATATTGAAAGGCGAGAGAGTGCGGGGGGCGGGGGGGGGGGGGGGTTGTGAGGGAGAGACGTCGTCGGTGACGGCGGAGTCTCAATAATTAATCTGCATCGCGGGATGGCATGCTGGCGGGGGGGTGAGCAGGGCTGATTCTTTGAACTGCGCTCCCGAAATGAAGCCTGGCGAGGAAGTAGTCGGTCTCCCCACCACACAGGTGTGAGCGCGAAATCGAGCGTCAGCGAGCGCGAGGGATGCCGACCGTGCTTCCAAATTTGGCGAGCTAATTCAGCTATACAGATAAAAAAAAGGAAAAGAAAACGGCACACGCCAAACTGTTGAACTGCAGGCTCTCCGGAGCGTTCGCCTGCAGCGCGTGCACAAGCACTCTCTCGCGAGCTCGGTTCGAGCCATTTATAACCACGACCTCCCCGAGCAAGCTGTATACCTCTTCCGTATTGGAACGCTCGAACAGCGAGAGAGGCCGGGTCGCTCGGCGAAGGAGAGACGAATTGACGCGGAAAAAGCGCCGAGTCTGAAAGTTGCGATCTGGGGAGGAGAGAAGTGGGTGAAAGGGGTTGAAGGGGAGGCTGCCTTTGGGGATCGCAGGTGAGGTGTCGATAGAGCTCAAGGGGGACGGGGAGGGAGGGGTTGTTGGCACGAACATGGCTGTGGTTGCGGGAGGTAGTGTGTAGCGTTAGCGATTGAATGCAGCTCGGGGATCGAAAATGCAGGTTGATGAGATTGGTGTTGGCGCGCAACGCAGGTGAGATAGATAGATAGATAGATAGATAGATAGATAGATAGATAGATAGATAGATAGATAGATAGATAGATAGATAGATAGATAGATAGATAGATAGATAGATAGATAGATAGATAGATTAAACAATGAGTAGGTGCATTAGATAAGTAGACAGTAACTAAATGCGGGGAGAGAGAGAGACTTCAACTTCAACTTCTTTACGATGATGATAATAAGAAGAAAAAATATGAAAAGAATGCTTGATTGTTTTTTCGACATTAACTTGCCGCTAACTCCTCTAGGAACCACTTCAAGCGAGAAGATACAGTAAAATAGGAAGCCATGGCAGCTAGAAGACTGCCAAGTACTCTCTCCTTCTCCCCGAGGCTTTTTCAGCATTAATCTTGATCACCCGCTTTCGTTGTTGCGTACGTTTTCGCGAAAGTTATTTCTCTTTTAAAAGAAACCCCACTACTTAACCTGCCAACTATAGTAGCACTTCATCACGGTGCTTCTAAACTTGAACAATGATGTTGTGTTTTAATCTCGTGGACGTGACGTGTTTCGGAGAATTTGTCAAGTTCATAAACGCCGAGGATCTAAGTAAAGTGAGGGTTCATAGCACCTGACATCACCGTTGAAAGAGGCGAGAAATGGCTCCAGGAAAAAAAAAAAAGCTTTTGCGAGAAATTGCGCTGAATTGTCAGGGATTATGCTTATTTTAGACAAGGTTATTTTTTTATATTGTAATACACGTGCGGGAGTGTACATTAAAGTGCGCGATATGGAAATTCGTTCATATTTGAACACGCAGATTTTAAAATTCGTGCTCATTAAACAATATTTCTATGCAATTCTAAAAAAATGCAACTGTATTGCACATACATACATACATACATACATACATACATACATACATACATACATACATACATACATACATACATACATACATACATACATACATACATATGTATTATGCGTACGCATAGCCCCGCCACGGTGGTCTAGCGGCTATGGTCCCGGCTGCGGCAGCTGAATTTCGATGGAGGCGAAATGTTGAGGCCCGTGTGCTGTGCGATGTCAGTGCACGCTAAAGAACCCCAGGTGGTCGAAATTTCCGGAGCCCTCCACTACGGCGTCTCTCATAATCAGAGCTGGTTTTGGGACGTTAAACCCCACATAACAACAGCGTACGCATACGCATGCATACATCTGTATGTATGTATGTATGTATGTATGTATGTATGTATGTATGTATGTATGTATGTATGTATGTATGTATGTATGTATGTATGTATGTATGTATGTATGTATGTATGTACTACGTACGTACGCACGTACGTACGTGCAGGACGCTTTGGTTGCGCATCAGAATGAACCTGCGTTTATGTTGTTCTATATATTGTTTCTGACTTGTCATTTCGTGTCCTCTCTTCTGTCGAAACTCGTCGTATCGGAAGTTACGTTTGAGTGCGTGCGTCACGCGTATGTGTGTGTGCGCACTCAACCCTCGTTTGCCAATGCTTGCCGCCTCCTGTTTGCCGTCGGTTTGCGCTCTCAGCGTATACCTGTGTGGCCCCCGCCTCGTCTCCGCGAGTTACCTAACCTAACCATACCTAAACAAAGGAGCTAGCCGGTATTCCCACGAGCGTCAGTTATAAGGACCGAGTACGTTCTACTCGGAATGGAATATTCCGGTAGACAATACGATATAATACATTATCACATTGCGGCTCTGGTTCTAAAATAATTCGTCCGCGCCGCTGTAAACCTCTGGGATATTCTTTTTCTCGACATTAATATGAGTTTAGCGTGCAAGCGCTTGCTAGCGGTGAATCATTGCAGGTGCGTTTCCATTTTTTCCAATGGTTCTCGGAAGGAAAAATCCCCAGGGAGAAGACAAATCTAAACACCGACACATTACATCCAGATGCCGTCCGTTCATTCGCTTCCAACTTTTTCTTCTTTCGTTTGCTTTCTTGTACCTGTTTGTCAATGTTGTTTAGTTTTATCGTTGCTTGTTCGCAAATTACCCCCTTGTTGCCACCGCAACCGCGCGTACTCTGCTTCGTGTCTCGCGAGAGGTGAGATATGAGAATAATAATTTGAAAAGGGACGTGCTTGCCGGCTGATATGTTTGCGGGAAACGATTTCCAATGCGGCGAGTAGACCCGAAAGGAGGCGTTACGTGTGATCGAAATTCTTTTCGTGGCAGGAAAGCAAAAAGAAAGAAGAAAAGAAAAGAAAATGAAAGGAAGAAAAGACAACAGTACGAGGAATAGAACAGAAGCACGAGTGGCTGTCGTTGTGGAAGAAAAAGAAAGCGGAAATGAGAAAACTACATCAAATTTAAACGAAACAAGTAGCAACGATATTCGACATGAGGGACATGAAAACAATGATGACAGACAGACAGACAAAGAAATTTAATAAACCAATGATGAAAAGAAAAAAAAAACGAGAATAGTAGCTGCGAGGTACGTACAGGGAACGAGAAAACACCATAGCAAAAAGAAAATAAACAAAAATATTGTGAGGGAATATAAAACAGTGATGTTGAGGGAGAACAGTAGCAATAGTGGGCGTTGGGGGCACGTGGCGCAGAAAAACGATATCAACGTGATGAAAAAAAAAACATGAAAATCGAGACAATGTTGAGAATATAAATAAGTGAAATGTATACGAAAGAAACTCAGGAGAGTGCTCGCTGTCATACGTACCTACAGAATAAATAAATAAAGCAAGGTAGGTCGAAAGAAACGCAGCTACCGAGAATGCGAATTTAAAAGGGTGCCGTGTATAAACATCGGCGCGGTGCGATTGCATTGCAAGCGGGAAGGTAATCTGACAACGGCGTGTGCGCGGAAATCCAATATAGTGCACCATCCTCGGCGAACTAGGGTGCGGCAGGTGACGACATTATATATATATATATATATATATATATATAATGTGTGTGTGTGTGAATCCCGAAAAGGGTGTAATGTGTTCGCGAGCTTCGAAATGTGTTTACTGGGTCTTGAGAGAGTTTCGAAGACGTGCTCGGTATATAAGATGGCATGTTGGCGTAGGTGCGTGCATACAATATACGCTTAGGTGTGATTTTACCTTCCTGGGTTTTCCCTTATTTCTGATCAATCAATCAATCAGTCAAGATGTGCTTGAACAGCCGATGTCGTTCCTTGTGCTGGAGCGCACAGAAGATTCCGCTTATAAACAGCACAGTCAAGACGATATACAGGAGCCGCGCGAACAAAAGAAAACATGAATACATGTGTTGTTCACTGCTCACCTTGTGTCCGTGTCTTGCACGCCTCTTCTTTTTACTATGGACTGCTACCAACTCGCTCAACTTTCTGTCCTTTTATGAATACAAACACGTTAGGAAGGCAGGCAGAGCTATATAGATACACGCAACACCAGAAATGTGTACGCGCAATGATAAATTCAATTCCCGTACACATGTAGTCACGCGGTAAGCTGAAAAGGACTTGTGGAGCTTGCGAAACTGCGTTACTAAACCGCGACTTTCAGAAAAAAATGTGACGAGTAGGAACTATAAGAACAAAAAAAAAAAATATCGAGATAACGAAAACGTAAGCATTTTAAAGGTTTTGTGCTATGGGGATGGTTGGCTGCTGGTAGAGCCAGGCATGTACTGCCTCAGCCGTGAAAAGGTCTGCGCTCAGCGGGTATTTTGCGCAGGAAGTGATAAATTATACCATGGAGCAGATTAGGATAGGGTGCATGTAGCGAAAGAAAATTGATACGCGTATTTCTAAGAGGCAGCAAGGCACCGCTGCGGATCGTAGAACAGACAGGATTAGCCGACATCCTTGCCGGCATTAGGCGGGAGAAAAGACCTGAGCTGGCCACATATTATCTTTCCTTCAATTAGGAGAGCTAATGTGTGGTTAGTTAGAGCGACAGTATATGGATACCAATAGAGGGAAAAGCGCGGCCGCGGACAGTAGAAAGTAAAGATGGAGAGATGAAACTGTAGGAAGCTTGCGGGTATGAAATGTAATCAATGCCTGGCAGGGCAGGTGAGCGGAGATCTTGGAAGGAGGCCTTCGTCCTGCAGTGGACATTTATTTATTTATTTATTTATTTATTTATTTATTTATTTATTTATTTATTTATTTATTTATTTATTTCAAATTCATTCTTGCCTCCCGTATTTGCCATCGCATAATCCCCGTTAATGTGTAGCAGTGGGGGACTGAGGCCAAAAGTGTGGGTAGTGAGTCGGAAGGCAGTACAGGGCGAATTTATTAACCACCACTGCTGTTAATATAGGAGATTGTAATATGTTAGATTTTACTTCTCAGAACCAGTCTATACCACTGCCGTGGTCAGAGATATTTTGCAGGGGTGTTATACGGTGTGTTTCCAGACTGTCATACGATAATTTCGGGGGCTGTTTTGACGCCGAAACACCCTCCCCCCCCCCGCCCCACCTTTCTTTTTATGACTTCGCCCTTGCAGTCTAGCTCACTGATCCGAGAGTCAACCAAATTTCTACTCTGCTGGTTTCGTTCGGACTGTGAGTCCCTATAGCCTGCCTCTGCTAAGTCCAGAGCGAATCGAACCTAGTTTTTGTCTTGTGTTGTTCCACTTTTTTTTTTTTCGTTGCAGCTCTTCGTCGGTGGCTATCAATTCTCCAGAGTGTTCGAGTTCAATGCCTTCTCTATCACTGTTCGAGCTTTTAAAGCGGTCCGTTGCCGCTGCTTGCGAAATCGGCACTACTGTGCTTCGTCTCTTGGAACACCCTCGCCTTTGATTTCGCTCTCTCTCTCTCTCTCTCTGAGCGAGCGCTCAACAGTGAAGCGCATCGAGCGATTGCAATTTTCGCAAACCGTTTACGCTTTTATCCCCCAGGGGGAAAGCTAAACACGAAGAAAAATACTCTCAGTACAACGTTGCTGCCAGTTTGAAGGGTAGAGCTAACAAAACAGTAGAGAAAAACGAGACAAACTTTGAAGAGCAGCTTCCTCTCGTTTACAGCTTTGCTCAATAAAGATCGTTGACTGCGAGCCGCGTGTGCCAGAGAGCGCTGCAAAAAAAAAAAAAAAAGCGTTAGCATTACTTATGAAAAAGCGAATAAAGTCCGTATGTTACAAGGGTCGATAAACGTCTAGACTACTAGGAAACCGCGTCGGTCAAATGTTTTCTTTTTTTCTTTCGTGCCTTAAAAGTCGGCGCAGGCGTCAGTCAGCCACCCGAAGAAGGGCCTTGCTACTGAAGAACTAGTTAAAAAAACAAAACAAACGAAGTGCATCAATTGAGAAATGCTCATGGGTCCACGCGTACAGGATTTCGTAAGAAAAAAAAAAAGAGGCGGAGAATCTTGGCTGATCAGCTTGCCAACTTGTCCGACATGTGGCCGGAGTTGGGCTAAAGTGAGCTTGCACAACTACACAGGGCTGTCTGTAAATGTCTGGTAGACGTTTTGTCCCCCACTTTTCATATTGCAGGCTGTTCTTCCTTTTTTTTCTTTATCGTTGTCATTATCTGTAGAAGGCGCATCACAGCGTTGCCGGAGCGATTGCATCATCCGCTTCACCGCAGTGAACAAGATAAGGAGATTGCAAATATAACTAGATTATCGGTGTCCACGCGATAGGCAATTAGTCGTGCATATAATTAACTGTTTTCTTGTTGTTGTTGTTGTTGTTGTTGTTGTTGTTGTTGTTGTTGTTGTTGTTGTTTGTCGCAGTAGATTTCGGCCTCGGCGGCTGCAGTTCGATGACAGCGAAATGTTGATTGATTTGTGGGGTTTAACGTCCCAAAACCAGTACAGCGAAATGTTGAGGCCCGTATACTGTGCGATGTCAATGCACGTTAATGAACTCCGGGTTTTCGAAATTTCCAGAGCCCTCCACTGCGGCGTCTCTCATAATTATATCTTGGCTTTAGGACGTAAAAACTCCAGAACATAGTTATCGTAGTAGGCTGCGTGGTGAGTGATCCAAGAAGGTCAAAACAATCCCAAGTCACCTTGCGCATACGGTACGCGATTATAATCACCATTTGGTTTCCGCTAGTAAAACTCCGTAAGTTTATTCAATAATTATATCCTTCTCTGTTTACGAAACAGCGGCGCTGATGTTGGTGTACGGGATGCAGGCGGTGAAAGAGCGAATAGCCATGCTGGATAGCTTGAACCTATCTACTTCTTTCAACATAAACTTGTAGAGGCCTATTACCTCCTATAATCTTGCGCTTTCAACTCTCCGTCTAAGAGTGCTCTGTTGTGCCACTGCTTTAAATTCAAGAGACTGCTGCGAGCTTCTCGTTCCCCCTTTGCCTTCCTCCCCCCTTCCCCTTGTTTTTATCTTTCGCGCCGTAAACAAACTCGTGGATTTCCAAGGATCGCTTCTGCATCCGCCCAAGAAGTTGTTCGTCAGACGCTGAGGATTATAGAGCTTGGAGCACATTTTCGGTCAGAAAAAAAAAAAAAAGGGACCAAGAGCTGCCCGCGGAAATAACTGTGGGCACGCTTTCTCGAGCGTGCTCAAAATTCACAGCTCGTCCTCTTCCTCGTTCTCGGGTCGTTCTAATCTCTCCACTGGTATCTCCTATTTACACACCCCTTCTCTTAACTGGAGATATACATTCGCGCCTCAAATGTTCGTATAGGCACGCACTGCGCATTTCGTGCTGCTTCTTTTTTCCTTGTTTGTTTTTGGCTTGACGCAGCTAGATCCCCGTCGTTTTGTGTCTCGCTGTTGCTCGCGATTTCGGCTTGCGGTCCTAGACGAGACTTCGCCGCCGCTCGACGACTGCAAACAAGGCCTCTTGAGGATGTTCGCGGAGCGATATACGAGGAAGCTCTAGGGACTGGTTTTTATTTATTTATTTGTTGAGGTGTTTGGAAGTAAATGGGAGTGCTTCGGTGATCCTTTCGGGATTACGATTCCTTGCAACGATGAGCCGCCGTCGCTGCCGCTTTCCTAGAATTGCGTGTGTGTGTGTGTGTGTGTGTGTGTGTGTGTGTGTGTGTGTGTGTGTGTGTGTGTGTGTGTGTGTGTGTGTGTGTGTGTGTGTGTGTGTGTGTGTGTGTGTGTGTGTGTGTGTTCATGTTCATGTTGCTGTTTAGCGTCTCGGAACGTCAACACTTAGTGCGAAATCGAAGACTAGAAAAACGAAAAAGAAATCAGCGCGCAACTAGTAATAAACGTCAGTTGGGATGTAGCGCGGTTTTTTTTTTATTAGTTTGCTGCGTAGCTCCAAACCATCTTCTTTCGTCAATAAAAACAACTGAATAAGTATTACAGTTCCTGTAGATGTGTTCGCCCTAGCTCGAAATAGCCTGCATCGATCAACAACACTGCATATATCACAGTTTCTTCAGTAGGCTACTGGATAACCCGAAGTGATTTTTGTCTTTCGTCAACAATAGAAGGTATATCGCTGTTCTGTCTGAAGTTTCGTGCATAGCTCAAGCTTACGTTTTTTTTTTTTAACAAACACGACAGCAACAACAGTAGAACAGGTATCAGTTTCTTTTCTACCTTCCTGCATAGCTAGAAACCGTCGTTTTTTGTTTTTTTTAACAGCAAGAACGGAATAGCTGTCACATTTTCTCTGGTAATTTCCTGCTATATGCAGCTCGTAAACATCATCATTTTATTTTAACGAGAGCGATGGCGACAACACAGCGAGTATTACGGTCTATATAAACTTCGCTTCCTAGCGTGAACCTAACCGCTTTCATCGGAAAAAAAAATAAAGTAGGAACACGAATACAATAAAAAAAAGTAGGGCGGTTTCCATAGCACAGCTGTTAGTTTCGAGCTGTGGCAGTTTGCTGCGATAACCTCGTAACACGAACTTTTTGCTGCGTAACCCGAATCGGCTTTCTTTCGCCAGCAGCAACAAGAGGGTGTATCGCGGTTTCGCTTGTAGTTTCCTGCGTATCCCGAGCCTATCTTCTTTTGTCAACAACAACAACAACAACAACAACAACAACAACAACAACAACAACAACATCAGCAACAACCACAGCGCAACCAACAACAGAACGGCTGCCACAGTTTCTCTTGTGGCTGTCTTCGTAGCTCGAAAGCGTCTTCTTTCTTAACAGCAATAACTACAGGGACGACACTGGAAAAACTATCGTGGTTTCTATAGAAGCTGACTGTTTAGCTTGAATCTAACTCATTTCGTCAAAAACAGCATTAACAGGAACACTGTGAACAGGAGTGTCGTAGCGTCTATTGCACTATTGTTGGGGGTCGGTGTACAGCAGTTTGCTGCATAGCTTCAACCTAACTCTTTTCGTCAACGGCTACAACGACGACAACAGAAGAGTCGTCGCGGTTTCTATTAAAGCTGACTCCGTAGCGTGAACCTTGTTTCTACGTCAAGGGCAGCAACGATAACGGGGGCTTCGCGGGTTCTATATAGCAGTTTTGCTGTATAGCTCGTGCCTGACTTCATTCGTCAACGACAAGTGTTGAAGAGGTGTCGCACTTTCTGTGTAAATTGGCTACGTAGCTCGAACCTAACTTAGTTCATCGATAAAAAGAGTGATAGAAGTGGTATTGCAGATTCTGTAACGCTTTCCTGCTTACCTCGAACCAAGCCTTTTCGTGAACAAGAACGAGAGAAGTGTCAGCGCTTCTATAAATCGGCACAGCACGGTCCTATCTGCTTTCGTTGTCTCGCCTCCATTAATCTCTGTTTTGGTTCGAAATTTCCTATCAGTGCCTCTTCTTTCTTTCTTTCTTTCTTTCTTTCTTTCTTTCTTTCTTTCTTTCTTTCTTTCTTTCTTTCTTCTTTCTTTCTTTCTTTCTTTCTTTCTTTTGCAGCGAGCTTAATTCGCTTCTTTTCGTTTCGCTACCGGGATAATATCGGGAATCCTGCAGTACACTGCGAGAGTTGCTCCTTTATTTTTCTATGTCTGCGTTCACTCACTCACTCACTCACACCCACGCACCCACCTACTTACACACACACACACACACACACACACACACACACACACACACACACACACACACACACACACACACAGAGAGAGAGAGAGAGAGAGAGAGAGAGTGAGTCAGTCATTGTAGGGATACCGAAACGAGGTGCTGAAACCCAATGAAGGATTTCGTCGAAGTTTAATTGCACGCTGGGTGATGTAAACCTGTGTGCTCCTACTCGGCAAGTCATTACTAGACGCACATCCTAACAACTACAGCAACGAGTCTTATCCACCGATGAGTTTTTTTTTTATTTTATAGTCTCCGACCTCCCCAATCTCCGAATTTAGTCGCGCTAACTACGCTTCCCACGTCGTTTAACGAATACTAACTATTTTTGAAACGGGAGATCAGTCTAGAGAAAAACAGACTAGTTTTTCTTTTTGCCTCGATTACATTGACACGTGCCCTATGTGGCAGGCTTTTTATCGAGCGGGCCTCTTATCGAGATATTTATCGCACAGGGTCGTCAGCCATGTCTCAGAGTCAGCACGCGTGGGCCCCACAGTTATTGCGATACTTCCATTACAGCCCGAATCCATAACAGTTATCTAAATGCCACGCCCCCAAAATAATGAAACAAATTCTTTCCCCTGATGATATACTACTAGCAGTTATCTTTGGGAGACTCATCTCTTTCTGGAAGTTATGATGCCTGAAATCCCTAACACGTACTTTATATCGCCCTTGTTTATTCGGCAAGAAGCATTAAACCTGTATCCTCGAACGAGTTTTATGGTCATACACAATGTTACGTGCCCGAAAACGACAAAAAGGTGAAGGGTTCTCTCAACAAGCTTGCTGTGCACACGCGTGAAAAGACGAACTGAAACTTGAATCTATCTCTCTTTCTTTCTGATGTTTTTTTTATTCTTCACGTATACTAAAAACGAGAGAAACAAATAAAATGATGAATAACAGTTGCTGTTCTCTGGGTTCCTCCGCTTGGCTTCCTCCCCTCGGGCTCTTGTTTCTTGCCGCTTCAGTTCGTCCCGGCTTCTCCGCAGTGCAGAGGCCCGCTCTGCGGCGCAGCGCACTTGCGGGAGAGGCAGAGGGGGTTTCCCTTGCTTGTTTCTGCCGATCCAATCCAGGGCGCATAAATCTGACACGTGCCTTATCGCTCATTTCCAGCCGCCTGTACACCTTTAAAGGTGTACCTTGGCTGGTGGAGCTCGTTTCTTCACTCTTTCTCACCTCCCCCCCCCCATTTTTTTTTTTTTTACTCTTTCAGCCTTCCGGCTTTTGAAGTTCTGATGGCAAGTGGGTGTTCTGTCGTACCTGACTGTTGCTATTTCTGTTGGTGTCCATTCATCTGCTTTTTCTCGACAAGCTCCTGCTTTTTATCGAGTTACGAGCGTAAATACGCCTCTCTCTAACCTTTAAAGGTGTACCTCGGCTCGTGGAGATCGTTTCTTCCTCACTCTTTCTCACCTCTCCCTCTCACCCCCCCCCCCTTTTTTTTTGTTTTTAACTCTTTCAGCCTTCCGGCTTTCAAAGTTCTGATGGCAAGTGGGTGTTCTGTCGTACCTGACTGTTGCTGTTTCTGTCGGTTTCCATTCATCTGCTTTACTTTTGGCTCGACAAGCTCCTGCTTTTTATCGGGTTACGAGAGCGTAAATACGCTCTGGGATGAGAAATGAATTCTTTTCAACTCGTTCCGCCTACGCAAGTTCTTTTTATGTGTTCATTCAACGGGCTTGCGCTTACGGTGTAGAGTTGTGAGTTCCTGTTGTCTCGGTGAGTTATTTAGCAGCAGAAACAAAAATAAACCATGGTAGGGGGCAGGGGCACATTGGGCACTTGTGCGGTGACTTTTCAGTACTTGCTTGATTTATTTCGTGTTATTTAAGGACACGTGCTCCATGCCGCAGTGAGTCGTGGCTTTTCAGTTCTTGCTTGATTTATGTTGTGTTATTGAAGTGCACGGGCTCTGTACCGCAGTGAGCCGAGCATATTGAATGTTGGCACGGTTTCGATTGCCGTTGAACGCGTGCATTGCTTCTGTTATTTTGTTCGCGTACCGAAACACACCCACACACACGCGCGCGCGCGCGCACGCAGTATCGATTCAATGGTAAATGTAGAGCAACTGCATTGATATTGTTCAGTGTTCTCGACTGCTCCTTGTAGACATCAGCGCCCCTAATATGTAAATATTGAGACATTTATTCTGATATTGCTGTATATCCTTATGCCTTATGGAATAGCGCATCATGGAAATACCGGCACCACGACTGTTGCCGGTATTTTTGTTATTATTATTATATTATTATTATTATTATTATTATTATTATTATTATTATTATTATTATTATTATATTTGCCCAAGCCGTAATGTGTTTCCTTTTTCATTTCTTGTGCGTTTCAGAACGCTGAGTTCGCTTGTTTTTCAGCTGTACACTCCCGTTTTCATTATTCGAATAACCCGATACTTGTTCTGGATAGCGGAGTTTGGCTTAAGACGATGTAGTATATTAATGCGATAGGGAATTCTGTCTCACAACGTTTTCTGCTTACACTGCAAAACGGGCACTGATGATGTTAAAGAGAAGACCCACGCTGTCTGCAGGCGATACGATTTCTGCACGCCCAAGAAAAAGCAATAAGAAAAGGAGCTTTCACTGCGAAACACTATGCATAAGCAAATGCTTCCTGCTCCAAGAAGCGCGACATCTGGGTTGGTTTCTTGAGAATAAGGTAGCATTTCTTTCTTTCTTCTTTTCTTTCTTTCTTTCTTTCTTTCTTTCTTCTTCTTTCTTTCTTTCTTTCTTTCTTTCTTTCTTTCTTTCTTTTCACCCTTTGAGCCGTCGCCGTATTTCCTGTACCTTAGCTTCTAAAGCTACTTCGCTGTGAGTCGGTCTCAATAAAGGCGATTGAAACGTCTTTGTTATTCGCTTATTTTTTGTTTGACTGCGCTGGTGCCTCCGTCTGTCAACCAAGCCTTTGTCTTTGGCTAACGAGCCGTAGTATGCTCCTCGTCATCGTTGGGGGTTTCGTGTAATTATTCGCTTTTAATCAGCTTTAATGTCTTCCTGCAGGTGGAAGCGAGTTTGTAATGATGGAATAAGGACCGGCAAAGAAGAGGAGAGAAAGTGTGTGTGTGTGTGTGTGTGTGTGTGTGTGTGTGTGTGTGTGTGTGTGTGTGTGTGTGTGTGTGTGTGTGTGTGTGTGTGTGTGTGTGTGTGTAGTCTGCACCATGTGTAATATGAGCTGTACACACTTCGTTCTTTTGTGTTAATTACTTTTTGATGCAGGTTTTAATTGGCTTCATCGGAGTCGCTTGTTCAGTCGTTCTTTATTTCATGCTTCTTTCTTGCTCTTTAACATTTTTTTCACCTTTAACGCGTTATCCATCTTGCTTATATTTATTATATTATTATTTGTCTTGCTTTGTACCATGACAGCATTTATCGTCGCAGGAGCGCACTTAGGGATGTGTGAGCTTTATTCAGCTTCGTTTATTCTACTGCACACTGCGCGGCAGCGTTGGGAATCCAACCCAGTACCTCTCGCAGCAGAGGCTGTCGCTCTGTACATATGCTAACCATCGCCCACGTAATTCTCGCCCTGTACCGTCCGTTTTGTCTCGACTCACCTCTGTGTTTCCAAGAGAAAGCTTGCAGTATTAGCTAAGCGCTAGAACACTTCTGTCTTCAAAGGGACCTCTGTTGTTTCTGCGTTCACCGAGCCGAAACTCAAAAGCTGCGTTTTCACAGAAGACCTAGAAGCGGGGGAAATTGAAAGCAAACAGACCTCGCGACAGCTGAAAACATCGTGAAAAACAAACAGCAAGCTTAAACAACTTTCGTGTATTGGTGAAAAAAGAGAAAAGAAAGAGCTCATCCTTCGTTTGTATATAAGCCCCGCATCATACAGAGGGTCGGCGTTATTGTTCTTCTTTATTTATTTTTTTCACTCGAAGATGCTTGGGAACTCGGCGCAGTGAAGCTGACGCCCAGGGAACACCTGTGCCACCTCTTCCAGAGTACCCGTACGTGTTCATAGAATACGCGCGAAAAAAGAAAAATAAACCTGAAAAACAAAGGTGTGGTGTGTGGTGCAGACCATCCGGCACAACTTCCTCATCTTCAGTCTTTTCTCTCTTTTTTTGTCTTTTCCCACATTGGAACGAAGCAAAGCAAGATGTTATTATAACCGTTTTTCTTTTTCTTTCTTGTTTTCACGGTCCCTTTATTCGGTTACGCTCATCCCCCCTGTTCGTGCATTGGCGCATCCGGTTCCACCGCTCTGTCTTTTTCGTGCCGGGGAGTGTGTTTGTTCTCGAGAGAGATCGCGCTGGTTCGCGCGAGCTCGCGAGATGGAAGTAATATGTCTGAGAGATCGCAGTTCGGGGCTTCCAGTTTCTTTCTTTCTTTCTTTCTTTCTTTCTTTCTTTCTTTCTTTCTTTCTTTCTTTCTTTCTTTCTTTCTTTCTTTCTTTCTTTCTTTCTTTCTTTCTTTTGAAGTTGACGCTCGCCCCGCGTTTGGTGTTTTAAACTCAAGGGGGTACATGAAAGTAGACCGGAAAACAGAGCTGTGCTTTTTGGAAGAGCATGGGCCATTATCTAAGTAAGAGGCACCGCGTTTAACTGATAAGAGTCGCATTTCGTCGAACCTATCGTGCGGCGTTCAAAATTTGGAAGTTTCCATTCTGACCATGTATTCTGCGGCTAACGACAAAAAAAAAAATACTAAATCAGACACTATTAGGGCTCCCAATCCTGTCACGGTGGTCTAGTGGCTGTGGCACTCAGCTGCAGACGCGAAGGTCGCGGGATCGAATCCCAGCCGCGGCGGCTGCATTTCGATGGAGGCGAAATGTTGAGGCACATGCGCCGTGCGATGTCAGTGCACGTTAAAAATTCCCTCAGGTGGTCGAAATTTCCGGAGCCCTTCATCACTGCGTCTCTCTCAATCATAGTGTGTCGTGGGACGTAAAACCTCACAAATCACTGAATCAACTTAGGGCTGCCAAGTTACGTGACGTGTGGAAGAGCGCCGCAGAGGGAGATTGGGTGAGGGAGGGGAGGGGGGAAGCGAGTGCGCGGCCATGCCCTTTGGACCCCATCGTAACTGGTGCTGTGGCGTACAATTCTTTTATTTACCCTGGTATGACGTTGTGCTTTAAAAGGGCTGAACCCTCGTAACATGTCCACCGTTAACGCTCTTTTCGTCGGTTACTGTCTTTACGGCGATGTATGTATATCTACTCCGCGGAGGTGTTTGTTTATCTGCGATTCTACGTGTTTTCTAGACACGAGATATATCTCTATCGGCGCCTTCCAAAGGCCATTAATTAAAAATGAGTTCAAAAGGTGCTGCGGCCTTCTATGTTTTGGTTTGAGGCGACCCATATCCCTTCTAACAAAATGTCTTCACAACGGCGCATTCTTGTTTAGATGTGAAGCCGAAGTGAAGGGAATTGTTCCAAGCCTGGTGTTTGTAAGCTGGCTTTTCCGCGCGTTGTCGCTTGCACAGTGAAGCCTACACGAAAAGAGAAATGCGATGCGAACGGTGTTTGATAAACGCGACGCGTGTGTAATCATAATCATCGGTCATCAGTTTTGTAATAATAATAATAATAATAATAATAATAATAATAATAATAATAATAATAATAATAATAATAATAAATGCGTATTGATAAATAAGTTCTGTCGCAGATGGCTATGGTTTAGAAATATTGATTGAAAAAATTCCTCGTTAGAAAAATGTCCTATCTATCCGCAACGTTTTCACCGTTCGCTCAGCAAATAACATTTCCCTGTGTTTGCTCTGTTGTTTACTGCTTCATCGCGCGAAGTAAATGTTTTTGGGCTTACGGGAAGTTGGTCATTTTTATACCATGCACTAAAGCCCCCCCCCTCCCTTTTTTTTTTTTCTTTTGCTTTTGTATTTGAAAACATAATTGATTAACGTAGTCCGTAGTATTTGTTTACACGGCGGATAGTGGCATAGCATACATTAAAGGGACACAGAACGAGACAGAAAATATGATTGCTCGCCCTTTCGTCCAACAGTATTTAGGATTCTATTTTTTTTTTTCGAGAATGTTTTGTAGCCAAGCCGTAATACTATTAAAGTGGACGGTTAGCTCTTATCGTAGCATATAAATCTCAATGTTCTTTTAAGATACATTGAAGCGAATGCATTAGAAGTTCATCGAATACTATCAGTGTTCTTCGAACGTCCGCATTTATAAATTCGTGGCGTTAATGAGCGAAACCACTCAATAACCGTGCGCAACATTGTCACAGAAATCTCACCCCTTGTTGTAGTGCAGTTGGTGTCACTGACCATTTAATCATTGCCACTTGTTTCCTTTTACACCTCCTTTTTTTTTTACATGTCGCATTTTGAGACCGCGACGTTCGAGATAAAAAAGATAAGCCTTCGACTTATAATTCAAGAAGCGCACGGGTCTCACCTGGCGGGAAAATAGTTGAAGTTTGTCGATAAAATGACTTAAAAAAAGGAAAGAAAGATGAAACTGTTATTGTCACTGCAATCCGCGACGTCAGGCCACGTGCAACAGCGACGCGCTGTGCAATCCCATGCTCGAATAGACGCGAAAGAGCACGGTATACATCCCCCCCCCCCCCCCCCCTTTCTTCCTTTTTTGCCGCGTCGTCTGCTAGATGAAAGACGAGACAGAAGGCCGTGACAGCTGGAACAGCCTGTGGTGTTACGAACAGGAGAACCGTTGTGCGCGAGGGGGGGAGTTGATCTCTGCGGGTGTTTCATCTCGCGGTGTGGGGAGCATCTCGAAACCCGACTCTCGCGAGATCGAGACGAGAACTTGCGAGAGAAAGGGGGATGGTTGGATGGGGCGCGGTCTTTCCCCGGGAACCCGATTTCCCCGTTTGCGTTTGTGTGTGCGTGTGTGGTGTGTGTGTCTGTATCCATGACTATACGCTCGAAAGAGGCGCCTGTGAATCGAATAGCTGCACGCCCGCACTGAGGGAGTCGCCTTATCGCGTGCGCCCCCTTCCGTCTCTATCGAGTGTCATCACATCTCGCATCCATTACGAGTTTTTATCTATATTCTTACGGTTGTCTACCGAGAGATATCACATCGCTTCCTGGAGGGAGTCTGAGCGACTCCTATGGACGCCAAGATCGGGGCGTTGCGTGCATCTGTTCAACGCGCAGATCTCACGAGAGTGACTGCTCTTTCGGCAGGCTTCAGAATTCACATCTTTTGTTTGACGGGCGTACGCTTGTAGAGTGCTTGTAGAGGGATACCACTTATAGTCGCGCAATAATTGTTTCAGTGTTCGCACACACCCGCATTCACACTCACGTTTACTCGCACCACCTGGGCCTAGTCGCGTTCATACCCACGTTTCACTCACGTTCCTACGTAAGTGAGTAGGAGTGGGTATGAGTAAACAAAATAGTCGCAGAGAAAGATTGCAACGTGCGCGTGGTCAGCAGGAATCTCTGAGACGTATAGTTTTAATAATTTACTTTTTCGTGTACGCGCTGTACTTATTTTCATTCAATTTCAGTTGTAGGAGCCTAACAGCGTATCCTCCTCGTTATTGTAAATTTTATTATTTGATGTCTTGTCCTAAACCATTCTTATTTTGTTGTTTTCTTACTCCCCTCTGTAAAACCTTGTGCGATTGAGGGTACAATGTGTGCAATGAAATGCTCAAATATATTACCGCACTCAACGTTGAAGCGGAAGGCGGTTCACAGACACTTCGCAGAGGTGGAATATTGAATTTAAGAGAGAGGCGCGCATCATTGGAACAAGCTGAACGAAAGACGAATCGTAGTTAACACGAATATTCCGTAGTTTGTAGGGGTAGCAAATCACGAAAATTTGTGGGACCGTGTCCAGAGAACACCAATTCGGCTAGTTTAGGCTGTTACGTTATATAAAAACGGGCAAAAGCGAGTTGTTCCCGGCTCACTGGCGCCGCCTGTTGATTTCTTTCACGCGTCTTCTTTCTTTTTTTTCTCTCTCTCTTTTCGGAATAGATGATCCACGTGCGTCCTTTTAATTTCGAAACTGAAGTGTACAATTCTCGTGTATTTTCCTTTCTTTTTGTCCTTCGACTTCTTTACTACCTCTTCTCGGCGTCTTTCTTCGTCCCTTCGTTTCTTGACCGTCGATGTGCTGTTTTATTTGTTCTGCTATCTTCGGTGCTTTTTTTTTTTTATTGAGTCTTCGCGGAAGATCGGATCTCACGCGCCAGCTGTTGAGAGAAGCCCGGAAGCAACTCCGTGACGCTCTTCCATCCTTCCACTCTTGCTATAGCTGCGACACCTGCAGTAGTAGTCCCTTTTTCTTGCGAACTTGTATTCCTTTTTTGCTGTTAACTTACTCCTTTTCCTTGCCCCGTTTTCTGTCCCTGCGATCCGACGTTCGACGCCGCTTGAGGTTCTTAGACGGCGCCTAATGATCATGGCTGCAGCCCTTCCGTCTGTAAGCTTCCTTTCTCCGCTTCCAGTTACTACAACGTTAGATAGTTGGTCGTTGTTATTATTTTTCTGTCTGCACCTTTTGACGTCCGCAGCGCTTTGATCTAGGCAACCCTGTCTCTCTCGGCTCTCTGTAGCTCTTTGGTCGCTCGCTGGCGTTTCAATTTATTTTTTTTATAAAATCTATTTTCGTCTGGCCTTTAAAAAGGCGGCTCGTTTCGTCTTGTGCGGCGTGCTTGTTAGGAGAATCTGACAGGTTCCTTTGGCGCACCGCTTTATACGGTTGATATCTGCTGCGTCATCTTTTTTGGCCCTAACTTTTTGGTTTTGCTGTTTAAGTGAAAAAGGGAGGTGGCAGCAGATTTTTGTTTTTTTTTTCCGCAAGGGAACGTTTGTCTTTTATGTGTGTGTGTTCTTTTTTTTCCCCCTATTGGAAGGGTTGAGTGTGTCGCATCAGGTTACGTGTTTATGCGGCGCCAGCCGATGCCTTACTGCTTTGCGTTTACAATGCTGGATTAATGACTCGTTCAAGTCTTTTTAACGCAATGGTGTTAGACAGCTCGTTTAGCATAAACCCTGCCGTCGGCATCTATCTATCTATCTATCTATCTATCTATCTATCTATCTATCTATCTATCTATCTATCTATCTGTATGACAAATGCGTGCATCCTAGCAACGTGTGGATATATATATATATATATATATATATATATATATATATATATATATATATATATATATAGTAGTGTGTGTGTGTGTGTGTGTGTGTGTGTGTGTGTGTGTGTGTGCGCGCGCGCGCATAGCTCCAATATTTCTGGCTGCGCCACAGGTGTGTCTGTATGTCCATTGCTGTATATGTATATATCTATCTGCCTGTATATATTCTCTGCCTGTCCTCAGCTATATTTGCTTTTTTTGTGTGTGTGGTTGTTGTCCACGTTTACATTTCACTTCGTTCCGTTCACTGCATTTCATCCCACCATTCTTCCAATTCTTAGCGCGCGTCTCGAAAGGTTTATCCGTTCGCCCGCCCCCCCCCCTCCCCATCTTTTTTCTCAGTTCAAGCTCTCCTCTTCGACACGTGGCCATTGTCCGAGACGTCACCTTGAAAGGGTGAAAACAGGAAGGATTAGAGGGATCTTGTTTTTCCACTACCGCTGCCGCTTTCAGTTCCTCGAAGACGGGGTATTGTTCGTTTCATTACATTTACCCGGAATACGGCATAGTTTCCTTCGGCGTCCAATGGCAGTGGCCCATCACTTGGCCCTTCTTTGATATTATTCATTGTATACCCGCGACTGGCATCGCTCGAGGACTGGCGTGAAAAACTGTGCTTTGCGAACGGTTCTGTCCTGCTCCCAGCTGATCGCCAGGTTATAGATTGTAGAGAGATCGGGATGCTCAGTGGGTCCACGCGTGCCTTGGCGCTCGGAGATTTTTGTGAATGTTGTAGAAAGTGCTCAGTTTCTTTTCATTTCTCGCTGATGCGGGGATACTGAGCGTTTGGCGCACCGCTAAGCGGACCCACGCGCCGCCGTATTTTTGCTGACATTGTACCACGACGACAGTTTTCGGCGCTGCCACTGAAGGAAGCCTTGAACGGGTGTCTATACGTAGAAATCGAATAGCTCAGACACGTGCGGGCTCCAGTTTTATTTTTCTAAATGAAGCCCGCTTCTTCCCTATGTGTGTTCGTCTTCGTAACTATCTACCTATCATGTTAACAGGGTGTCTGCCTGCTTGCATCTATCTATCTATCTATCTATCTATCTATCTATCTATCTATCTATCTATCTATCTATCTATCTATCTATCTATCTATCTGTCTGTCTGTCTGTCTGTCTGTCTTAGTTATCACTGTCTATATATCACTCTGGAGTCCCTCTTATTCTATCTATCTATCTATCTATCTATCTATCTGTCTGTCTGTCTGTCTGTCTGTCTGTCTGTCTGTCTGTCTGTCTGTCTGTCTGTCTTAGTTATCACTGTCTATATATCACTCTGGAGTCCCTATTATTCTATCTATCTATCTATCTATCTATCTATCTATCTATCTATCTGTCTGTCTGTCTGTCTGTCTTAGTTATCACTGTCTATATATCACTCTGGAGTCCCTCTTATTCTATCTATCTATCTATCTATCTGTCTGTCTGTCTGTCTGTCTGTCTGTCTGTCTTAGTTATCACTGTCTATATATCACTCTGGAGTCCCTCTTATTCTATCTATCTATCTATCTATCTGTCTATCTATCTGTCTGTCTGTCTGTCTGTCTTAGTTATCACTGTCTATATATCACTTTGGAGTCCCTCTTATTCTATCTATCTATCTATCTGTCTGTCTGTCTGTCTGTCTGTCTGTCTGTCTTAGTTATCACTGTCTATATATCACTCTGGAGTCCCTCTTATTCTATCTATCTATCTATATCTATCTATCTATCTATCTATCTATCTATCTATCTATCTATCTGTCTGTCTGTCTGTCTGTCTGTCTGTCTGTCTGTCTTAGTTATCACTATCTATATATCACTCTGGAGTCCCTCTTATTCTATCTATCTATCTGTCTGTCTGTCTGTCTGTCTGTCTGTCTGTCTGTCCCTGTCCGTCCAACAGAGCTAAGTTGTATCACAGTTAAAGGGACCGACAACCAATCTTTAAAGTACCTGTTTTCTTTATTTCAACGGAAGCTTAGCGGCCAGTGTCCAATCGTGCATTGGTAACGGGGAAAACACCGTGAAACATTTATGAGAATTTTTTCCCCTTTGGAGTCTTGTTCGCAACACATGTTGCAGTGGCCGACAGCCGTAGGGTGTGTTTGCGCCTGCGCCGCGAGAGAGCGCATGCGTGCCACGCCTCGGAGACGCCGCGCGCATGCGCCGCGGTTAAAGGCAGGCTTTTGGTTGCCGCGAAGGCAGCGCCGCTTGTCAGCGTCGACTCCTTTTACGGCGTAGTAAGCAAAGAATAGGGCAGGGATGCGTTTTTATGTACCGACTGCAATTCGTTGTAGCCATTGTTAATCTCTTGTTATAGTACCATAAACAGCACCAGGTGACTTACGGCAATTTAAAAACTCAAGAACGCAGTACCACAGCCTGACCACCCGGCTACGCCACGTTTCAGTGGCCGCGATTTTCGAGCTCAATTTAAACATAGAAATCCTATTAAAATCACGAAAGCGTGGTTGTTTCCATCACTATAACTCTTGCTTTCTTTCCAAATCCAAAAAAAAAAAAGTTATTTCCGCACGTTCTGTTCATGTTGTCAGTCTTTTTCAGTTGAAGCAGTGTACGTTTATTAGCGAATCGGCGCTCCTGAATTGACAATGTCAGGACGCGAGGTTAGGTTACTTTGTACGTCTATATAGGCTGTGTCGGGCGCGTGGCCAATTAGGTTAGGTTGCCTGGAAGTTGAAAAAAAAAGAAAATAAAAAGCTCGATTCTGCACCTTCAGCATTCACACTCAAAAGCCCCCTCGCGGCCCATATATATCCGAACAAACACTCCTCGAGCTGTCGTTCCTGCGATTGCTCGAAACTGCTTTGTCATCATTTTTTCACCGAGTGCCCGCGAAAGCCTTTGTGTTTCTGCATGTTGAGTTCATTGTTCCGTCAAAGGTTCCTCGAGTTCACCCCCCCCCCTTTCCCCCCTTTTTTTTATTCTTGTTTAGCTTGGCGACTGCTGCCTGGGCATTGTACGTCTCCTTTATTTCTTTTTATTTGTTTCTTTTGCTTGCGTTTCTCGTATACTTGTTTTTGAAGCCGCGTGCTCCAGGAAAAGAACAAAAGGAAAACAAAAACAAATACAAGATGCGTGCGTCTGCTGTTCGTGTTTTTGAAGAGGCGCGTCGCATTTCGCGAGCGCTTCTCAGAAATTGAAGATGTCGCTGTTATTTATTTTTATTTTTTTTTTTAGTTGCTGGCTCCTCTGATCCGCGTAAACACACGGTCCCGCCGGCGCAGTTCCTTCATTTTATGAAGTGTCTCGACACTTTTTCAACCCGGTTTTCCTTGATGTCGGGCCTCCTATATGATTTTTTTTACATCGGTGTTATTTGATCTATTAATGTCTTCTTTTTTCGCGTGTTGCCTTCTCCCTTGTCTGGTAAGGTTATCGCAGTTCTACATCCACTTTTGCTCTTCCGCTTTGCTCGATCTTTCATATTTCTTTTTTTTTCTTTGCTTGTCGTTTCTAGACGTGATATTTGTTCGACGCCTCTGCGCCTTGCCGTCCAAGCACATTTTGTGCACTCCCGGGAGCGCGCAATATCATCGTCAAGACGTGAACGAGCACGTGAAATTCAGCAGAGAAAGTGGACGTCAACCTCGACAAACAATTTTGTCCCCTCCGCTTCCCCCTTTTTTCCCCTGATATTTGACGTGACGGAAGCATTTTTTTTTTTTACACTTCCGACATTTTTTTTTCCTCGTTAAACGACAAGTATCATCGCGTGTTTCCTTTGGCATATTGGCGTCTTTTCCTTCTTTTTTTTTCCTTTTCATGAACGACGGTTTCGTTCGTACGTCGTTATTATTCGCATACTGTTCCAACATTGCGTTTTCCCTTCTCTTTATATATAGATCACATTAGGCCGATCGTTCTTAGCGTCTGGTGTTTGGCATTCAGCTTTCATATAAATGATTGCTTGTTCTGGACTCTTATGTTAGGATTGTTTACGATATCTGTAAGGCGCGACGTTTTTTGAGTCCATTTTGTTACGTGGCATCGATCTTAGGACCATCTTCAACATTTTTGTTTTCTTGTCATTATCTCTGCACGTGTCTTTTCCCGACAACTGTTCCAAGTCAAGCACCTTGCTCTTGGGTTTCTTTGACTCGTACTCACGCAGTATTCAATCAAATTCGCCTTCTTTGGTCTCTTCCACTGGCACTCTTTTTCACAGGGTGTCGTGGTGTCCTACATAACGTCAAAACCAATTCCTGATGAAATTTCATCTTTAATGGAGCACGGCTCTTCCTTAGCTTGCTGCTCTATTTACTCGCCTACTACCAGAGAACTTGCTGACACTCGTGGCCAATCTCTACGGACGGCAGTGACGTAGTCCTTAGGGCGCGTCGTTATCACATGATGCAGCTTATTGCAAGACTTCACGAACTGTTGGGCGATTGTAGCCGATATTGGACAGAGGGGGCTATGTCGACCAACTGCTGTCTAATCGATTGCTAATGCTGCCTAAAATCCACTGCTTTTGACCAGCGCTATATCAATGTTGACTGATGTCGGCTAAGGTGAGGTAACTCTTCGCTGATTGCAGCTGATATCCGATATTGTTGACCAACAGTGGTTTATTGTTGGCTAACTGGAGGCTAATATTTGTTAGTGCCGATTGCCCTCGCTGATTGTCGATGAACTTGCGGCTGTTGTTGAGTAAATGTTTGTTGCAGGTGACTGACTGCATCATGGTTGATGTCGGATAACCGCTGGCTTGTGTTAGCCAATTGGTGGGCAGCATTGGCAAGGGATATTCTACATTACATATGTCAACATTGGGCTTACGTTCGGTGTGTTGTATCCCGGAAACATTATATTCATTCTATGCCATTCGTACGAATGAGCTGTGCGCATTTTTCCACGTCGACTTGTTGTTCGCGCCGCCATCTTTGCTTGCCTCCCATCCGTCGGACTCCGGGGCCGTTTCGTCTGCAGTCGGAACGTGTCTTCTACCATTTTTCTTTTTTTTTTCCTCGTGTATGTCTGTGTCGTCTGCTACTTACTTCTGGTGTCCCGTCTGCGTGCCTGGCATGCGTTGACAGCTGAGCTCGGGGCAACCAGAAGTTTTCTTTTTTTCTTTTTTTTCTCTGTGTTGATTCTCTTCCACTCGTGTGCTTCACGCATGGGCGCTTTTATTTTTGTGAGATGTGTTGTCGTGCCATGTTTGTCCTTCGTGTTTTTTGTGCGTGCTTGTGTTTTCGACCTCCCAGCTCCCATTCACTGTTAGTTTAGTTTTCTTCCTGTCTCATTTCTTCTTCGCACTTCGTTTGGCCACGTTGCCCTGCCGGTCCCGCGAGTTCCCCTCTCTCGTGCTTTCTCGTTTGCACCGCTGTCTCGCGCGACTCGGTGATGTAGTTGTCGCTGACGACGCTGTTTCTTTTTTTTTTTTTTTTCGCCTCAACTCTCCCTCGCTAACAAATCGATGCCCTTGTTTTCTTCATTTTTAATTTTTTTTTCTTTCGTGGTCCGAGTTATTCGTTTCTCGCTGTGCGTGATATCGCATTCTTGCCTTGGTTACATATAGCAAAATTGACAGCTTTTAGATCAGCTTTTTTTATTTTCTTATGTGACGGCATCTGTTACTGTTATCGGCTAACTTCCAGAGTGTGACTTCGTCGTCTTCCGCAGGAGCCGGCGTTAGGGCGCAGTGCGGTTGTTTTCTGATTCCTGGAATGATTATATGTATACCTGTTTATACAATGGTAATAGCTTCTCGTGCTGCAAGTTGAGCCAGGCTGTTCTTCTTCAAGCTTTAAAACGCGCTGAATTCCGAACGGGGACCATCGGCGGCAACTTCTAATCTCTCCTCCTTGTCACCATGATCATCATTATCATCATCATTATCAACAACAACAACACAATCATCTTCAGCCTATCATATGTCGACCGCACGACACAGGTCTCTCCCACTAATCTCCGTTCCTCCCTGTCCTCCTTTAGATGATTGCATTTTCTGCCTGCAAACTTCTTAGTTTAGTCACCCCACTTAGCTCTTTCTCGTCTGCGCCTGCGTTTTCCACGTCTTCGTAACAATTCCGTCGCTCTCACTGGCCATCGGTTAGCTTTCTCATGAATTAAATGTCCAGCCCACGTCTGTTTTCTTTATATTACTATAAGGCAAGAGCTCCAACTATCTCGCGAGAATTGAAATGAGTCCCTTCACTTGTGACCGCACCGCGTGGTCTCAACCTGAAGTGGCACCAGTACCTCTAACTCGCTTCTCGTTCGCTCGGTATGCACCAAAATTGGCTTGTAAGGATATACTAATGTAAGACTAACATGACTCATAGGTCGTGACATAAATAACGGGATATGCTTGGCACTTACGTCATGGTTAAAGATAATAATATCGCCTGCGGCTCGTACGTCCGCATTCCTCGATAAGCCAGGAGTATATGCGTTGGATGAGCCACGCGCAATCGAATGTTGATTGATTTGTAGGGTTTTAACGTACCAAAGCCAGCTCTGATTATGAGAGACGCCGTAGTGGAGGTCTCCGGAAATTTCGACCACCTGGGGTTCGTTAACGTGCACCGACATCGCACAGTACACGGGCCCCCCAACATTTCGCCTCCATCGAAATGCAGCCGCCGCGGCCGGGATTCGATTCCGCGACCCTCGGATCAGCAGCAAGGTGACATAACCACTAAACCACCGTGGCGGAGCAATGAAATGTTCACTTTTGCAGCCTGTGCCACGAAAGGAAGAGCCAACATAGATGTCTCGTATGAGAATGTGCCAACAAATGCCTAAGCTGTAGCAGTAAAAGGAGCCAGGCCTGCGCGGAACCGCAGGACAATGACAGCGTAAGCTGGAGGAGCTACTTTCTTAGAGGCCACTTTAAACGCTTGAGGAAACTAGTGCAAGTAGAAGTGGTAGGTATCTCCTGCGCCATAACTTACCATTTTGCCAAGTAGGGAAGTACCCACTACGCCATAATTACCAGTGCCTCCGTAATGGGTTCAGAGCTACAAAGCATGCAGCCCTGTGTTCTTTCAAATGATTGCTCGACCTCGTTATACAATCCATTTTCGCGTCGTGTAGCGGCGTATTACTATTTTTCAACGTAACATTACGTTTGTTAATGCGATTCCGCGGCAGACGCTATACCTGTTTAGGTCTTTTAGCGATGATTCTTCAACCACAGGCGTAGCTCAGTGGTAGAACACTCGACTGCCACGCAGAGAGTGTGGGTTCGAATCCAGGCAGAGGACAAGTTGGAATACTCGTCGGTCCTGGTTATTTTTTCTAAAATTTGCAGCGATAGTGGTTACGGACACCAGCGGCGGCGGCGGCGGCGGACAACTACGGCGCAAAAACGAACGTTGTTGTGATCTCATAACAGCTTACGCTGTAAAAAGAAAGTGACAAATAGAAAGAACTACCGAAGAATCGCTGTCTGCAACTTCCGTCAGGGCGTTCTGCGTGGACAAACCATGGCATGATTACGGGAGACGCCGCAGTGGAGGGATACGTGGGGTTCTCTTAAAGTGCACCCGGTATCTCTCACACTGCGCGGGTCTCTGCCATTTTCTGCCCTCCATCAAAAATGCGACCACCGCTGCGGCTTGGATCAAGCCCGCGGCCCTAGTGTGGATATATAACCACAGGCCAACCACGGCGGATAGAATCGCCATCAAGTCGTCTTGGCGAGTGAGAGGGGGATCGGTCAGTTTTTCTTTGAGTAATTTTTACGTTAACTAGAACGTGAGCGGGCCGTGTCCGTTCTCCACCGTCAACTGTGCTGTATTCCTTTCTAAAGCACGAAAGAAAAAGGGGGGAAAGGAGAAATGATATAATGGCCGTACATCTTCTTGCTTTGCTGAAAATGACGTCGAAAGACGATAGTCTCCTGCTGCCCTTGATGCGTAACCCCCTCTCTTCTCCCCTCTCACCCCTCATGCTCTTCCCATCCCCTCTCACTCGTCCCATGACGGATGCAATGGAGGTTTCGCTGAATTCATTTCAAATTTCCCGCGTTCGCCCTGCTCTAGCGCCATGTGTAGGGACATGTTATTGCTTTGGCGCCTCTTTGACACCATTTCCAAAGCGTTGATTTTTCTCACTAACGTAAAAACCAGTCCAACGTGTATTCTTAATTAAATGAACGCTGCGCAGCACGGTTATGTATACATACATCTTGCCTCTAACAGGCCTGAGGTTTGTTTGCGTTGTACATAGTTGACGTGTATGACCACGTGTCACTAGATAGATAGATAGATAGATAGATAGATAGATAGATAGATAGATAGATAGATAGATAGATAGATAGATAGATAGATAGATAGATAGATCTTTCGCTCAAGAAAGAATATCCTCTTAAAAAACAGGAGTTAAGAAAAGAAATTGGCGAGAGTGTTATTCTGAATAGCCGCACACTTTTGAAAGAGAACTAACGGAGAAAGGCAAGAAAGAGACCAGTTTTGCCACCGCGAAGCTACTACACAGCCGCTCCCGGGCCATGCAGCATTGCTTCCCCCAACAGCCCTCTGCATCGATCCGGTCGAGGTTTTGAGGTCGCGTACCGATGTGCCGCGCGCGCCCCGGCGTGAGCGAACGATACGGCGAAGCAGCCGGGATTTCTTTTATTTGCGTGCCTCTTATTACTGCTTCCTTTCTTTCTTTTTTCATTCTGCCTTCGTCTGAACCCCGCCTTCTTCTTCTATCTCGTTTTGCACTTCGATTCCCCCGTGTTCCTCCCTTCTTTTGTGTACGCTGTATACTCGATTCGAGAGAAGGTTTCTTATTTATGTTCCCCACTCCTCTATACTTGTTCCTCATAGGGGAACGAGGATGAAAGAAATGGGAAACGTTTCAGGGATCAGCATTGCGGCCAGGGATGCTCGGTGTACTCTATCAAACCAAGGTCCCTCTGCGCAGTGCTGGGGAAAGCTGTGGGTTAACGGTTTAAGCGTCATTGTTTAACCGGAATAGTAAACTATAAGGGATTCTAGATTGCGTTCTGTTATCGCTTGTTTGTTCATTTTAATTGTTTATTGTTTATTTGAAGTTATATGCGCCGCGTAGCAATTAATTTCGAGTGAACACAGTGCTGCCGTTATAACAGCGTATAACATGCATTATAGCGAACACTTGCGGTATAACCATCACAAGGCAGCAGTTTCACAAAACCAACCAATCATCCTAGTATACTTGTAAATGCGGTACTTTGTTTTCAATGGCGTAGCAGAGGCGTTTAGATCTCCCCATAAGTCTACTGAATACAATAACACGGCACGTTATAGGTAGAACGCCAAGACTCTCGCGATGTGCCTAATACTCCAACCTCCTTGTCTCGCGACATTAGCACATAGTATCGTGTGACGACGTTATCCGCTAATTTGGCGTGATGTCTTTCCGCGCGATGTCGCGTGATGGCACCGACCTGACGAAATGACGTGACGTCATCGCGTTACATCATCAACTGGTCACATGAGCTAATTTCCTCTTGAGGGGCCCATAGAAAGGTGTCGTTATCGTACATTATAAAAAAAGTTGATTGACTGATTGATTGATTGCCCCGCCACGGTAGTCTAGCATTTATGGCCCTCGGCTGCTGATACGAAGGTCGCGGGATCGAACCCCGGCCACGGCGGCTGCATTTCGATTGAGGCGAAATGTTTGAGGCCCATGTACGATGCGATGGCAGTGTGCGTTAAAGAACCCCAGGTGGTCGAAATTTCCGGAGCCCTACACTAAGGGGACTGTGATAATCATAGCGTGGCTTTGGGACGTGAAACCTCTACATCATTGATTGATTGATTGATTGATTGATTGATTGATTGATTTCTAACACCACAACGGCCAAAAAATGTAGGGAACATGCTTACCAAGGCATTGTCCTCCAAAGCTTCACGGAAGTATCGCTGCAGTATAACCGGCGAACCTTTCTATTTTCCTTATGCTTTGCTAGACATGGCCGCTTTTGATATGGAACTCTTCTGGGATGTCCAGGCGTGCAGTCGATCGTTCGGAGTCTTCCTAATACTTGTAACATAATTTTTTTTAAGTTTTTCGTGACATTTGAGTCGCATGGGAATTGCGAGACGAGCACGTCTTTCAGGCGAATAAGGGCCGCTTCCTCGATTCAGCGTTGCGTTTTGTTGTAGATTCTGTTTTATTTATTTATTCTTTTTTTTAAATTCTCGAGAACGGTTTTCTGAAGGGTATCCTTGAGACGGAACCTGCAGAGGGTAATTTATAGGTTGTTCCGCTTTCAACGAGAGCCTAATATCCCCGCCTGACTACCGGTGTCTTTAGAAAAACGAATTCCCAGCGGCACTCGAATCGTGACTACGGCTTTCGATTGTGTGTCTGCTGCTGCGGGAAACCAGCGGAAGGAGATCAGTGTAGCCGTGCAAAGTGCCGTGTATGTTTATTTAAGAACGTCGTTTTTGGAGTAAAGACGCAAAAGATGAAAAGTATTTTCAAGCCGTCTTCCTTAGCAGTCGATCAGGGGTTTTGTGGTAACTGCAGTAGCAGCATATCATTTACGAAAGTATAGTTGGAAATGGGGAAGTGTACTGCTTTGTTTTTTTTATATATAGACCTATTCCACCCGGCCTACGTCACGAAGATGCGGTGGCGCTGTCGTCGGGAGTTTTGGTTTCGCATGGTAGGCAACCGCCGGCGCGCCTACCGTAGCAGCCGCTGTGTTTTCGCTGGTGCGTGCGCTTCTCACCGCCGTGAAATGAAGAAAAAAGTGTTTACCGATGACCTGCGCCGTGGGTTGGTTGCTCAGCAACGCACAAGATATGTGCGATAGGTTTTTATCGGTTTCCTGCTTATGTCTGTCTTAAGGAAAGGGACGAACCTGTAATGCCGGTTGTTTGGCGCATCGGTTATGCGCCAAACATTTTCGTCACGGTTAAGCGTATGGGTAATTATTTGGCATTAGTGCGGCTTGTTTCATTTGAGAGAAATAGCATTGTCACAGGTTTGGCAAGTGTAATGCTCGACACCAAATTTCTTGGCATAAACAAAGTGCGGACACAGAGCGATGACGCTTACCGCAAAGCGCGCACGACGTTAGCTTAGCTCGATGTGTAGAAGTAATCGCGGTCGCCGTGTATTATTGAAGTGGGGAAGCTATACATACGTCATACAAATTTCAATCACTCAAATGAAACAAATATATAAGAGCTTAATTCACGTAGCCGTGAGCGACAGGCCGATTACAGCGACGCTTTTGCAAATTGCTTGTGGCTGCGATAGCATACACACGAGAAGTGTCTTGCAATGCTGTAGTGGTTACGATGCGCTTTAATTTTTTTTTTGATTGTCAGACTGCTCGAATGAACTACACGCTTGAAATGTGCCGCGTCGTCACAGGACTTCACGCCGTCACGATCGGAACTCAGCGTATGGGCAGAGCCGCAAGCCGCGGTTATGCGCCTTGCTGTCAGTTATTTGAGAGCCTTGTCCTTGGCTCGTCATTGCATTTTTGTGTGTGTGCGTTATCACAGCCGTATTTACATAGGTTCTAGCGTCACCAATATCGCATGCTTGAGTTACATTTGTTTTTGCGCAAGGATTTCGTGTAGGGATTAGAGGCTTTAGTCCGAAACAGTATTTTAGCTGAGGCATCTTCAAGTCGTATTTAAACAAGTCTCACTGTTGCAAGTGGTTCATCCTTGCGCCAGTTACCGAATTAAAGCATACGCATGAAGCGATGCCGACATGATAGCTCGCGATCGTTCGCATCATGTTGCAAGGTGCTTATCCTTTCAATCAATTTCTCACATCTTGTCATAGCTGGTCGTCAGCACATTCTTTTCTACATTCATCGAATGCTTCCTACAGAGCTAACGCGACTTCATCTCACGCGGCTGCCCCTCGAAAACCGTTGTAAACACCCGTCGGCGCTCCGACGCCCCGTGCTCGGAGGCAGCTTTCGCACGCGCTTCGCCGGCGGCGGTGGCGCGACCGTGCGGGGCCGCGGCAAGCGGTGGGCGGGGCCTCCGCGCCGCGACGTCGACACAAGCCCTGGTTATATCGCCGGTGCCTACCACTGTTTACCAACATGGAATAGGTCTATAAATAACCTTGCTCGCCGTGTCTCTTTCATTTCTTGCATTGTCGTCCTTCTCAAACTGAAGTTTCTTTCTCCCTCCCTCACTCTGTCTCTTTTTAAAAAAAATTCGAGAGGTTCCCCCACCCCTCTGCTACCACGCGCCCATCTTCCCCTAAGCTGTGGCTCGTATTTTACTCTTAGACAGTTTTGACTGCTGTTGGCTCGTGTTGATTTCGTGGTTGATGTTGTTAACCGGGGTTGGATTATTTTGGCTAAGTATGGCTAAATTGTTCCTTGTCTTTGCTACAGTGTTGGCAAATGTTAGCAAGGTAGTGCTCAGTTTTTATTGAATAGTGCTTGCTGGTATTGGCAAATATGGTGACAGCTCGGCAATATTTGCCAATACTAGCAAACACTAACAACATAGAGCATTGCTCATGTTTCTTTGGGTCGACTGTATTGTTGGTCAAATATAGCTCGTCAGTCGCTTATGTTGACTTTTGTTGGCTTATTGAGTGCAGAGGTAGCCTAATATTCTTATGTGCTGGCTACATGATAGATAACTGTAGTTAATATCGACTGATATTGCCTATCCGGCGTTATAACAGCAAAACTGTGTTCATTGAATCTTAGTGTACGGATTTAATTGTCGCCCTGTCGTGTGCGTAGGAAACAACAATACTCGGTTCTGCAAATATTGGTTTGTACGCTTTCACGGATATCAGACAACCGTAAGAAGTATTCCGCCAAAGATACCCTTTCCTTGCAACTCAAGAACTTTCTTTTTCGTCACACGTCTGCATGTTCGTTCCACGGTCCGGCGATCACTTCAGTGAAGCGGCTGCGACTGGCCGGCCTCTCGCAAGCCGTGGAAACCGCCGCGAGTTCTCCAGTTTCTTGCTGACTCTCCTTTCTCCCTGTCGCGCACGGTTTGAACCTTGCGGCTATGTCGGGACAAAGACCCCACGGGCGGCACACAGCAGCTTCAGCACGATTCTCTCTCCCCCCTCCCCTTCACCCTAGCCTTCACGTACTCCCCCATCTCTCTCTCTCTCTCTCTCTCACACACACACACACACACACACACACACACACACACACACACACACACACACACACACACACACACACACACACACATTTCGTAACCTCGTGGGCTGCCAGACTCTATATAAGCGTAATATAGTGACTCGCTTCGTCTGTAGTTTCGTGTGACACCGCTCAGTTGGCGCGCCGAGCTCACAGCGTGGATTTGATTCGCTCAGCGTCTGTGGCAGCTCGGTGTGCCGCCATGTTAGTGTTAGACTAGAGGCGTTGCTAGGCGAGAGCTCGGTTGGGCAACTCGAGGTTCTGGAAATTCCCAACGTCTCACGACAGTATGACCTCTTAACGACTAAACTGCCCTCTTTTCACCTTATTATTTTTTCTTTGCAAAGTCATGTCTGGTAGGAAAGCTGACACATGGGATAGGTCCCCGTTTCGCCTAATGCGACAGTATGCTCTGGTAACCTGGACAGCGGCAGTTATAAATCCGTGCACCACGTGACACTATTTGTTCACTCGCGTGTTTTGTCGCGTAGCGTCCTTTAAAGGATGCTTCATAAAGATCCTGATAAATGCAGGAAAAGAGCAGACGACAGTTATCTGTTTTCGGTGGTCGACCAGAGGAATGCAGGAGCGGAGACGTCTGCCGTCTGTTCTTAATATTTTCTTAACTTTGTCCTGCGTTTCTTCTAATCCTTTTTTTTTTTTCGACGTCACTACACCGTTTCCACGACAGGCCTCCTACAAGCTCTTCACAGGCCTGGCTTGCTTACTGCAGCTACTGTAGTAGTTTTCTTTGCGGCTGTTCTCAACTTTGCAATCTACAGTGCCTGTCTAGTGGAGCAGACGACACGTCTATTGTCTTCTTTCCGATCGTCTGCAAGAAAGGAATTCAGGAGTAGACGTGCCTGTCGCTTGTTCTTTCATTCCCTTAAGCTCATCGTGCGCTTCGTTTCTTTTCGCCGTCGACATGCCATTTCGACGACCGCCATGCTTTTTTTTTTTCCACACCCTGACTTACTTACCGTTGGGGTATCCCCCCAGGTTTGTTTGTTTTTTTCTTGCTGTGTGTCTGTGTAGATGAGCCAACAAATACGCAAGGAAACAGACGACGCGTCTGCATTCCTCCCGTTCGTCTACAGGCACGGAATGCCGGTGCAGACGTGTGCGTCTTCTGTTGTCTATTCGATTACTGAAGTTGATTGTACGCTTCGCTTTACTTCCACGTCACTGTGCTACTTCGACGACCGGCTTTTCCCCAAACCACGCCCCCCCTTACGAACTCCATCGGGCTTATTTTCTGCGTTGACTTCTTCTTTCTCAATTTTTTCCCGTGTAGTACGTCGTCTGCTCATTTATTCCCTTTCAAGTACGCCGTCTGCTTCGTTGTGCTTCGACGTCGTGATGCTACTTTGCCTACCAGCCTCTAAGAGGCACATATGTTTCCACATACCGGCCTATAAAGCCTAATGCCCTTTCCTTTCTCTTCTGTCTTTTTATTGCTTCATGTACGTCGGCTGCTCTGTGCTTACTTAAGCCTGTCTTGCGCTTCGTTTTATTTCGACATCGCCGCGCTATTTCGACGGTCGCGGCCTTCCCCACTCCCTGTCCCTCTCAAGCGCCGTGATGTGTTTTTCGGTATGGTGGCTTCTCAAACTGTTTGCTTTAACTGATTTTGCAACCCACAACGCGTGGTGTACGTCTAAATATACGCGCAGGTCGCATCTCTGTGGAGACGCTGCGCGTTCCTTGCTTGGCGGTTGAGAACTTGCCCTCCACGGCAACTATTTTCTCCGCTCAACCCCCTACCGTCTCCCCATTGTCTCTTTGCTCGCGTGGAATTTCATGCACGCTGCCTTCCGAGCGCAACGGCGCGCTCTCGGTATGCCGTGTGCCGAGCTGATACGGTGTTTCTAAGATAAGGTCGTGCAACGCGGCAGGAGGGTGTACTGCGCGTGGGGTAAGACGCTTCCCTGTGCGATCGCAAGAAAACAGGGCCTTATTCGTGGAGGAGGTCATTCTGTGCTTGTTCTGTATCTGTGCTATCATCATCAGCCTATTTTTAGGCCCACTGCAGGACGAAGTCCTCTCCCAACGATTTCCAATCCACCCTATCCTGAGCGAGTTGGTTCCACTTTATGCCCGCAAACGTTTTTTTAATTTCATCGCTCCATCTAACCTTTTGCCTGCCTCTTTTGCGTTTTCCCTCTCGTGGTATCCATTCCGTCGCTCTTACTGTCCATCTGTTATCCTTCCTCGTCATGACATGTCCTGCCCAGGTCCACTTCGTTTATTTTAAATTGATATAATAATATCAGCTTCTCCTGTCTGTTCCTTTACCCATTCCGCTCGTTTTTTTATCTCTTAGTGTTACCCCTATCATTTTTCTTTCCATTATAGACCCTCTTCATAAACTGTAAAGCTAGCTTCCCTGCAATGCAGCTTGCCCTACTAATGGTGGCATTGGCAATCCGGCAAACAGCGTGTGCGAGCGCAATTTGCTTGAGATAGGGCATGTAAAATGTCGACGCAGCCCTTCTGGTATAAACATTCCCCAAAAAACGGGCCGCAGCATGTGCAGCTTGAATTTTGACAGCATTTAAATAAAGACAGCTGTCACCATTAGAAGGGAAAGCTGGCTGCATTGCAGGGAAGCTAGCTTTAAACGAAACACAACCTTGAAGCGACGCCAACGTTCACTTGTGTGCCTGGGAACGACGCTAGCTAATTGCGTTTGGCTAGCGTTTGTTTGACTTGAGCTGGACTTTTCGTTGACTGGGGCAGTCTTTCGGTTAACTTAAGGTGGACTGTCTAATAACGACAAAACCTGTACGGCTGTACACCGCACGCAATTTATTCCTTTTTTTACTTACGTGTGGTTCATGGCATCGTGTGGAAGCCGGCGCACACCTACCTCCGTTTAATTGATTTGTTTATTAATTGCCCTGATGGTTAAATATCTATTTTCTGCACTACGAGCTTATGCTTTGGTCACGAGTTCGAGCGCCAGATCAGCGAAGACACATCTTTCGTCAGTCGGAATCGACAGTCGAAAGCACCAAAGTGGTGGATGGCAGCTTTTGTCTCTTTCACGACCTTTTTCTCCGCCTTTCGGGATCTCGCAGAACAGATTTGCTTTGCTCAGTGTACGTGTACTCCTTGCGGTCGCTGAAGTCGAGCTTGCTCTGCATTCTGCTAGCCTCTTGGTTAGCTCAAGTGTGGATGGTTAGACACAAAGACTGATTGATTTGATTGATTTGTGGGGTTTAACGTCCCAAAACCAGTTCTGATTATGAGAGACGCCGTAGTGGAGGTCTCCGGAAATTTCTACCACCTTGGGGTTACGTACAAAGACTGTACATACGTGTAGATGTAACGTACAACGCCCATGATGTGTAAATAACGCATCTACAGGAAGACTGTGGAGACGTTATTCACACATGCATCTGGGCGTTGTACGTTCCATATACCGAAAAGCAGGACAGCATTATTTGTGCGACTCCTAGGTTACACAGTGTCCGTTTAAGGAAGCGGAGAGAATATCCGTCTGTCTGTGCGTGCAGCTTGATATGTTTCTTCGAACCTTACAGCGTCGTTATGCATCCGCAGGATCTGGCGACCTAGGAAGTTGCGCCCAATTAATTTTTTTTTATGTATTTGGCTGCACAAGTCCTGCGTAGCAGTTGTTGCGACACAGCTGATCAAACCTGCGTTCCGTTGTGTCCTTTAGCCACCGTCGCAGACTGTTTGTCAAGTTTACGTAGCATTTCAGAACGGTTTAGGGAATGCGTCCTTATTTCGGCGCGCCCAATAACGGTTCCCTTTTTATGTTGCGCAATAGCGGAACGCTGCCTGAAATAGCCCGTCTGGCTCCTTCGAAGCCCGGTATGTGTCGGCTGGGAAATAGACTCGGAAAGCTATACGTGTATTTTTTATTAGCCCTCTTGCAATGCGAACGCGCAAATGTTACGTAAGGTGCTTCGATGTTGGCGAACCAGGACTAGGGCCGTGTGCCGAAAGGAAGAGGTTGGCAATGACGAGGTGGTGACACCTATTATATGAAAGACAAAAGTATACAGACACGTCTGCTGAGACGCTCCCGGTGTGAAGCCACCAAGCGAAGAAAAAATATCGGTTTTTGGGGTACATTATCCATTCGCAATACTAAAAAGGGCATCGGGAAACACATTTGGCGAGCGAGAAAACAAGCAAACGAAAAATACTGCTACCCACGCGACATCGCGCTTTCGGCACCAACTGATCTGGACGCCAGCTTTTTTTTTTTTTTTTTTTTTGGGAGGGGGGGTGGGGGGAGTTCACTACTGTTAAAGATAAGCGAACAGTCGGCAGCAACATTCAGCTTCCATATTTAACTATTCACTTCTGGACATCACGCGCCGAAGCGATATAATCCTTGTTTCCTGCCTGTTGATTCTTGCGCATTTACTCAGGAAAAAAAAAAACACAACAGAACATGAGAAACAGAAATTCTCTCGCAAATCCAGTGGCCGTTGCAGCACTCACCAATTCACGCATTTGCTAAGCGCTCCCTGCATTTATTTCGAAAAAAACAAAAAATAACAAGAAGGACGTTTATCGAGAATAGTGTTTCAATGACTGTCTCATTCGTTCATTATGAGGTCGATCCGTTAAGGTGCTATTGAATTTTTATTCACCATTTGTTTCAGCACGCCACATAATGAACCATCCCCTCCTCTCCAACTTCCACCCCCTTCTCCTCTTACGTATTACGAATGGTGCTCGCACGGCTAATTTGCGACATGAACTTGCGTAATGACTTTTTCGCTCGCTCGGTCGCGCCGAGGCGGGGATTTCCTGTAGCCTATACCCGCTTCGTTCGTCTGCGCGTCCGGCGACGCTGATTAGGATTATCGCTAATGCGCCGATAACTCTGTCGCGCTCAGCTCGCGCGAAATTCATTTGATTCATTTTTTTTTTCGTAGCACTTTGCGAGAAATTCGTCACGTCCTATTACACAAATATAGATCCTGCAGAACGATCGACGCTCGCTGAGGGGGGCGGGGTCTCTGAAATTTCCTCTACCTCTAATCTCGTTTTTACGTCGATTCTATCTGTGTTTCATCGGCAACGCTGCTCTTAGACCCGTATTCGGAAGCCTATTATCCTTATCGGTGTTTTTCGTTATCGCCCCTGTGACATTAAGGCGCGTAAAGGGACTGAAAATGGTAATCGGTGCTAAAGACTATCAGACGGCTTGTTTCTAGATACTGAACTAATCTGTGCATGCATCATGAGGGACTGAAAATGGTAATCAGTGCTAAAGATTATCAGAAGGCTTGTTTCTAGACACTGAGCTAATCTGTGCATGCATCATGATAAGGACACAGGGAAGATAAGGCAAACAAGCGATAAGGATATGGAATACGTGCCTTAGTTGGCCCTTCGCCGGCGGTGGTGGCGGAGGCATTTACGCAAGAGGGAAACGGTGGCCCACTTTTGCCCTCGCCCACTACTACATATCGGTGGTTATTCGAAGCGTAAGTGTGCGGCGTTTTTGCGCCCACTTCTTTCATTTCCTGCTCTTGGCCCACTTTTGCCCTCAGTTAAGGACTATACGGGGTGCTGATCGTGCCTATACGAGGAATGTCATGTAAGAGTCTGACATCAGTTGGGGCAAATATGGTCATATATGGATGCGTGCAATATATAACAGAAATGCATTACGGCCATATACACATCTTTCTATATAGGGCAGGTGCCCGTATGTGGCCGTATTTGCCCAATTCATGCCAGTCATACATGACATTCCGCTTATAGGCCTTTTATTGCCATATATGTCCCTATCATGATCTTGGACTAATAGGGCCACATGAGGACAAGTGCCATATATAGCCGCGGATATATTCAATTCCTGATATCACCATATATGGAATTTTTGTAAGGGACTGACCCTCGCACTGACGCTTCTTTCCAAAACTCATATAAGCATTTGGTTTAAATTCGTACACTTCGTCCGGGCAATATCTCTCCCGTTCTTGTTTATTCTGTTTCCGCCCTGTGAATTAATCTCTGCTCATGAGACTTGAGTCGTTTTAAATGCGGTGTAATGTCCGTGAAATGTGATACAGTAAGTAACACTCGTGTCCTCTTTTATACTTTTATACCCGGAGTGAGTTAAAACGGGTGTCTTCACTAATGTATGCGCGTGAATATTGATACCCTTTAATGTGTCCATAAACAGCGTCTCAATCATTTGAGACGCTGTATGTTTTGCTTATATTGGACAGTCTCTCTCTATCTCTTTTTGAAGCCGTAATCTCAACGAGCAATAAAAAAAAACTTAAGCGAGTAATTTCATGGCGCTTGTACCGTTCACTGGTAGCGTATCGATCTTTTTTTTTTTTAGGTCTGGGCAGTACTTCATCAGCACCTCCGTTTAATTGGCATTGAGAGAGATTAATTGTTGCTGATTTAATGAATAGCGACTATTCTGAAAAATTTGCGTTTTTTTACGTACGCGATTTGTTCTACTGTTCCCACTTTTGAGCTGGCAGGTTGTGCGAATCTGCCAATAATGTTGTCACGCCACCATTTCATAGTACCTTTAGTTTCCCTTTAACCAAACCCCGCAGCAATTGTAGGTATTGCGTCACCGAGGAGGTACGATATGATTTTGAGATTATCGACTGCTGATTTGCTCGACGGAAAGCGGTACCATGTGTCACAACGCAGCCAGATATTTTCGTGGTTGCCGTAGAAGTGTGGGTACCTGTTTTATTTTCCAAAAAGTGGGGAGGGGAGGGGGAAAGGATTACAAATTTTACTGTGGTGGAATCAAAAGTTCTTGTCATGGGGATGCAAATTTTTGTTTTACCGCTGCAAAGTAATTCCTCTGCTAGTGCCATATCTTATCCTTCTGTAGCGACATTGTTCCGTCCGTGTATCTGTAACGCCCCTCCCCTTTATAGCTTATTTTCTTCACTAGTCAACTGTAGTTCACTCACTCACTCACTCACTCACTCACTCACTCACTCACTCACTCACTCACTCACTCACTCACTCACTCACTCACTCACTCACTCACTCACACTTAAAAGGGCACGTAAAAAGTTGCCAGGTTCGTGTCGGTAATTAATTTAAAATTCGGCCGATCGGATTGGAAAAATGTGTTCCGTTTATACCCCTTTCTCGATGGTAATCTCTGTAGCTCTTTGCAGAGAGTAGCAATAACCTGCACACCGAACTGCACTTCAGCCTGTATGCATTGAATGAGTTGCTCGATAAGACCACGTATACAGTGCGCAACCTCATTCACAACCGCACAGCACAGCGAAGTGTGCGAGGCGACAGAAGGCGTTGCGAACCCAAAATGGCAGCGCCCACAGGATAGCGGTCTAGGCGTGAACAAATACCGGTGACGTCATCTTGTTTTCACTATCGTTTCGCCGTAGCGATTGAACTTATGTGTACGGCGTTGTAGTCGTTATATCTCTGCATAGGTAATGATCAGTTACATTACTAACTTTTGTGTGCCAATTGAAAATTTTCTGGAATATTCTCGCAGCTTCGTGACATCTTAGAGTTGGCCGCGCTTGCCGCGTGAAATGGAGGAATTCGAAGGAAAACAATCGCTTACAAAACGCAGTTTCGAGCCCCAATGATGTTTACTATAACGATCCGTACCGTTGATAATATATCTATTTCAGTCCGGATACACGCTACACTTTTTTTTTTCTTGTTTCTTCGTCGCCACTCGCACATCGGAGGATATCAGTACAATTGATGAAAAAAAGAAACGTGCTTGTAAAATGCATCTGCGAATGCGGTACTATGCAGTGATATATAATAAGTTTATTGCGAATTTATTATCATTACCGGCATGTAAAATCGGCGAGGAAGATCAGTACAGCGGTGCCTTGGCAGAGTCTTAGCAAAATAAAGAAACAAATGGTGATTGAGAAAATAATAAGAGGAGGATGCGCATCGTTATCTACTGCGACTTGAGACTTAGTTGAAACTTGACGCACGTTAAGGGTACACGTTAATTTTTTTTGCATGCTTTAACATGATGGCGTTAAAGAGCTCGTCTCGTAGAAATTCCGGTGTCGCTGTTGGTTGTGAGCGAAAAATCAGCGTTGTCCACGAGCGAAAATTCAAGGTGTAGATGCAAAGAAATAAAAACCTTCGGCGAAAGGGCAGTCGAACCTGCAACGCTTCGCTCCGGGTCCCGATGCGCTACGCGCTCGGCCACCCCGCATATATCCTTCTTCATCTTGAGGTGGGTACAGCGCTACACGAAACACGGACAAAGAAGAAGACGCACAAGACATGTGCGTCCTTCTTTGTCCGTGTTTCTTGGAGCGCTGCACCCACGTCTAGATGAACCATTGCCAACTAGCTCAAGTCTGACTTCTAATGGTGTCATCTTCATCGGTGAGCTTTGATGCCGCATCTATGTGAAATGGCGCAAGACGATGAGGAGGGCCACGCAGTAACGCAAGTAACTCTCGCTTTCTACCAAGTGGCGTCATGACAGTTGCGTGGCTAGGCGACTGAAGAGCGTAGCAAGCGGAACAGAGCGCGATGAGAATGGGGCGAGGCATCGCTATCGCGTTCAACTCTTAAGGCGAAGCTTAAGGACCCCACATATTTTTTTATGACGAAGTCCAAGCGAGAAATGGTTTCAAGCAACAACACGTGTAGAGTATCTGTAGCCCACGTGCGAAAAAGCTCTCGTTAGCTGAAAGAAACACGAGCCAAAAACCTGAGGGACAACTCACCGTTGTTCGATATCGCCAGCGTTTGAAGAGAAGTTCGGTTATTCTGGACGGAGTAGCTGGGTTACCACCGTACGTGCGACACGGCTGGCCTTGTCAAGTTGTTGCACGATAATCCTTGGCACGATAATCCTCTAACAAACAACACAGCGTGACGACGACTCCGAAGGAAAACGACGAAGGAATAATCGCAACAAACTTTTTTCTTGGTGACTCGGTTGTCGAAGCTTCTGTGATGAATGTCGTTTATGTCCTTCGGGAAGTGGGGACTCTGTTGAGGGAATAAGCGTTGGAACTTCCAGATCCAGCGCGCTCTGTAACTACCACCAACGTTATCACACGGTCAGACACAGGCACACACTGTGGTTGCGATGTTTTGGCACGAATGTAGTAGTGTTACACTACCTGGTTCACAAGGTCAGCAAGATCCGCCACGTACTCACAAAAAAAAGAAATAAAACATAAGGCAGTTGAAACACAATCTGATCCTGCACGGTCAGCTTATCTCTGCTTGCAATCTCTCGCAGATACGCCGAGAGTCAAGCGGTGGTGTCCTTCTGGGAGTCCCTGGGCCTCAGTGGCGGCGCTAGCATTCTCAAGGTGAGTAATAAGCACGTCCTGTAGTGTCACTAATCCAGGGTCACCCAAATCCGCCGTAACATCGCCGGTGATTGGTGCGAAAAAAAAAAGGAGGACGGCGATCAGCCTCCGGTTCGTCACTGCGGCGCGCTTCTCACTTTTGCCGAAGAAGAACGGTTACTCATCTACGCCGCTACCTTTCTCTTTGGTCGTCACCCAGCACTGACTAACTTCCGGGCTGGGCACATCACTTGTTTCCCCCCGCACTTCACTATAGCGAAAGATTCAGAAAAATTCTACTCGATTGTGCGTAAGAAAGACAGGAATGTAGATCTCTCGCGGCAGTGAGTTGCCTTGCTCTGCGAACTCGTTCGCTATGACGAGCCGCAGTTTATTTTTCTTCTTCCTCCAACGAGCGATACCGCCGGCAGCCGTTGCGGGAATCCAGTACCGTCTACAATGAACGATGAGAGACCGGTATCCCTCTCGTTTCCTGATCCTGTTTTCGAGCCGGCGAAAAAAAGCTAACGCGCGCGGAGTTCCGTCCCCCACAAAGGGCGAGAATTCCGCAGGCGCCGGCACGGCACGACCGTTGGGACGTAAGAGGCACGCGTACACAACACACACACACACGCCGGCGCTGTCTTCTTAGCTCATTTGTCGTACGACCCGGCGTTTCTCGGTCGACTTGCGGCGAGTCCGACGACCGGCCGGGCCGTCTTTGACGAAGTCGGATCCCGCACGGTGGAAGGAGGGAAAAGAGGACCGTGAATCACCACACGCGCGCACTGAACGGCACCATCCGTCCCGCACGCTCACTACGACGTCAGGGCCAGCAAGGCAGAGGCTAGAGAGCGCGCGCGCGCTCCCGGCGGCAGTGAGGCGGCGGCGTTGCGTCCCGCGCCTCTCTCTCTCTCATCTCTCTTTCCTTCTTTCACTGTGTTTTTTGTTGCTTCTTTTAGCAGGACGTGAGAGGCCCGATCCCGCTCTGCAGGAGAACCCCCGAACGAAGCTCCGGCGTCGGTCGGATGGAGAGGGAGAGAGCGAAACGGGGAGAGAGCGATAGAGTGTTGGGGAGTGTAGTTGGGGGAGAGGTCGTCGCAAGCGAGATCCTTCTCCCCCTGTTTTTCTCCCCCTTTCCAGATGAATACGGGAGCAGCGAGGCATCACGGGTGGAGGAGCTGGAATGGGGAGACGGTGGCGTAACGGACTGGCTGCGTCCTCCCTTCGACCTGGTTCCCTTCTTCTCTTCCCTAGAAAGGGATAGAACGACTAGGGAGGGGAGGGACAGGAGGCGGGAGACTGCATCGGGGATCTCTTGCCCCGTGAGGCAACGGATACGGGGGAGCTATGGGAGGTGTGCGGAGGGGGAGAGAGGGGTTGGGCGAAAGGGAGGTGAGGAGAGGGATGTGGAGGGAGACGACCGCAGGGTGCGCTCGGGAGAGGAGAAATGGGGGGAGGGGGGGGTGCGAGGTTCTGGACGTTGGGACGAAACCATTCACGTCGACCGGGTGGTGAAGCCGTCCGAATCCGGAGCTAGAGTCCTAGCGCCCAGCGCGCTCCATCGGAGGTGGGGGTTTTTTTCCTCCCCGCGTTTTCTTGCGCCTCCCGGCGCACAATTGGGACGGAAGGGATGGAGAGAAGGGATTGGGGGAAGCTGGGCGCGCTCCTCCGATGCGGAGCCGAGGAGGCCGCCTGCTGCGTCGTCGTCGGCTCGTCTGCTGACGCGATAGTAGCGCCGCCGCTCCGATCGCGCGCGCGCCATCTTGAGAAATCTTTTGTCTTTTCTCCTCTGCGGATTTCTTTCTTTCTCAGTTCCCTCTCACACGTGCTGTTCCAGCGCCCCCTAGGATATGGTGTAGGTAGCGTTGGCGCCTGAAGCTCAGGCTCATTTCATTTCTCGGCTCCGAATGCATCGGAGTAGTGTCGCGCTCGAAGGATACTCCTCCCTTCCCCTTTCCTCTTTTTTTTCTCTCCTCTATCACCGTCCCTATTTTCGAATGCAGCCTATTCTTTCTTCTCCAGGAAATGCTTATATTTTTAAGTGATCGTGGAGTGTGATAAGCCTTCTCGTGGACATCGATCATGTGTCCTTTCTTTTGCCTGAGCTTGTGCGTTGCTGACGAGGGGGGGAGGGGAGGCCAAAGAGAGAGTGCCCCAGGACGAACGGCTATAACATTGTGAGACCGTTGAGGTGTTTGTTAGCGAGACAATATGTTCGGCTGTGGTGCCCGTTTCTTAATACAAATGGGCGATAACAGTTTCTTAGAACGCAAAGTAGGGAGAGTCTGGTATCGCTGCCTTACACAAGTAGATTAGGGAAATAGGGATGCTTTGATTGCAGAAAGGCTAGAAACACGTAGCGTATGTAAAGCCGACCAGAAGACTGAAAGCAAGGTGTTTCTTTTTCTCGTGGTGTCGCGCTTTTCTGCTATTGACTTCGATGTCGCAGAGTGGGCTCGGATATCACAAGACAGACAGGTTTTGAGAACCGAACACGAAGGGAATAGGGAAGGCGCCAAGAAATGGGGAACCGCTCCTCGTTATTGGTATTTCGTTTCTTTATTGTTCTGACCGACGGTTTCCCGGAAACTAGACAGCGGAGTGTCACGACATAACCTGAGTAGCTTCCTGCCATCGCCATATCTGAAGGCACTTCCACGATATTCTACTTCCTGTCTCCCGATTGTACTTTCTTTTTGAGTCCTTTGTTCTGCCTTTCTTTCGAACTCGTTCATTGTCCGTTCCTGAAGGGTCAGTCGCCTATATATGGTCCTTTTTTTTCCCTTTTTGCTTCCGATAAGCAAAACGAAGGCATTTCTGTTTCTTTCTTTATGTGACCTTCACTCGTGTTTCTCGAGTCAATTTTGCGTATTCCATTCCGTTTTTCACCCTTTTCTGTCAATTTTCCTGTCGCCGGTTCAAATTTACTTCGGCGTCTTTTATCGTTCGCCGTTTCATCCTTGCTTCTACGCCTTGTTTGAATGCGTTCTTTCTTCCCCCGCCTTTTCCCCCATTTCTCGTATTTCGAGATTCTCACCTATTGCCTGTTGGCGAAAATCTCTAAGATCGTTGACCCTACTACACTTTCTCGCGTCTGGATGTTAGGGAAGAAAGGACGCCTCACTCGAGGCCTCGATTTCTTGTTCCCTGAATGTCCTACCAGTTCCACAACACCTCTCGCCCTTTAGCTTTGTGTTTGTTTCTTGTATTCTTTAGGGGGGGGGGGGGGTGATCTTCACAATCTTTGCTCTTTGACGGACGGCTATCATTTTTATCCCTAAGCCTCCCTCTCTCAGTCCATCTCTTCCCTCACCGTACCTCTATATCCCTCTTTTTTTTTTACCTGGGATGCCAAGTACCCCTCCTGTTTTTTTTGTATTTTTAACTTTCTGTTCGTGTCTGTCTCACAGTCCTAGAGAACATCCGCTGACACCCAATACCCCTGCCCACCTTTATTTCTTTTCTTCTGGGTATGAGCGTAGTGACTGAATCGAAGGAACACCAGATCTTTTGAAGCGGGAAAACGCACCGACTGGCAGAATCCATTCGTGCGACGTTTTTACCAGCGGTGCGTACGAACGTGGCCGTATAGGTCACTGCCAACACCCGTTGACGAGGCGTCGCAGCGTTGGTTGAATTCCATTAAGCTCCTCTCAGATTTTCTTCCGCGTCTTCTCTGTTTCTTCGCCTGCTCGCTATTCTTTGTTTCTCGCAATATTTTTTAATGCATATGTCTTCGTTTGCTTCTGAGAGATAGCTCTATCTAGCTTGATCAAGAGTCCAATTTTCTCAATTCATTTTTGCATTTTATTTCAATTTAAAGCTAACGGCTAAGCGTGATTGATATTGGTATTATCAATAACTTATGGCTGTCGTGCCTTCTTTTTTTCTTTTGTCTTTTGTCTCCTCCGACATTGTTATTGGGGTTTTACTTTTTATTCACTGGTCTCTCTGAGACCCCGGATTGAGCTTTCTTTTTTGTTCACTTCACTTGTCCGCCATATCGCACGGAATCTGGGTGACCTTCATGTACAAACTATATAAATACTTCGAATTGTGAATGGTTTCGTCTGTCGAAAAAAAGTACTTTATCTATGGAGTTCTACCGTAATGCAAGCTAGCCTTTGCTGCATGCTGTCGCCTTCATCGCGTTCCGTATCCTTTCTTTCATGCTTCTCCTCTCCATTTTCTTCATCCTTCTCATCTTCGTCCTCTGTGTCTTTTTTTCTTTCTTCGCTGTTGTAGCCTCTTCTTTACTTTCATCGTCTTCCTTGGCGGTTTATTGTTCCTCTTCATCTTTGTTCTCGTCTTCTTCGCAGTCATCGTCTACTTCCTTACGCTTCACATTCTTATTCTTCGTCCTTGATGAAACTACAGCCAACAACGAACAATGTCGTGAAATATCGCTGCTATCATTTCAAATCCGTGGTTCAAAACACAGAATATACCCAACCAGGTAGTGAGGGTCAGCGGTCACGTGGCACTGGTGCCATTGATCTGGCCTCAGATCCGCACAGTCGTGGCGGTTACGGACAGCTTCGTCACCAAAATCGGCCGAAAGCGAGCCCGTCACAGCTTACGCTGTCTAAACGTCCGGTGAAACCCAACACCCCCTCACCCGCTCCTTTATTTCCTTTCTTCTGAATATGAACGTAATGAGCGAGTCGAAGGGACACTGGGGAAGAAAAGAGAGAAAAGAAGAGGCGTCTGTTCGCACAAGAACAATTACACTGCACTGCGTAGCTAAATGCCGCGTTATTTATGTTCAGTGAAGGCACATTGGATCTACTGCTATATCACTTAATGTAGGGAATCCTTCTCTGACGGTTCTTACGTGTGCACTGTAGGGTGCGTCCAGGTAGAGGAACTTTCGTTGCACCTGCACCGACAAGCTCGCTTGCTTCACGCTTTCGGAACACCGGCTTCAACTCATTCAGGCCTCTGCGCTTACTCTTGTGCATCGCTGTTATCTTATCACGAAGGGCCCCTTTCCTCACAAGGAGACATTGCCGGTCCAAGAAAACATCGACGAGCACTGGAAAAGGACAAGGGCAGTGATGTCACATGGTCACGTGACAAGGCGCACGCGAGGGCGCTCTATAGTCTGTTTCAGTAGTTCCGTGCAGCATGGTGGAAGCTACAGGCCCCTTCGGCTAATCAGGAGGGCAAACACATGTTAAACGTATCCTTCCGCGCCATGGCATCTGCTAATGGTCGACGCAGCAGTGGCAGGAGCAGCCTTGGAAAGAGGTGGAGGATGAGGACAGAGTGATGCCCTTATTGGCAGGAGTGGCCCGTAGATGCGTGTCCCAACAATGACATTTCGTCTCGCCTCGGAAGAATCCTGCTCTCGATAGCCTTGGCTCTGCGGTACGGAACAAGTGAAACAAACTATTGAACGGCACGTCGTCGTATTTCAGCGCTTTTGCGTCAATGTGCTCAGCGATGAAACAGTTGGCCCAAACTAAAGCTTTACTATGGGGAGGACATCGCTTTCTTTTCCGGGCACATTTATCGCTCCAGAACTCTTCGTGCATCCCCTTTTCGTCGTTGTTCTTCCTTTTTTTTTTTTTGGTACGCAGAAGATGCTTCCCGCACCTTGATGATCTTTCCTCATTAGCGACATCTTTCTCATCCACGAAGCAGCTTGGAATCACGAACCGACGTGACGCGGCGTGGCACTCTAGCTTTTGGCAGGTGTCGTCCGACCGGCTTCTCTCCTTGGCGACTCAAGGACGTCCTTATCTCCCGAGGAAGGTGATCGTTCCCCCTCCCACTCCTCCCCACCCCCAAGTGGAGGACGGAAACTTCCCTAGCGACGGTACACATTTGAGATCGTGCTAGCGCACGTCGTGGTCTTTTGTTGCCTTTTGTTGACTCCCCCACTGCGATGACCTTGGCCATGAGTAACTTTCCATTTCTCCGGTATCTCGCGGGCTCTGATGAGGTAACGACATCAGAAGAAAAAAGCACGAACAAGCAAAATAGCGTTTTTCCCAGGCGTTGTTCTTTTGACGAAGACGTGAACCGGTGCCCTTTCTCCCCTCTGGCTTTCTTCTTGCTATCAGTTATTTTTTCCGCCTTTATTCCTTGCTAAATTTTTCCTCTTCCGTCAGTGTTATCTTTCCAATTTCCTGAGCTCTGTTCATCTACTGTTTCTTGATTTGTCCGTTCATTATTTCATGTTTTCTTTCTGCTTAAAAAACTTCTTCCAATACACTTTTCGCTTCTTTGAGTAATCTTCTCTTTGGCCTTCATGTGTAAATGTCTGCTTCAAACACTTCTTCCACTCCCCTTGTCTCTTATTTTAATAGTCTTCTGTTTGGTCTTCATCTGTAAATGTCTGCTTAAAACACTTCTTTCAATCCCCTTGTACTTTCTTTCAATAGTCTTCTGTTTGGTCTTCCTCTATAAATGTTTCTTCTCTTTCCTTCACCTGTCTCTCCTAACTCATCGTTAGAAGCATCGCTAGTTTGAGGCGGACAGTGTTTTCCCTCAATTGCTGATGAACACGCGTCTCCAGGGCGTGGTGGAGTGCAGTCGTCCTGTTTAAGGGAAAAGCGCTTTAGCGGTCTCCTCGGTCGAAGCCTGCTCTCGACATTTGGCGTGTCCCGTATCATAACGCAACTGTCTCCTACACCTCGTCTTCCTCGCTGTCTACTTGGAACTCCATGAAGCGAAAAATGTGACACGAGATTTCACATATGTCCACTATACTTTGTGACCATGTAGGAGTAAATAGCGTTTATATAGGGCAGCACATGGCCTGATATGGCCCCTTATATAGCGTACACAACGACTCATATGCAGTTTTATATGACAGTATATGGTCATGTTCGGGCCCTTATATGGCAGCATATCGCCTCATGTAGATCCTTATATAGCAGTATATAGCAGTATATTGCCTTATGTGGACCCTTATATGACATTATATGGCCTTATTTGGGCCCTTATGTGGTATTATATACATTCATATATGCAGCGTGCGACCTTATAGGTACGCTTATATTTTAATATACGGCCATACATGGAACAGATATGTTCCATATGTGACATTTTCGTAAAGGCAGAGTTTTTTCGCGGATCTCGCTTTGTGGTGCGAGCAGACTCTTACCCTCTTGCTATCCTATCCTCCTCGTATTCCAGAGAGGACGCATTCGCGTCCTCTCCGTTCCCTCACCTTTTTTTTTTACACGAGCGTCGCGTGGTTTATGCTTTTCCGCGGAAGAACGACCTCCGGGCGAACTCGTGCCCCAAAATTGCGTTGCGTTAAAGTCAAATCGAAAGTCTGTGCTACAGACTGCACTTCTGGGTTGTGGTGTGCGTTTTCGGTAATCGTTCTACAGGCTACAGCTCTGTTTTTCGCTGTTGACTGTATGGTTGCACGTTCAGCTTGACTGTGAGTCATGTTTAATGCCTTTGCCAAAGCCCATATAGACCGGTAGAGAGAGCGGTGCAGAAACACATATAGTCACACAAGGCCGTAACGCCCCTTGAAAGTCCCTCGCCCATCTCTTATCGCTGTTAGGTTCCCTCACAAGAATGCCATATATGGTGATTCAGGAATCGGGCATACCTGGCTATACATGGGTGTCTGTATCTGGCCGTATTTGCCCAAACCGTGATAGAGACGTATGTGGCAATAAAAGACCTACACCGAGAATGCCATGTATGACTCTGAAGTGAATTGGGCGAATACGCGTCCACACATGGACAAGTGCCCCATATAGCCAGGCATGCGTATATGCCCAGATATGCATATCGCTATAGCCTGGCACCGTTAGTGCAGACCTCGTTAATATTTACGTACATCTTCCCCGCCGCGGCAGTCTAGCAGTTATGGTACTCGGGCGCTTATTCAAAGGCCGCGGGATCGAATCTCGGCTGCGGCGGCGGCATTTCGATGGAGGCGACATGCGAAAGAACCGCCTACTGTGCGATATAAGTGCAAGTTAAACAACCCCACATGGTCGACATCTCCGCAGTAAGGCGTCTCACATAATCATATCGTGGTCTTGGGACGTGACCCTCCAGAAAGTATTATTATTATTATTATTATTATTATTATTATTATTATTATTATTATTATTATTATTATTATTATTATTATTATTCCGGATGCAACTGCTAATCCGTGTCACAGACCCGTTCCAAGGAACCGGCTCGAACCATGGCGTGGTCTCTCTCGCTTTGCACAGAGAGAAACGTACCTCAACGCGCCCTTACATTTACGGTCAAACGACACGCATCTACTAACCACGCATACGCAAACATATCCCCCACATTGTAAGTGCATTCAAGACCATTCGCCGCATGCTAACGTCCGCAGTTATCGTTAAGATTTCACTCTCTCTGTCCCTCTCGGGACGTGGCTTTCGCGACAAGGACGGTGAGCTAGCGCGTGGCAGACGGGACGATTCAGAGTCGTCGCGGCCTTTATCGATCCCCAGGCGTGCTCCCTTTCAAGTCCCAAAAGGATGCACCTGCCATTGATGTCTGCTGGATGCCACTCCGCTCGCCATTCTGCATTTAATTGCTCCCCTCAGCGTCCTGCCGCCCTTTTCAGAACGCCTGCTTGAACACGGTTCTTCCTCTGCAGAGACCATGCGACGGCCACTATGTATGCGTCTCTGATGCTGCGCCATGTTGTCTCAAATGCCTTCTGTAACTTTCTTCTTGAATTGGATGATGCCAGCCTGCTCTTCGCTTCTGCCTTCTTGGTGTAGCGCTCAGTGCAGTTCGTGTGAGCTCTGCTTCTTCTTAACGACTTTCTGTCGTACCCAGAAATCCATGTCGAGGCGTTCCCTCTGCGCCTCTTGGTTGTTCGTGTAGTATCTTTCGCTTTCTATGAATGGGGTTGCTTTCAACTGCTGCCAACATGTGTGCTTCCTCGGCTGCAGGATCGGACAGCGTGTTTTACAGGATTGCCGTTGAGGTGAAGAGGTTTGTTTTGCTTTTCGGTGACGCAATTAGATCGTGCGTACACAAATGTGTATATATGTTACTTCTTTCTCTCTCCCTCTGTCGCAGTCACATTGAGAGCATTGCGCGCACTGGCATTTCCTGCGTAAATGTGTGCAGTGTCGCGCTTCGCTCGGACCCGTCCAGTATGCATGTACGCAGTCCTCGTGGCGAGTGCGCATCTGCACAGAACATTCGCATGACATGCATTAGATCAATTAGACGTTCAGGCACTTTCTGATACGCCCGTCTGCCTGCATAACTAAACACGCGCACTTGCGTAAATACGCGTTGCTCATACATCTGCAGATGCATCCACTCGGCCGCCTGCACCCTCACCTATCTAGTATGCATGTTCGTGTACGTGTACACGCTCCGCCGCGGTGGTGTAGGGGTTGTGGTGCTCTACTGCCACCCGAAAAAAAAAAAAAAAAACGCGGGTTCGATCCCGGCCGCGGCGGTCGCATTTTCGATGGAGGTGAAAATGCCAGAGGCCCGTGTAATGTGCACGTTAAAGAAATCCAGGTGGTCTCGAAATTTCCGGAGCCCTCCACTTCGGCTTTTCTCTCCTTTCCAGCTCTTTCATTCTCTTTTCTCCTACCCTCACGGGCGCTTAGCCGTGCCCCCGACATGGGCTGCAGAAAATAGCATACTTTAAGGAATCACAATTATCATGATAATGATCATCATGTACGTGTACTACGTGAACACATGTGCCGTAAAGCGCGTATGCATGCATACGTACGTACATACATGCTCACACTCGCACGCTGCGTTGGACCGCAGAGCGCGCGACCATCTCCTAGCAAGCTAGCCCGATCTCACGATGAACCTTCCGTTGCGACGCACAGCATATCCTATACACTCCACCTTGCAGCAGCGTGCGCTAGTATATTCAAGAGCCTCCACAGATGTTGATATCGTCGCTTCGTGTCGTGAGTTCGTCTCTCACGCTAAGCTTTGCTCTTTCAATCCTGCTCACCTTTCGCTCTCCTCTCCGACCGAGACCCCCCGCAGCAATATATCTCAGGCTAGTGCAGTCTAACCTCCCAGGCTGCGCACACGTGCGATATACCGTACTATGCCCCATCCCCAGCCGCCCTCTGTAAGGCACTAGCAAGGGACGCCGGCCCACGGGTTCTCAGACGAAGAGTTTCGGCTGCTGTTGCCTGACGTGGTATCGAAGGGCGACAGCTGTTCTCGACGCGTGCTCGTCACACCGGCGGCGCAGGCGGCGCAGGATCGTTGCCTAAGTGTAGTAGCGGGCGGGGACAGTGTCTCCACCAAGGCGTGGTGTGTGTGTGTGTGTGTGTGTGTGTGTGTGTGTGTGTGTGTGTGTGTGTGTGTGTGTGTGTGTGTGTGTGTGTGTGTGTGTGTGTGTGTGTGCGCGCGACGGATAGCACGTGTATGTGTTTGCTTCAGTGTGCCTCAAGTAGTGTACGTTCCGTAGTCCCCTGTTCTTTCATGTCTTCTAAAGTGCGTTTCGCTGTTGTCTTCACGGCAGCGAAAGTTGGTCTTCCATTGAAGGACGGTGTATGTTTTCCAGAAGGGGACCTTGTCCAACTTGTTCGACGATGTCTGTCTGTGTCTCGTCCAACTTATTGTTGGGCTAGCTGTGGTAGTTGTAGCGTCCTTTCCCCTACACCCCACGGACGCTTAGCCGTGCTCATCAACATGGGCTGCAGAAATTAGCACTGTTTTCCTTAACCGAACCACAATGATCATCAATAATCACCTAAAAGACGAAGAGAAGAAGCAGACAGACGGACGCGAAGTGAACGTTCACGTTGTCGTCCAACTTTGCCGGCCAGTTGCTACGTTTCCGTTAATGAAGCGGTATAGAGACGCAGAAGTTTTCGAATATGGATAAAACCTTGTTCTGGTTTGTCATAAACAAGAACAGCCCATCGTGGGCTTTCTTTTTTCAGTGGAAAGTTAATCATCGCTGGGAACGGGACCCTTCTAGTCAGACGCGTGTTAGAACTGGCACAGTGAACGATGCCAATCCGAATCCGACGCGTTCCTTCACTCCCATGCATACAACAGAGCTCCCGTTTTTCGTCTAGGTGATGGTAAGAAACTGGTAACACACCGTGGCCTCTGCGATCGGCTCCAGCAGCGCTGTTCGGAGCCGATAGCGAAGGCCACGGCACAGGACATCGTATAGTATAGTACAGATACAGGGACTGAGCCTGAGTACCATGGCCGTGCAGTAAACGTTGTTCCTGTGCACCCGGCGAAAGTCGACACGCAGTGTATGAGTCCTGCATGCGAAAGCGAATGTGTGTATACAGCGAGCGAGGATGTTGAAGTTCCAGGCATAAATGTAGGAGCGGGAGGGAGGGAGAGAGATAGAGAGAGAGGGGGGGGGGGGCTTCATCGTTGGTGCACGTCATCGGAGATTGTGTTACAAATACTCGATGAGGAGCGATACATCATGGCTCATTCCCTTCGTAGTTATAACTGCCATTATAATAATCTGCTTGTCCCGCCACGGTGGTCTAGTGGTTATGGCACTCGGCTGCTGATCCGGAGGTCGCGGGATCGAATCCCGGCCGCGGCGGCTGCATTTCGATGGAAGCGTAATGTTGAGGCCCGTGTGCGATGTCAGTGCACGTTAAAGAACCCCAGGTGGTCGAAATTTTTTAGGGAGACCACCGCTACGGCGTCTCTCATAATCAGAGCTGGTTTTGGGACGTTAAACCTCACAAATCTTCATCAAACCATCATAATAATCTGCTTGTTCTTCCAGTCAAACCCGATTCGTGCTTTGTCTGAACAACGCCCGAGACTAGGGCGCCCAACGAAATCAATTTCGCCCCTGTTCATTCGTATGTTACGCTTGTTATTATCACTACTACCACTTTCAGCCTACTCGGCCTTGGTATTCGACATATTTCGACCACCCCTGTATATATAGGGCACATCTTTTACGCTTCCATTTACCAGCGTCAGCTGTTAACATAATTGCCGTCCCTATATCCTTCGGCAACACTCGCGTTGACTACGCTCGGCGAAATCTCGCCCCAAGACGAAAGCCGAGGTTAAACTCCATTACATCCACTGACCGCGCGGCTCGCTTCATTTCCTTGTTTCTTATTTATTTACGTCTTTGTTCTTATCGCTTCGGCGTCAAGAGGTACTCGAGACTTCTTCATTAAGCGGAGGCTTCGCTTTTCCTATACGACATCCGGTCCCCACCACACCGTAAGAGGAGATTTGCGCAAGTGGCTCGTCTTTCTTTTTTCTTTCGTTTTTTTTTTCAGACTGTAGAAGCGTACTCTCTTACTGAGGATTCTTGAGAGCCTTACATACGATCCCTAGGAAAGCTCGCGCTTTATACTAGCATGCTACGTTCGCTGACTCCATCCGCCTCTTAGAGTTGATTGAAACCACGCTCATGGCGTTTTCGTATCACTGTGGCTCCCTCTTCAAGTTCCCATTTTCTCCATCCATTTCTCTCTGACTTCTTTTGTTCTCATTCTCACTCTCTTTCTCTCGCTTTCAGTACTAATTAAATTACTAATTTGCTTTCGACGTCCGTGCTGTGAGTAGAGCACTGTCAACCGCTCTTGTGCCTCTTTTCACCTCTTTCGTATAATAGTACTATAGAGGTCCGCAGTTTCTGTTTAAGGCGAAATCATTACTTCGCGAGTTGGGAAAATGCGGCTTCCGCCATCCGGCGTGTGCGCGAGTGACACCGAAAGTCACGCGACCGAGTCGTTACGTCATCGAATGACGTTGCCGCATGGCGCTGAGCGGTTGCCAAGCGAGCGAGCTATAGCGTTCATCTGTACGACTGCTCTAGATTAGCCGTGGATGATCAGAGGTCGTGCGTTCGTGACTTCATGCGACACGCATCGCATCAATGTGGCTGAGCGCAAGTCCTTTCGCAGTAAAACGCGTGTGCGTGGTCTCGTGTGTCTCTGCTAACCTTTTCTTTATTGCACTGCAGTATAAAGCGAGCAGGTAGACCGGAAGTTGAAGTTGTCGGTTAAACGCCGTGAATCCTTATAAGAATAAAAAAGAACTCGCGCCTCGTTCACTTGGTATGTACCAGTATTAGCGTGGAGAGATACAAGTGCATGGTTTATTAGAAGCAAAGAAAGAAAGAAAGAAAGACAGAAAGAAAGATGAATGAATGAATGAATGAATGAATGAATGAATGAATGAATGAATGAATGAATGAATGAAGAAAGAACAAGAAACAAAGAAAGAAAGAGTTTACGAAAAGTCGACTGAAAGCAATCAAGGTTGCACCACACGCTATTGGCTAGCGTCATTCAGGACACTTATGTGAATATTGAGGCTTCCCTGGGAATTTTTTTTACCTTTGCTTATTCTGTTATATTCCGTTATTCTTCAATCTATTGTTCTTTCCTTCTCCCTTAGTCATTTTTTTTTCCTTCCGATTCTTTGTATGCTCGGGCTCTTCTTCCATGCTTCGTTATCGTTGTCTTTTGTTTCATCTGTCGTTGCATCCTACATTGTTTCTGTCCTTCTGTCCCTCCATTCATTCATTCATTCATTCATTCATTCATTCATTCATTCATTCATTGCTCCCTTCATTCGTTTTCTCCGCCCATCTTTCTTTCCTTTTTCTCTTGCTTTTCCACCCTTCCTTCATACTTCCCTTCGTTTTTCCCTTTCCGCTTTGAGTCCCTTCCTTCATTCTTTATTGTCTACCTTCCGCCCATCTGTCCTTCTTTCTTTTCACCCTCTTTTTTTTAATTTGTTGTTACCTCCTTTATTCTTTTCTTGTTCCTTGCCCTCTTCGTTTCTCATTTATTGATTGCTTCAATCTTCCCCCTTCCCTTTCATTACTTTGTTGTCCTTTAGACAACCACAGTTTTTGCTGTATAAGCAGCGTTTAAGGCGAATCGTGAGACCCACCGTGCTTCTTCTTCAACGTCTTACTTCGCGGAATCCTCGAGACTCTCGCGTCTCTTCTCGTTTATGTTTGGCAGCGAATATTGAATAGATATATCGCCCGCGGGGTGGCGCTTCACCGAGAGGCGCGCAGTTCTCTCTCGGTAGCCGCTGCTTTGATGGGCCTCACAGCATTACCGTGTGTTCTTCTTTCTGTCTAGCTGTCCTTTCGTCTGTACCGTCACCTTACTCCTCCCCCCCCCCCCTTCATTTTCTTTCTTTCTTCGTTGCTCTCCATCGCCTCGTGTACCTTTGCTGAGGCTTGAACGGAAATTTATTCGACCTGTGATGGCGTCGTCTTCCCCCACTGAAACACCGTGTCGGTGGCAGCTTTCGCTTATTTTGCTTCTATCCAAGCTACGCGCTGTATCGGTACCTCCTCTGTTCTTTAATGTCCAGGATCGCCGCCCTCTCTCTGTCTCTTCTCGATTGACTCGGCGGTCGTCGTTTGAGCTTCGCTTAGTGGTTCTTGTAGAAGCGGTGTGATGGACCCACCCCGAAAGCCCGAAAGTGCCTAAACCTCATTTTCTGTTCTTTCTTTCTTTTTTTCTTTTTTGCTTTCTTTTGTTGCATCGACCCTCTCGCGATTGGTCTTTGCTTTTATTCCTCACTTTCGATGCAGAACACTTGGAAGTTCTGGTAGTTTCTCAAGGTGGAGCCGCTATAGGTGTCCTTGGTGTCCGCTATAGGTGTCCCGCCTTGGTGTCCGTAATGTGTGTTATCGTGTCATGCTCCATGCGGAGCGTTCGCTTGCCCCCGACTCACTGTCCACTGCCGCGCTTGACCCAGTCTTGGCGGTGGAGCGTATACTGCGTGCTGTGTGACAGTGATTATGCGAAGCCCGAGAAAAGAAGGAAAGAAATCAAAGAGAAAAGGAAAGAAGGAAAGAAAGAAATGAAGAATTAAGGACGCAAACCAAAAAAGAAAATTATGATTGGGTCTTCGAAGTGGTGAAAAAAAAAAACGCAGAAAATCGTAGAAAGGCCCAAGAGAAACGCAGAGCCAAAGCGCCGCTGTTCCGGCGGATTTCGCGCTGGGCTGAAATGGGTGTAGCTTGTTTTTTTGTTGTTGGGCTCTATGGAGCTGCGGCTTCACTTGACGAATAATCAGGATGAGAATCAGAAATGGTTTTATTTAGTCATGGAATTAATTGCAAAATATGTGTATACAGAAGGACGTCCCATAGTCCGAGACTGAATCGCGACCTCCTACAGTAGTGAACATAGAAAAAAAAATTAATTGATGCTGTAAACATCGGTACAGAAAACAAGCAATAAAATACATCGCAGGCAAAAAGGAGTTCTACTCAAGACAAACAATACCAGAAAGCAGCAACAAAAACCGAAAAAGTCTCGTGCCATGGGACAACTCGCGACAAGTGCAACTTCCGGTACAGGTGGCTCACCTGATGTCCGTATTTTTTCTCACATTACCGAACCATTTGGAGTTATACGCAGTTTTTCCTTAATTTTTTTTCACGTTTCACCGTCCTTTAAAGGGGCCCTGCCACATTTCTTTTTTTTTTAATATAGTCAAAGAACTTCGCCAATCAGTCGTGGAGGCTGCTATGAACGTGTAAGCCGGATGTAATTGCAGTGCACGCAACGGTGGAATTGTGATTCGGTTTGAAGTACAATTGGAAGTGGCCTGCTCTTCTTCCAACAGATGATGTCACAAGTGTTTCAGCTTACTACAGCGCAATGTCTGGCTACATCCCTCAGGGTTATTGCGGTTTTATAACGATATGCATATACATTTTTCTTCATTTGCTGAACTCAAACGAACTAATGAAACCTTACTGCGGATGCTTCCACGATCACTTAATCAGTCATTGCTGTACTTCTGCCTCATGCATTGTAATCGGTGATTCTTGTTGGAAAGAAGAGCGGGCGCTTTCCAGCTGCGTTTGAAATCCAATTGCGTGCAGTGTAGTAATAGTTACCTCACTTCCACGACTGATCGGCATCGTTTGCTGATTCCGTTCAAAAATTGTTTGCGGAGCCCCTTCTGTTGGCGTAGGGCAAGAACTATGAAAATATGCTAAGCCTCGCGCAAGCTCCCCCACTTTTCTTCTTTTTTTCTCTCGCCAGAGTGTCGTTAATGATAGGAGTCAAAATCTTTCGGTTCAAAAAGTGTTGCAGGCTGTTTTTAATAGAATATTGTATCTCCGTAGACGATCTTGGTAACTGCATATGGCTTCGTCAAGCCGACTGCAGAGCACAGCCGTCCGCGGTCGTATAGTGACTGCGGCATTTGGCTGCTGAACCGAAGGTCGCGGGATCGAATCCCGGACACGTGGCGGCCTCATTTCGAATGAGGCAAATTGTCGAGGCCCGTGTACCGTGCGATAAGGAACCCCAGGTGGCCGAAATTTCCGGAGCCCTTAACTACGGTGCCTCTCTTAATCATATCGTGGTTTTTGGACGTAAAACCCCAGCAGCTACTACAGATTGCGGAGAACATCTGGTGAGTTAGATGAAGACGATAAAAAAATGGAAATGGAATTGAAGAAGGGATTGTACGTTGTGCCACAGTTAGGAATGTCGTCCCAGGCTTTGTACCGTTTGGCAGTTCACATTAGTTAATGGGCAAGGCTTAGCCGCCGCACGTTTGCTGACTCTGATAACGGCGCGGGCTTTCCGCTGTTTCTTTGTGTGTTTGTTGTCGCTCGCTCTCTTCTAGTGTTTCAGCTTAAAACGGCCCAAAGCGCGGCCGACTATGGATGCACAACGCGCTCTGATTAGGATATAGTACAACCTATGCTTTTCTTTAAGCTTTGAGATATGCTGAATCGGAAGTTAGAAGGACCGCACACGAACTAACTGGTGAAACGCAGAGCCATTGTGCGACCGAAAAAAAAAATTAAGGAGTAATGCGAGTGCAGGCTGATGAAATGGATACCGGAAACGCATACCCCGAAACGCGGAGTCAGCTTGGTACTTGTGGAAGACCCGTAACTTCCTAGTTATACCTGTTAACGTTTGAGTATAGCTGGATTTTTTTTTTTCCTTGCATCTCTTCGAAGATCACGATATCCCATCTGGAATTACTGGAATCTGTCGCCCCCTGCTGCGGCTGTCTACATAATCATATAATTCCTCGGTGGTACGAAGTTGCAGCAAAGAAATCGGAAGAAAGTAGAAAGTTATTTTTGCTCATCCGAAACCTTATCATTGTTTCGCGATGCTTCAGCCCTCTGTATGTTATCGCGATTCCTATAGCAGTCCTTATTGTGTGATCATTCTCGTGAGTTTTTTTCCAGCTGCCATATACCAGTGGTCGTTATCACAGACCGTCGTTGTCTTGATCAACGACCCTTACGTTCCAGCTATACGGGACTGTGGTTCTTCTTTTCTCTGTCTTATCGTGTTCGCTCTTCTAGTGTCCTTGTAATCTCCTCTTTACCATAATTTTCATTGAGCATTCGTAGGCACTGTTATCATGAGCATTCGTTGTGTTGTCATTGTTTCTCCACTAAGTGTCTTTCGCCGTGTCTCCTTTATCTTTGAGTCATCAACGCGATAATAATAATAATAATAATAATAATAATAATAATAATAATAATAATAATAATAATAATAATAATAATAATAATGAGTCACGTGCCGTAGTCGAGTGCTCCGGAGTAATTTTCACCGCCTGGGGATATCCAACGTGCACCTACATCTATATGCACGTACGTGTGTGTGTGTGTGTGTGTGTGTGTGTGTGTGTGTGTGTGTGTGTGTGTGTGTGTGTGTGCGTGTGTGTGTGTGTGCGTGCGTGCGCGCGCGCGCGCATTTCGCGTCCATCGCAATGTGGCTAGGTGGATTTGATTCCGCTATCTCAAGCTTCGCCATCGCCGACGAGTCGTTCTTCTCGTCATTGTCATCCAGCTGTCTCATTTAGCCCTTGCTGTTATCTTAATATTTATTGTTTTCAGCCCTGTGCTTTGCGTTGCAGGCAATTATGCAGAGCTGTTTTCATTTTTGCGCTGTTATCGTTGTTGATCTGCAGTCGTTCCTGTAGGTTTCTCGTGATTGTTGGGATATTTTACGCAGTAGTCGTAGTCTATCTTCCCGTCGTAACCTTGGTTGTCGTCGTTCCCTTAACCTGATCACCCACGTCCTCAGCGGCATTCTTATCGAACTCGTTATCATTACACCACGCCTTTTTGTCGTGTCTACGTCCTTGTAACGGTGTGCCCTCTGTGTGCCTGCACTGTAGAGGTGGCTGCGGGCCTCTGTCAAGTTGCTTGTTTCAAGCAACTTTTACCCGCAGTCTCCTCCATCGTTGATGGAAACAAAGAAGTTATTATTATTAATATAATAATATCGTGGTCATATACAAAAGGAAAAAAATGGCGCCGCTGTTATCAAACCTTTCTTTCGTCATTGTCCTCTCGATCGTCTTCATGAAGACATCGCCACTCCCTATCATCATTGTTGCCTCTACACTATCTTTAAAGCGTATTTCGTAACCCTTGCTGCCGTGTCGCCCTTCACCTTACATCGTGAGGCCATTGTAGTGTTCGTTATGTCGTTGTCGCCGTTCCTGTCGCCAATCTACACATCGCCGGCAACATTGCGTAACCTCTGTGACATCTTTGAGAACGAACCGTTGGCTAAGGCCACCCACACCCCGCTTCATATCCTTCGAGCTATAAATGCGTTCCGCGTATAACACCCTACTTCTATGTAGTTCGTTCTGTCGGCAGTATACTCCGCGTCTGCTGCCGTCCCCCTCTTCTGCGACCTTATCTTTTCGGGTCCAACGCATTTCCCTTATCGCGTTCGTCTTTCGTTACCCAGGCCTACACTGGTCCATTAACACCAAACAGAAAGCTTATCTATTACTTCGTTGTAGAGCGTCCTTTTGTCGTTCGCGATTGAACTGTCGTTCTCTTGTTTTTGCGGCCATTGATCAAGTCTGCATCCTTCCAAGCGATGCTAGGGTCCTCCGTATCTGTAGCATCTACGATGTGACACCATCTCTCCCTTCCTTCATCTTCTTCCTACGTAGTGTTCGTGTCTTATCGTTCCGGTCGTGCTACTCTTCGTGCCGAGCTCAATCTTCCTCTGTGTTTCTCTTTCTCATCTTCACCTTCTTAGTGGAAGTTTGGCGACTTCTTTTATCTTGCTCGTTAATCTCCACGCCGTCGCACGCCCCTTATCAACTCTACGCTCGCTCCCTCTCCGAACCTTCCTATTTGTTACGACGTTGAGCTTTTTCGACTATGCTGCCCTTGTTTTGTTATCGGCTTCGCTACTATCGAAATTCAGCCTCGCCTGCCTCGGACACTTGTGCTTCGCTGCATTACTGTTCCGCGACGTTTTCTTTTTAATTTTCTTTGGACGAATCTTGTTGTTGTATAGCCTGTGTCCGCGTAGTCAGTCGGCGTAGTTGTGATCCTTACACCAAAAGCCAGTTGCTCCGTGGAAAGCGAAAGAAAGCGGGAAAACGTTGTTACCGGCGCTGGTGTTTGAACCAGGGACTCCACTCTCCGAAGGCAAGTAAGTGTTTTAAAGGGCAACTCCGGCGACTTTTCAGTGTCCACTGATCTCGAAGAAATTTACAATATATTTTCTCCTTGGTCCTGTAACATGCCGAACCGGGCCGTTGGAAGTCATTTAGTTTTCGTGAAGATGGATTTGAAAATTCTTTAGCGGATTCTCAAGCGGGCCACCCTGTGTTTTTCACGTCGTCACCTTCAACGCTGCCTACGCGAGCCGGCGGGCGGTTAAGGGCAAAGCGGCGATACGTCAGCGCTCCAATCGTCGCTTTAATGTTTAGGAAAACTCGCATAACTCAGTATGTCGTCGGATGACGTCGCCGCCGTCATCGGTCTGGCACCAATTCCATATTTCTAATGGCGGGGAGGCTGTGATGTCATCACATACGCTGCACGAAATGTCTACAAGTTTTAGTTTGAAGATGTTGTTCATTTTATATTTGAGTTCAATTTCAATTCAATTTAAAATTACTGGTGAGTTTCTGAGCAAATTGAAACGACCCTGCCTGCTGCAGGACTGTCGGTGCAATTGGAAAACAAGGTTATCAGAATATGGTGAAAAATAACCTCTTGGGTTCCCGTTTAAGGAACCCGCGGTGGCCGAAATTTCCGGAGCCCTCCGCTACGGCGTCACTTATAAGCGGTATTGTTGTTTTGGTTCGTAAAACTCGAGCAATTGTTTTATATCTGCTCCACTATAGCTAAGCGGAACGTATTTGTGATCGTGTTTTGTGAAACGTGATCAAACGTATGCGCGATACGACATTTAAGAGAATATTAGGGAATTTTAGTTTGTCCGCTAACCCGCTGTGCGCAAACCACTTTCCGTAGGGTGGTATACCGGGTGTAAACAGCGCATGCGCACACATGGCCGGACACCCGGAGCGCACGCCTTCCGCTTCGAATATTTCGAGTGGTATTCGTGCGCTCCCTAGCCGTCGAGTTACTGATGGTTGTATTTGTCTTAGTTTTGTATCATGAAGCTTCGACAGTAAAGCGACACCATTTCTGAGCGCAACATTCAAAATCGTCGAGTGCTGTAGGCTTAGCGAGTGGCCGGCGGAATCTCGGAGGACATAGTTCGCGCGGTCTTGCTTGTTCTGTTTATCACCCATAGCTGGCGCCACTTGACTGAAAAATAAAATTACAGCATATCCCCGGAGTGAATGATGATGAGTGGGCGAAGCTCGGGAGGTTCATCGTAGATCGTGCCGAGTTCCGGGTTAACTTAGTTAACGCGCACGCTACGAATCCTCATGGTTCAACTATGCACAAGTGAAATCTCCCACCGGCACTTCATTGCAAGTCAAGATCCAGTGCATATATATATATATATATATATATATATATATATATATATATATATATATATATATATATATATATATATATATATATATATATATATATATATGGGTTGCCGGTGAACGCTTCTCCAACGCGAGCAGTCGGTATTTCTCAATCAAGAAACTCGCTAGGAGACGCTGCTTGCGCCAACGTTGTCTCTCGCGGGTGAGGGCGCGTTCACCTTCTTTGCGAGCTGGTAGCGTTCCTCTAAGAAAGAGCGTTTCCATAGCCAACGCGCGCCTTTCGCTCTCTCTCTCCTCTCTCTCTCTCTCACAAGACAGCAGAGGCACGCGTTCTCTTTATCATCGTCACCTTCTTAGTGGAAGTTTGGCGACTTCTCTTATCTTGCTCGTTAATCTCCGTTCCGTCGCACTGCCCTTATCAACTCTACGCTCGCTCCCTCTCCGAACCTTCCTATTTGTTTTGATACGACGTTGAGCTTTTTCGACTATGCTGCCCTTGTTTTGTTATCGGCTTCGCTGCTATCGAAATTCACTCTCGCGTCCCTCGGACACTTGTGCTTCGCTGTATTACAGTTCCACGATGTTTTCTTTTTAATTTTCTTTAGACGAATCTTGTTGTTGTATAGCCCGTGTCCGCGTAGTCAGTCGGCGTAGTTGTGATCCTTACACCAAAAGCCAGTTGCTCCTGGGAAAGCGAGGGAAAGCAGGAAAACGTTGTTAGCGGCGCTGGTGTTCGAACCAGGGACTCCACTCTCCGAAGGCAAGTAAGTGTTTCAAAGGGCAACTCCAACGATTTTTCAGTGTCCACTGATCTCGAAGAAATTTACAATATATTTTCTCCTTGGTACTGTAATATATGCCGGACCAGGCAGTTGCAAGTCATTTACTTTTCGTGAAGATGGATTTGAAAATTCGTTAGTGGATTCTCACGCGGGCCACCCTGTGTTTTTCACGTCGTCATCTTCAACGCTGCCTGCCCGAGCCGGCGGGCGGTTAAGAGCAAAATGACGATACCTCAGCGCTCAAATCGTCACTTTAATGTTTAGAAAAACTCGCATAACTAAATATGTCGTCGGATGACGTCGCCGCCGTCATCGGTCTGGCACCAGCTCCATATTTCTAGTGGCGGGGAGGCTGTGATGTCATTCCATACGCTGCACGAAGCATCTACTTGTTTCCGTGTGAACACGTCGTTCATTCGGTTATTTAAAACAAGTACTGGGAGTTTCTGAGTAAACTGAAACCACCCTGCCTTCTGCAGGATTGTCAGTGCCATTGGAAAGCAGGGTTTTCAGAATATGGTAAAAAAAAAACGGCTGGAGTTCCTCATTAAGGAACCCCTGGTGGCCGAAATTTCCGGAGGTCTCCGCTACGGCGTGACTTATAAGCGGTATTGTCGTTTTGCTTCGCAAAACTCGAGCAATTGTTGTATATGCGTCACTAGCTAAGCGGAACGTATTTGTAGTCGCATTCAGTGAAACGTGATCAAACGTATGCGCGGTACGACATTTAGAATCATTTTGTGTGTCCGCATGCTTCCATTAATCAACGGGATTCACGGTGCTGCCGCATGGAACCTTGTAACGCGACTGAGGTCTTCCCGGGTTTGAGTTCAGTAATGAGCCGGGTAGTGTAATAAGGGCGTTGGACAACGGAATTGTTTCCAAGGGATTTTCCTCAAAGCAAATGCTAAAGGTCTGTCTGTCTGTCTCATCTGGATTGATCTGGTCGGATTCAGGTTGGTATCATACAATTTAGTCTGATCCATTTGTGTTCACCTGGTCCTCCTGGTCTGGTGCGTTATGGTATGGTATGGTACGGTACGGTATCATATGGTATGCTATAGCATGGTCTCCTCTGATCTGGCCTGGTATGGTCTGATATGCTCTGGTCTGGTCCGGTCTGATGTGCTCTAGTCAGGTCCGGTCTGATGTGCTCTATGGTATGGTATGCTATAGCATGGTCTCGTCTGGTATGGTCTGAGGTGCTCTGGTCTGGTCCGGTCTGATGTGTTCTAGTCTGGTCCGGTCTGATGTGCTCTATGGTATGCTATGCTATAGCATGGTCTCGTCTGGTCTGGTCTGGTATGGTCTGATGTGCTCCGGTCTGCTGGTCTGGTCCAGTCTGATGTACTCTAGTGTAGTCCGGTCTGATATGCTCTGGTCTGGTCCGGTCTTATCTGGTCTGTCCGCTCCGGTACTCGTCCGGTCCGGTCGGTTCCGGTGCCGTCTGGGCAGCACTTTCTTCCTCCACTGCCCTTCCTAAGAATGCGCTGACATATTTGTGTTCGAACTGGCCAGCCAATATAACATCATTTGCGCGCGAAACTCTGAAGGGAGCTGCAGCAGTCGCAACACAAGCACAACACATACCACTCCATATTGCTTGTGGTAGTGCGTCGACTCTAGCGAATTTCTTCTTTGCCACCTCTGCCACCTCCTTCCCCGTTTCTTTCCTTTTTTTCCCTCGCTGTATTTCGCTGCTTTCTGGCTCTTACGCGATGATTGAGTGTAATGCGTTCTTAGACCAGCACGATGTGCGGAACGTAACGACGTCGGAGGAGCCGTTGTTCTACGGTCGCCAAGCTGAAAAAGAGCGTCGTTGGCTGCCGCCGTCTTTGGAGGCCGTTGTGCGGGCACCGCCGTAATGATAATGGAGGTGACGGCCCCGGCGATAATCGGCTCTGCCGCTGCGCGCCGAGACAAACGCGACGGTGGCCGCGAACTGCGGCGCCGCCGCCTTCAATATCGGCGCCGCGACGCTATATATACGCTAGTCCCAGCGACGTTCCCTCGCTCCTTTCCTGCCCGAAAAATGAAGATCATATCTCTCAGCTCTCCGTCCCGTACGACGACGACGCCTTTGCCATCCGTGTCGGTGTCGTGCCCGCGACGTTTTATTACCCTTATCTCGCTCTCTCTGTTTTCATCGATAGGTTTCCCCCCGTTCGCTTCATTGCCGATTGCAGCATCTGGTGTTGGTCATCATGTTGCTCCTTCCCCCCTATCTGTCTATCTGCTGTTCCTGTCGTCGAAGGCAGTATATTCGGAGGCTTTGCACTCAGCGGGAGCTTTCCTTTCCACGCTCGGATTTCGCTCTGTTTGCGGGAACGATCGCCCGTCGTTGGCATCTAGAGCCCCTCGGCCCCTCGCTTTAACTCCTAAATCGCAAACTATGCTAGTAGTATTCGCTGGTTATTCTCTTGTACCACTCTAACTATTCTTACTATATCTGTCTACTTCTCTACCGGTGGCGCATTTCTTGCGAGGGTTTATTCGTCAGCTGGGACCTCGTAATAAGATCACGTAGTACTACACTCCTTCTGGCAAAAGAAAAGAAAGAAAAATGTGTTCCACACTCGGCGCGCCATGACTGCGATTGGCGCTGACGAACACTCCCAGGAAGAAATGTACAGAAATACCCAAAAATGCGGACGATGGAATGACCGCCCCCGTAGGTCGGTTGGTAGAGCATCGGAAGTGTTTTCTGAAGGGTTCGGTACCCACCGACGGTGGCTTGTGTGCTTTTTTTTCGTCCACTGTAATTCATTTCCACTTATGTCATAGCTACTACACTGCGGCTTAAAAAATACAAATAAATTCCCCTGTGCCTACCTTGGCCTAATTGTCTGTTAGATTGATCAGGTTGTGTCTAACAAAGAACGAGCCATTGATCATTTTCCCTTTCTTTACCTATTCCTACGTCTATTCTGTCCGGCCCCACCACGGTTGTCTAGTGGATATGGTACTCGGCTAGCTGACCCAAGGCTCGAGGAATCGAATTCGGGCCGCGGCGGCTGCATTTCGATGGAGGCGAAATGTTCAGGCCCGTGCATACTGTGCGATGTCGGCGCATGTTTAAAGAATCCTCAGGTGGTCAAAATTCCCGGAGCCCTCCACTACGGCGTCTCTCATAATCATAGCGTGGTTTTGGGACTTTAAACCACACAACACAAAAATTTTGTCCGCCATCATCTCTCGCGTGTGTGTACAGCCGCAGATTTCACCACCCAAACCTCACTTCCGAGCTTTTTTTTTATTTTGCCCACACTCGGTACTGGCACCCCGCGATCGGCCAGGGTAAGTTTAGTTTACTCCGCAAATAAATGGCGCAAGTTCCCCCTGGGCGTTTTCTAAGCATTTTTTTATCCCTCTTGTGCCCTCGATTGCTGTGTGTTGTCAGTTCTATGTGTGTTTGAGTGTATACGTGTGCGTTTGTTTGTGTGGCGCCGTAGACGCCGATGTGTGTTTGTCTATAGATACTCAGACATCTTTAAACAAATGCACCAATTTCATTGGTTTCTTTCGAGCCACGGAAATTGGTTTGCAGAAAACAGCGCCGCCTGTATACCGGCTCTGCCTCCGATACCTTTCGATACACTCCGATACCTTTCGCACAAAGGTGCCCGAACCCTCTTGCTTCTCGGCTCAGCACACTCTACTGCATTTTGTCCACTTGCCAGACCTCACTAAATCTCTCAGAGCATTCTTTCTGTTTTTTTACGTTCTTAGTTCTTTCTCACGCTGTATTCATTTTCTCGCATCCCACTGCTCCGCCTTCATGCATCACGTCGTTTTGTTTCTCTCTCTCTTTATTTTTTTTGCTTTGTTTTCCTCCCTCGGCCACGCGTTCCCGAAACTGCGCCCCTTTGTCTCACGTCGGACACCTAGAACCCTATCCTCCTTTTTCACCTTATCTTCAAGCATTCTCCTGCCTTCTTTTCCGCTTTCGCGTTCCCTATTTCCCCCATCCAGACCAGGGGACGAAAAAAAAGGGCCTCCCGTACCTTGCAGGATTCCACCGATATCTTTCGTCGTCGCAGCTCGCGTGATCCGATTGCCGGAACAGTCGGCGGCTCGCCCAAAAAGAGCTTCCAAAAGCGCCACGTACGCTTCCTGCTCGCCATGGGATCGCCATTCCCTGACGCTACACTTCTTCCCTTGCTCTCTCCCTATTTTTCCCGTTTCACCGCTCTGAATCGGCACTGAATTCCCATTACTGCGTTTTGGGGAGTTACAGGGAAAGGAGTCTCCCGCCATCCTCCCTTTTTGTTTCGCCGCTAAAGTGGGAAGTTCGATTATTGCCTAGTATAGAGGAGAGTTTTGGGGTGGAAAGGAAGGGGGCGGGTGGCGTGGTTTCGAAGAAAGCTTTCGGATGGTTATATCTTATATATAAATCGGTTAGATCCGGCAGCACCGGCAACGTTGGAAGCGTCGGTTTTCTCGTTAGCGTCGGCGACCGCACGTGAAGGGCTTATAATTCGGGGACCCCGTTCATTCTGGCTGGGACGCCGGTCCAAATCCGTGCCGTCTATCCGCCACGGCAGTCCTTTTGTTCGCCTGCTGGCGTTGTTGTACCGGTGACGTTGCTTTTGCGTGTTGCTTTCCGTTTCCATTGGACTTTCGTTGACCGCTACATGCGATCACCTTCACTTGAGTGACTTTAGTGATTGCGTCAACGAGTGGCCACTCGTGCGCTCGCAGGCAATGTTTACGTCGGGTTACGCATTACCTTATGATTGTGCCGCGCTGGGTTCCAAGCATACTCGCCAATGTTACTCGAGGCCTGCTTGGAAGCATGCTGGTCGAAAGGGCGTGCCTAACCTGATCGCAGATACACTGTTTTTAAGCTTTCAAAATTCGCTTTTGACCTTTCATGACGCCATTGATATCGTGGTAAATATTGTTACTATATCTTATAATCTCTGTGTGACACCTCTTATGCCCATTCAGACGCTTCTGCACCGAAGTTCTGACCCACCGTGCCGTAGTGTCTTCGCGGCTAGGATGTTGGCTTGCTAAGCTAGAGCCGTGATTGAATTTCGATGGGCTCTAAAGGCGTTAAGAAGGGAACAAAAAGGGACCCGTGTACCTAGATTTAGGTGCACAAGTACCCCAGGTCGTGAAAGCTACTCCGGAGTCCTCCACTACGTCGCGTTCTTCATAATCATATGGTGGTTTTGGCATGTACAAACCCCAACAATTATACCTAATTTTCCGTGACCGCTAAAGTACTTTGTTACAAAAGCCACGTCGATGTGAAAGTATTTAGTTGACTGCAGCACTACGGCATCGTTGCTATAATGTAAGGGATCGTTCGTTACTGTACAAATTGTCAAAGTCGTTGTGGTCACTTTGTACATCACTGAGTCACTGTGTTTTGCTTTGTACTGTTTGCTCATCCTCCTGTGCACCCCCGCAGGGGCGTCTGCGTGAGCAGACGTTTGGTGTGTGGCGACACCACGGACCCGAGCCAACGGGGGGGTTTCGACCCCCTCCCACGTGTCGCCGTGCGTGGCTTAGCCGTGTCCGGGGAAAAGGGGATCCTGGGGGTTGAGCCAATGCTGGGTGATTGGACCTTTAAGGCCCCCCGGCGGAGGCAACACACCCCTTTGGCCCCGGCTTCACGTAGACGGCACCCCCGGATTGACCCGCCCGGGGGAAATCGGCAGTCGCCCTTTCCTGTCCTCCTCCTAAATCTTAGTCTTTTCTCTTACTTCAAATCTTTCCTGTCCTCTACTCTCTTCTATCTACTTCTGTTTTTCCGGGCGGCTAGGGTTAACCTTGTGTATGTGCCCTCTCTTGGGTATCTTATATTAGGTTATAGCAGCAATGCACGGCTGGCGCCTGCAGCCTTACACGTTAAGTGCTGCAGCGTCCCCTAGTTGGGCTCCGTGGTGGGTGGCCGCCATTGCCGCCGAAATAAATCGAACAATTATGGGAACACCTGCATTTCCCCGTTTACTTGATCGTCACCCGCACAAGAGGGGGCGCACCGAAGAAATACTAAACATGTTCAAACCAAAAGAAATCTTTCCCCGATTCCAAGTAGTTCACAGTGAAAAAACTGAAAAACCAGCTAGAACCGTATCCCCTTTTCTTGTTGCGAAAGGCTTGACTGACGCCCTTGGCCCAGGTTATAAGGTCACCAAAATGGCCAGCGGGGACCTCCTGCTTGAGCTTCGCGATAAAGAGCAGCTACAAAAAACTCGACAAGCTTGTGGCATTTGGAGACATTCCTGTCACCGTTTCACCTCATCGTTCTATGAATACAGCACGAGGAGTAGTGTCTGATGCAGATCTCATCGACCTGTCCGAGACGGAACTGCTGGAAGGTTGGAAGGAGCAAAATGTGACCAATGTGCAGCGTATCACTATCAGACGAGACGATAAAGAAATTCCTACAAAACACCTGATTCTGACCTTTGCCACTTGCGATCTGCCACAAACCATAGAAACCGGGTACACAAAGATAGCTGTCAGGCCATACATACCGAATCCTAGAAGATGTTTCCAATGTCAACGTTTTGGCCACGGCTCGCAGAGCTGCCGTGGCAGACTCACATGTGCGAAATGTGGAACCCAAGGTCATTCCTCAGACAAGTGTGAAGCGACACCTCACTGTGTAAACTGTGATGGTGAGCATCCAGCTTATTCCCGATCCTGTCCCAACTGGAAAAAAGAAAAGGAAATTATTACTTTAAAAGTGCGTGAGAATATTTCTTTCAAGGAAGCACGTAAAAGGTGCTCACCATTCCACAGCACAACCTATGCCGATGCGACGCGTCAGGGGGCAGCGTCGCACCGGCCTCCGCCACCTGCCCGGCCCGCGCGTAGCGAGCCGTTGGCTGTGGCGCCCTCCGCCCCTGTGGTGGCTGCAGTCAAGTCTGCTCCACCCACCCAGACAGAGAGACCGGCTACCCCAGGGGCGTCGGGTCTCAAGACCACGCCCCACCAGGCGAGGTCCGAAAAACGAAGTAGCAGCCCGCCCGTGCGGGCGTCCAGTGCCTCCCAGGAGGCAATGGACACAACAGCGGCACCTTTGGTGCCCAAAAACCAGCGTGCCTCGTTCGAGCGCGCTAAAACGAACAAAAAACCCATAACGGGGCCAAAAGACGGCCCTGTTACTTAAGGTACTACACACCTGAACACAGAACATTCCTCTCTCCAACAAGATGGCGGCACAAATTATTCATTGGAATGCCCGTGGCATTCTAAACAACTTAGACGACATCAAGGAAATAATACAAGAATTTAACCCTAGGTTGTTCTGTGTTCAGGAAACACACTTGAAAACTTCTAACGCAAATTTCCTAACTCACCATACATTATTTCGCCAAGATCGTGATGATGGCCTGACCGCATCTGGCGGCGTGGCCATTATAGCTCAGAGGTCAGTTGCTTGCCAGCACCTCCACCTTCAAACAAATCTAGAGGCAGTAGCAGTTAGGACAATACTGTTTGACAGGTTGGTGACAGTCTGTTCATTATACTTACCACCTGACCATCGTTTGCAACTTAGGGAACTTGAAACGCTAGTTAATCAGCTCCCTGAACCATTCATTCTTACAGGAGATTTCAACGCCCATAACACGTTGTGGGGCGGCTTGCGCTGCGACGCAAGAGGGCGCACTGTAGAAGACTTCCTCTTATGTTCTGGTGCGGTTCTGCTTAATAAAAAAGAACCCACCTTCTACAGCGCCACACACAAGACATTCTCTTCAATAGATTTAACCATAGCATCTCCAACTCTAATGCCATACCTTGACTGGAAGGTCCTGAAAAACCTCTATGGAAGTGACCACTTCCCTATTGTTTTAAATCCAAGAAAGCAAGATAGCTGCCCTCCACAGGTTCCCCGATGGAGAACCGACTCGTCGAACTGGGAACTGTTCCAAAAGATGACATACTTGCAATGGGATGATTTGGTTTCTTTTAATATAGATGATGCTGTGGCATATTTTACAGGTTTTATAATTGACGCCGCTGAAAAATGCATAAAACAAACTAACGGACTCACTAATAAGCGTCGTATACCTTGGTGGAACGAGGAATGTAAAGAGGCACGGAAAAAACAAAATAAAGCTTGGGGCCGGCTTCGCGACTCTCCAACTGCGGAAAATCTAATTAATTTCAAGCAGGCAAAATCACAGGGCAGGAGAATACGTCGACGTGCTAAGCGAGATAGTTGGCAACGGTACATATGTAGTATCAATTCTTACAAGGATGAGAGTAAAGTGTGGAACAGGGTAAACAAATTAAAAGGCCGAGAAATACAACCAACTCCCCTAGTAAACACTCAAGGTGACAGCATGAAAGATCAGGCCGATTTCCTGGGCGAGCATTTTGAAAGTATTTCTAGTACATCCAACTATGACCCAACCTTCTTAAAGTTCAAGGAACACGCAGAGCGGGAGCGTGTCAAACGAAAGTGCGCAACAGAACTACCTTACAACCGTCCGTTTAGTCTCGCTGAACTCAAGGCTTCTCTGAGTTCTTGCAGTAACTCAGCACCAGGTGGTGATCGTATATTATACGAAATGATCAAGAACCTGCACTCAGAAACATTAAACACTCTTTTGTCTCTTTACAATACCATGTGGATATCTGGACATATTCCATCCTCATGGAAAGAAGCCATTATCATCCCAATTTATAAACAAGGCAAGGATCCCGCATTAGCCAGCAGCTATAGGCCAATAGCACTAACAAGCTGTATGTGCAAGTTATACGAAAAAATGGTCAACCGGCGTCTAATATATTTCCTGGAAAGCAACCGCCTACTTGATCCCCTCCAATGTGGTTTCAGGGAAGGTAGGTCAACAATAGACCACCTTGTTCGCATTGAGGCAAACATTAGAGATGCTTATATACACAAACAATTCTTTCTCTCGGTATTCCTCGACTTGGAGAAAGCCTATGACACAACGTGGCGATTCGGAATCCTCCGAGACCTATCTGCAATGGGAGTACGCGGCAATATGTTAAACATGATAGACAGCTACTTGTCTAACCGCACGTTTCGCGTAAGAGTGGGCAATGTCCTGTCCAGAAGTTTCACTCAAGAGACTGGTGTGCCACAGGGGGGCGTGCTTAGTTGCACCCTTTTCATTGTGAAAATGAATTCCCTTCACAAAGTCATTCCATCCTCTATGTTTTATTCAATATATGTCGACGACGTGCAGATAGGATTTAAGTCTTGTAACCTTGCAATATGCGAGCGTCAGGTTCAGCTCGGACTGAACAAAGTGTCAAAATGGGCAAATGAAAATGGTTTTAAGCTAAACCCTCTCAAAAGCTCCTGTATACTTTTTTCTAGAAAGAAAGGCCTAATACAAGATCCAGATATTATGCTGCATGGACAACACATACCAGTCAACACTGAACACAAATTTTTAGGCATTATACTAGACTCAAAACTGACCTTCATTCCTCATATAAAGTATCTCAAAGCTAAGTGCCTGAAAACAATGAACATCTTGAAATTACTGTCACACACAACATGGGGTAGCGACAGAAAATGCCTCATGAACCTCTACAGGAGCCTTGTGCGATCGCGGTTAGACTACGGCGCAGTAGTGTATCACTCTGCTACCCCTAGTGCTCTCAAGATCCTAGACCCGGTTCATCATCTTGGTATCCGCCTCGCCACCGGTGCCTTCAGGACAAGCCCTATTCAAAGCCTCTACGTTGAATCGAATGAATGGTCCCTTGATCTACAGCGATCATATTCTACTTTTAATTACTTTCTTAAAGCACACACAGATAAAGACCATCCTTGTTATCCTACCATCAATGACACGACTTCTGCAACACTTTTTCATAACAAGCCTGGAGCGAGAGAGCCATTCTCGCTCCGTGTGAGGAGGATGAGTAAAGATATGGACGTCCCACTTCTTGAAAATCTCCTAATGGTTCCTGCTAAGCCGTTACCACCATGGTTGTGGCACATCATTGACTGCGACACGTCATTTGTGGAGGTAACGAAGCATGCTCCAGAGGCCCACATTCGTGCGCATTTTCTTGAATTACAATTTAAATACTCGTGTCCAGAATATTACACAGATGCGTCGAAATCGCATGCCGGCGTGTCTTATGCTGCCGTGGGCCCATCCTATTCAGAGTCAGATGTTCTTCACCATCATTCGAGCATTTTTACAGCAGAGGCTTATGCACTATGGTGCGCTGTGAAACACATCAAGCAGTCAAAACTACATAAGGCGATCATATACACAGACTCATTAAGCGTCGTTAAAACATTGATGTCATACCACAAACACAAAAATCCCGTAATTGCAGAACTTTTCTCTCTCCTGTGTACTGTTTATGCCTCTGGCCAACATGTAACGGTATGCTGGGTGCCTGGACATAGAGGTATTGAAGGTAACGTGTTAGCAGACCGAATGGCTACTTCCTTAGATATAAAATCTTGCAACATGTCTGTAGCTGTCCCAGTTACAGACCTAAAGCCCTATTTACGGAACAAAGTGAGAACCTACTGGCAACATAAATGGGACGATGAAATCCGTAATAAACTCCACGTGGTTAAGCCACATTTAGGGTATTGGCCATCACTGACCAACTCTAGACGGAGTGATGTCCTATTCTGTCGTCTCAGAATAGGGCACACTTATGGTACGCATAGTTTTTTGTTGACTGGTGGTGAACCTCCTGTGTGTAGTAGATGTGGGGACACCCTCAGTGTTCAGCATGTCCTCCTGGAATGTCACGAAGCCCAAGCCGAAAGGAAAAGGCACTTCCCATTAGCATATCGGCAGTGTATACCACTTCACTTGGCACTGTTTCTTGGCAGAGAACCACTTTTCGACACGAAATCCGTCTTAGCATTTTTAAATGACGTCCATACGCTGAACGTATTCTGTCCAAGAAATTCGTAGCACGGCCTCCTGCGAGAGGCCGCTGTTGCGATGTCAACCCTTGTTTATAGCACATGCCTCCGGTCCCTTGTACTCAAGGTACCTGGAGAGGCTGTCGTGCTCCTGGTCGTAAACCTTTATTTTTCATTTTTACATACATGCTATCAAGCCTTGTTCCACATTTCATACTCATAGCATACGCTGCTTCAGTCACTATCATCATTTTACTACCTATATGTTTTACGCCATTTACAGCGACAGTTTTTAGGCCCCTTTACAGCCGTGTCACATGTACCATGAGAAACTCATTGCCCTCGTCATAACAGCTCATCGATTACATTACCATTTGTCGTGGCGCTCTTTGGCCATTCCTGGCCCTTGCGCCATTAAACAACACACATCAATCAATCAATCATCCTCCTGTGCACGGTGGCCCCGTGGACGCTCAGCATGCTTCGTTTTAGACGACACTTTCTTGTAAATGTAACTAACACACGGGTCAGTGTATTTGGGTTGTGTTAAGGAAACCGCTGTTGTACAGGAAGTGTTTGTAGAAACCGTTGGTCCCACGAGCGTCGAACACTAAAGCAATCTAATGTAGTTCTTCATCACAGAAGGGCTTGTAAGAAGTCATTAATATACTGGGCTTTATTTCATTTTCTTTTCTGTCTCTCCAAACTTCGGCTTCACTTAAGACCGTAGCTCTATCTGCACGCAGCGGGCTAGTTTAGGATTGCACTACTCCAGTTAAGCGTGGGATTACTCGGCTCCAGCGAATGTAAGTAAAGTATATTCAGCGAGACGAGGGCGGAAAAAAAAGCGGGGGGGGGGGGGGGGGGAGGAGGGAGGGGAGGGGGAGAGGGGTGGAAGCTAGGCGGTTGCTAACTAAGCCGTTACAAGCACATGGGCTTTTCACTGCCACACCGAGCTTGAAACGAGGCAGTGAAAGAAAGAGGACATTACGCAAATAGACCTCAGAAAGCAAAATAAAGCACAGCTAAGTTAAGCTGTTTTCTTGGCATTAAAATATGACTGTCCGTGCTTCCCTTTTGACCGGTTTGTTTCCTCCGTGGTTTTGTCGACGAAGTTGGCAGCTCATTTATTCCCTGTAGACTTTCTTTCTTTCTTTCTTTCTTTCTTTCTTTCTTTCTTTCTTTCTTTCTTTCTTTCTTTCTTTCTTTCTTTCTTTCTTTCTTTCTTTTATTTTTTTTTAGCGTTATGAGCTGCACGGGCAGCCATCCTCGTAACGATTTTCAGTCATTCGAATCCTCTCTTATTATTTAGGTCTACCTGAAAGATAGGATTATATTTTTTAACATAAAAATACCAAAAACTAATAGTAATATATAATAATAAGATGATGATGACGAGGTAGAGGAAGATGAATAGAAATACAATAAGCTACGATATCTGGTTGGAAGCCCCGCCACGGTAGTCTAGTGGCTATGGTACTCGGCTGCTGATCCGAGGGTCGCGGGATCGAATCCCTGCTGCGGCGGCTGCATTTCGATGGAGGCGAAATGTTGAGGCCTGTGTGCTTTGCGATGTCAGTGCACGTTAAAGAACCCCAGGCGGTCATAATTTCCGGAGACCTCCACTACGGCGTCTCTCATAATCAGAGTTGGTTTTGGTACGTTAAACCCCACATAACAACAAACATATCTGGTTGGAAATGGTCAGTCTCTGTGTAATGTGTACTCTCTGGTGTCACTTAAGATTTATAAGTCTCCACCTAAATTTAGATCTCGATGTCGCGTATTTTTCTTGCCTCGATTTTCAGCGCCAGTTCATAAAGGGTTGACTATAGGCTTATATTCCGATGAAAAGACTCCTTCCTTTATTGTGTCTCAACAGGACACATCTTATACTCTACACATACACACATGTTATACTAATATCCATTTCTCCACTTTATTATTGTTATTATTCCCCTATCAAAGACCCGCCCTGCGGCTGTGTTTATAAATGCTACAATACAAATATCCGAAACGATCAACCTGAAACAAGGGGATCTAATGCGCAGAAGGGTAATAACGCAGCTCTCGCAACTTTCTTATTTAAGAAACCGCGCTGCCGTGTCTGTCTTGGCTAGCTGATTGGGCCAATTTGTTTCTCTCGCACGGTGGTCACAAAAACGGCGCGCGCATAAGTTATTTGCGCACCGCACGCTCCTTTGTTTCCCACGTTCATTCCTCAACCCGAAGTAGTTACTCGGAGTCTCTTCTTGTTGTTTTTTTTCATTTAAATAAGGCCATCCATGCTTTTCATTCCTTCATCTCTCTATTGCTTATTTTTGTTCCTTAAGAGTAAATAAACTATCCCGTTATAGGTGAAGCAACGCACTCTTAAAGGAACACTACAGTGTAGAATGATAAATCGCTAGGTTGTTAGGAAATTCTGCTGTCCCTAATTTCGTCATTTAATGTTCAGTTCTAGAAGAGGTAAATCGAGGTCATAGTTTAATCGTCCAATTGCGCGCCCAAATTTACGTCACGAACCCCATTTTCCTTTTTTGTTTCTAGTTTTTTCGTATTCACGCCAGATTGGTGCACTCAAATTGTTTGAAATACGCCATATGAAGTCTCTAGTTTTTTTTGCTTTTTTTTTTTGGAACGCAATGTTTGCCCATGAATAATTATTATGTAGGCATTTGTAAACGCCGTCAAAGGTTATGACGTCACGCCAGTAAATGCGGGAACCTCCGAGCAAGCGTTGCCATTTGTATTTCTTTCTTGGGCATTTCCGAGAGCTTACGAAGCGTCTTTACCGTGCGAGGGAAATGAGAAAAGGTGGTTTGCTAACACGAGAAAATAAAATCATTTCTCACATCTGTTTCTTTTCAAAGAACACAAAAGAGGAGAAAAAGAGCACTTCATTCTTTTTGAATGTATTTTGTCGTATACGTACACTGCTCTGATTGAATTCACCGTATTACAGTCGGTATTTTTTTTTTTTTGAATACTGGAATCCGCAAGAAGCGCAAGTGTTTCGAGGAACGCTGGTAAATTGGTAAGAAACCGGGCATAATTTGACTCTCGTAGCCGCCACAAGCGCTACAGATTTGCCAGTGGTTGGGCGCCAACTCGCCCTAAAGCTGCTGATCCTTAGCGGTGTTCCAACTGTCGCCTTCGTATTAACCGATCCACGATGCACCCGTGGCGTCGCTTGGCGTGAATGTCAGTTTTCCTGCCTTTCCCTTAGGTCCCTTTGCGAAGGATTATCCCACCAAGCTAAAGAGGCGATTACATTTGTAAACCGCTCTTCTTTCTTTAACCGCCTATGGTACTCGACTTCTGCTCCCTCCTTTCGCAAACTGCTTGGGTCTTCTCGCTCTACAACTGCGCTTAGCACTGTTTGTTTCCCTTCTTCCTTTCGTGTCCCGTTTCCCTCTTCTTAAGCGCTGTCATGCATAAAGAACCTTCCTTCGTTACTACTTTTTCATCGTTTTTTTTAAATTCCCTAAACTTTTTTTTTTCATCTTTCTGCTTCGTCCAGTTCACCTTCTTTCCTCACGTTTCACTGAGAACGTGCTTTGGGAATGTACCGCTCTTATTCGATTTGCCAGTCCAGTCGGCTTCGCATGGCCCACAGTCGAGGCAGCGATATAAGAAAAAGGGAATGGAAGCTGAGTATATGAGGAGTAAGTACGACAGTGATGGTGGGTTATTCGGGAAAAGGCTGGACCCCGCTCGTATTTCCCCCTGTGTGAGAAATGTACGCGACCCCCAAATTAGGGAAGGGGGAGGTGTTTTGTGAGTGGGGAGCTGAGGGAAAGAAGGTTGGAAATAAAAGGAAATAAAAAAGGGACATCGGGGCGACGCTGCAGTTTGGTGCCGCTTGTCGCGTCTTAGCCTGACATATGCACGAACCTTTTCCTTTACGTTTCCTTTTTTCCCCTTTGTTTACTCGGAAGCTACGAGGAAGGTTTTGCGCGAGAGATCCGAACGGAGAAGGTGCGCGATAGACTGTCTGGGAGCGTTCCTTTCGGAGGGAAATATTGCCTGCATTGGTGTTGGGCAGTTTGAGGTCGCAGTTATAAGGATTTGGGGGATGTAGATAGAGGGAAAACGGGATAATATGTGGCTGCATGCGAAGCTTTGTTTCCAAGTTCGGGCTCTGGTGCGCGCGTGCTTACTCAGTAAGACAAAGAGCTCTGGGTTGAGCAAACTCCTCCGTGGACACAAAGTTGTGAAAATAGATTGCGCAAGGCTGTTAGAAATCGAGGGAGTGTTCTGCGGGATTCGGAGACGAAGAGGGGAAAAAAAGGAAAAGACTACAGAGGTGAAAAAGAGGCTTGCATGGGCGAGCTGAAAGAAGGGGTCCGCGTTGTGTGCTTGCCAAATTTACGGTTGAGCTAGGCCTCCTTTCGCAATCGCAGTGCTGTGTAGGGAAGTTAGCAAGGCAGGCACTTTCTGCTTCTCGTTTTCTGATCCTCTTTCTTTGTGTTTCGAGGTTTTCCCGTTCCTTTTACGTTCTTTCTATCGCCACGTATTTCGGGACTCCTTAACTACACTACCGTTTGTCGTCCTTTCTACCCCTCCACCCTCCTTTTTTTCCCCTTCCAGTTGTCTCCCGTTCTTGCCCAGTCCTTGTTTTTCCCGTTTGTCGCGCTGTGTAGGACAGCTTTAATGCTGCGACGTTTGTTGCCTTTCTCGAAAAGTACCGCACGTTCCCTGTGGGCGAGATTAGGGAGTGCGAATCTCTCTCTCTCTCTCTCTCTCTATCTGTCTCTGTCTCTCTCTCTGTGTGTATGCGTGCGTGCGTGCGTGCGTGCGTGTGTGTGTGTGTGTGTGTGTGTGTGTGTGGTGCATTGTGCTTGCTTGTCTGGTTTGGCCTGGCCTCGTTCCTCACCGGGCGTGGGCTCCACTTGTCTGTTTTTTATTCTGTTCGCTTAAGAGCATTGTGCTTTCGACTCTTCACTTTTGCTCTTTCTTGTTTCTTGCGCTGAACTCCTTGCTTTGCTTTTGTTTTGTTCTTCGAAAAGCCGTTTATCTTATAGGCGGTGTGCTGTCGAGTGCTTTTACAATGCCTGCTTGGTCTCCTGGTTGCCTGCCTCGGAGCGATACGCGGTCCACTTCTTCTGAAAGGAATCCGCACTTTGTCCAGCTACTTTTTTCTTTATTTCTCTTCCTCTCACCGAGCTAGTACATTGTTTCGGGAAGCAGTGTAAGGTGATCATAAGAGCGGGCCTACTTCGTTTTAGTATTCCAGCTCACATATTGACCGTATCTATGGGAAGGCGGCGGGGTGGTTGGACAAGTAACAGCGAAGCGTGACTCGCCTTATTCTTCGAGCTGTCACTTGCCGGAATGACCATTATCAGTTGCTGTCTGGGTTTATCGCTTTTCTCTTTGATTATTCTTATGTGGTGTTGCATGCGAGGTGCGTTGAAGGCAAACCTATGCAGTATTCGTTAAAGGGTTATTTCTTTCTCTCTTTCTCTATCTTTGTCTCGATTCTTGTATCTCCTGGACCGCAACTAAGCTGAGGTCGCATATTGCTAGCAAGTGGCTGTGGTACTAATTTCACTAGCGCGAGCATGCATTCGTACCAAGAAGTGGGACTTGGTGGCCCACAACACGCGTCTGTTATATAATTAACGGCGAGATGATTAGAATCAATAATCTGGTCGTTGACGATGGAAAGCCACTTATAAAATGCACTGAATTGGTGTCTTGGTTCGAGCTAGTTAGTAGATAGGCATATTGGAACGACGAAGCGCGATGGTGAGACAACGGCATCGGAAGAAGAGAGGACACACAGAGTGCTCTTGGCGCCCTCTCTTGAGTAGTTGTTGTTCTATATTGCGCTTTACCGTTTCTGTGTGTTCACCTATGAAACATTGCTGCATTACGTTTTGGGAATCAAAACCATCTGATCTAGGTACATACCATTAACACGAGAGGGGTTGCGTGTTACTCATTTAAATGTCAAACCAGCGGATCGGTGTCTTATCTTTCTGTCTCACCCACAAACATTTTCTCACTTGCTCTTTCTCTTGTAAGTAATCACAATTGTATAAATACGTGGTCTTCATGCAGATAATTTGAGAGATCAAAATCTGCAGTGTGTTTTTCAAGCGTGCTTTCATTGGAGAGGACGATATGAATGTCGTTTTCATCGTGCGAAAAACCCTAACCACTTTCTTCAAATAGTGATGGCTTCTCCACATTATAGATGACGATGCGGTGAAGCACCCTTCTCGGTGTCGTTTCAAATGTGTGCATTCAAATTTCGTACATTGCGAGACAAGCTTAGAAGTGTCGGTCCGTCCTCCCACCCGCCCGTTCGCCTCTCGAAGCTTTGCTTTTGCGGGACGTCCCAAACGCTCACGATACTCCGCCGGCAATATGCCCAAGTGACAGTGCCAACTAAACTTAATCATTTACCCGGTTAGGCGGTACACATAATTTATGATCCTCATGAACGTTAGTTTCAATCGAGATTGCAACAATGTTGCGAAATATTCTTGGTCGTTCTTTTGTCAGTTATTATCCTCTGCGAGCTCCCAATTTCACAAAGCTTTCTGCCCACTGACAAGCTCAGTTGAAAGTAAAAATAATCGCGTCGCACTTGTCTGTGTCCGGTTTAATCGAAGTGTGTAGTCCACGTTCCTTTATCCTTTTCTCTTCGAATAAACTACGTGCCGAAAAGGGCCTATAAATACAGCGGTTCGTATGAATACCACTTGCAAGTATGTTGCCACACATTCTATTCCTTCTATGCAAACTCGGTGCAACTCTTTTTTTCACGCTACCGCGCGGCAATCTCCTGTGATTTCTCCACGTTTTTTTTTCTTTTATTCTTCTTTCCTTTTTGTTTATTGCATTCGTATTTTCGTTGGAGACGCAGTATAATTTTATTTTTAGGTGGAAAGGCTAATGTGTCTTATGGAACGCGAAACCCCGCAAATCAATCAACCCTTCTGTCGTGTTCGCGAATCAGTAGCGTTGAAACAAAACGCCGCTTGTGCTGTGGTCCGTGAACATGCGATGGATGCAATGGAACGTGGGAAGTCGATGCGGGTGATTTGTTGGGTCCTCTATCGACATTTGTCCAAAACGTACCGCGATCGCTGGACGCCGCAGTGCGACATCTCGTTGTCTTGTACCTGTTATGTGACTATATTCGCCCCCTCTCTGCGGCATTATAATAACGTCGTGACATATTGTGTTGCCGTTGCTGGAGGACTGAGACGCGGAATCCTTGTTGTGTATGTGGTCACCATTGTCTCCACCGAGAATTCCACGGAAACATGGCGGCGAGTGTCGTCAGCTGTCCAATACGTGAACCAGCCAATCTCGAAGATGCCTTACACTCTAGCCTTCTTTAGTCTCTGGTCAAATTTAACATGTCAACTTTCTTTTTCTTTTTCTTGATTGCTTTTTTTTTTTGCCACAGATACACTTAGCTCTCGGATTGATCGTGATGATGGCGTTCATTTTGTGTTTGTGTGTGTGGGAAGAGAAAAGAAAGAGGGGTAGGAGGAAGGGTGCAAGGGGAAGGGGGGGGGGGGGAGGGAGTGAGTTGCGTGAGCGCGCGATCTGGTTCGTGTCGGCACTTACAACTCCCTGTAAGTGCAGCTATGGTCGCCTTCGTTTTTGTGCGTCCGCTGTTCGCCTCACGTAATTAATCACCAAACTGCAGGCGCGCCATCTGCGTAAAATTAGTCCTCCGCCCCTCCCCCCTCTCTCCTTCCCATATTTTTCCCGCCCCCTCATATGCATAACGCTTCCACGCGTCAGCGTTGTTAGCTCGGAAAGACAAGCCTCAGAAAATTCATGCAGCACATTCGAAGGCTCTTTCGCTGGCGCCGGCCGCTAAAGATTGAGGACTTTGGAAAAAAGCAACGCATCGGGGGGGGGGGGGGGGGGGGGGTACTGCCCACGCCCCGCCACGGTGGTCTAGTGGTTGTTGGCACTCGGCTGCAGATCCGAAGGTCGCGGGATCGAATCCCGGCCGTGGCGGCTGCATTTCGATGGAGGCGAAATGTTGAGACCCGTGTGCTTTGCGATGTCTGGTGCACCGTTAAAAGAACACCAGATGGTCGAAATTTCCGGAGACCTCCACTACGGCGGCTCTCATAATCAGTGCTAGTTTTGGGACGTTAAACCCCACAAATCAATAATCAGTGAGATCAAACAGACGGTCTCCTAGGCTCACTTATCGCTTCCTTAAAACCGAATGAGCTTACTCGCGAGTAAGCTCAGGTGAGTAAGCTCAGGTTCGCCAGGTGAGTGGTCACATGATCTATCACCATCCGGTTGACACTCGGCGATTCCAGCTATTGTTGTAACCACCGTACATGTACTTGTCATTTGCTATTTATTTTTTTTTTCACCGCTGCACCGGACTGCTTGTTGTTACTGCCTTGTATAACATACTCTGGTCGTTGGATCCCGACAAGCTACTTATGTGGCTTTTAACTCAACGCAACAGTGCAGCATCTACATACTCGAAAAATAAAAATTGAATTGAATTGAATTGATTCGTCTCCGCCGCCTGAGTCGTCGTTCCAGCTACTGTTGTACAGGCCTAACGGACGCCGTCCACGCACATACTAAACTTCACTGCACGGAATAGTTCGAGCTGCGAGCAGTTTCAAAGATGGCGAAGCCGAGGCTTCTGACAGCACTTTTCGTGTACGATGTTTTTTGCTTCCGTGAACGTCTGACCCGCGGGCAATGCATCTCCGGCAAGAAATACGCTTTCTTAACTCGGTCTGCCGCCTTCCACCGTCGCGTCTTGTGTGAGAAGCGTTGTTTGTTTCCTTCGTGTTTCGTTGCCCTGGGTGTCGGGAGGCAATTAGCCAAGACGGGGGCGCCGCTTACTTCGAAACTCTTCCGTCGGGTGTTTTACACGGGGAACGAGTGATCTGTTCCGGGCAGCTGAATAATTTTTAGTAGGAGGCGCTACTGCATGGAGGAGCCTGTTACCAAGCCGAGTCGTTTGAAATTTCTGAAAGCAACGCAGAAACAACAACAACAACAAGAAAGGAAACCTATGAAAGCAACGGATAATTAATTTAGTCAATTTAGTATTTCTAAAAGTCTCGCATTTCTTCAGCAAGCACATTGCTTAGAAAGGGTTACGCATTGTACTTTCACGTCAGTGCAAGCGTTACAAAGAGCGGAAAGAGTGAGTATACAAACATGTTGATAAAGTGCCGTATATGAAGCAATATGACCTTGCGTAATAGTTAGCTAGAAGCATACGCTACGCACATGCAGCAGAACAGATGGAAGGCACACGCAGTGTGTGTGTACATTAACCGAACGACGTGGCGCAACGATAAAACAGAGTGTCTGCTTCTTCCTTTGCTCCGTTGAGTTTTATCGTAAAAATTAATATATGTGCCAACTAGCCCAACACAGCTCGTTGTTGTGGGTGCATCTCATAACGCACTGAATTTATATAGTTAGCGAGAGCTGTATGGGTGATTATTAAAACAGTGAGAGAGTAATGCAACTGGTCATAACAAAAAGAAAAATCCGTTACATCCTAATCAAACTCTGCAAAGGTCGGGCAAACTGAAGCCTTATCATAAGTGCTATTCCTTACTTTAATCAGGGAGTATTCCATATCATTAGGAACGCTCCGGTAGAACGGCTTTCTTATCTAATCTTTGCCATATCGCAAAACGAGAGTGACGTGAGGGAGCTTCGAAATATCTTCTTCACCGCCTGTCACCTGTCAACACTTCGCTGGCTTTTCGCGCTCTTATATCTCCATCTTTCTTTCTTTCTTTCTTTCTTTCTTTCTTTCTTTCTTTCTTTCTTTCTTTCTTTCTTTCTTCTTTCTTTCTTTCTTGTCGTCACCAATATCTCATCTTGCCTCGCTTTTCTCGCACTCACCTGTCACCATCCGCTGTACTTTCACTTTGTATTCGCATGTCTCTCCTAGGTGTCACTTTCTACGCGTCACAAGCGGTTTGTTTTGTTCTGCTTCTTGTGAGTGCACGTTCGCGTGTGTGCGTGCAGACTTTGCGCTTTCGTTCGTACTACGTTATATACTCTTGTTAATGAGTTTTTCGTTCACAGCTTGGTGTGACGCGTAACGCCTGCGTACAGCGGTGTATACGTACAGGCCTTCTTTCTCCTCCGGCGTCCTGCCCTGCAAAGAAACCGCGTACACAGATCTCGACCTCTCTCTACATCCCCTTTGCCCTTTTTATGTACGTGTCAGCGGGGAGCAACCACCTTCCCCGAGGGACATTCGTCTTACGGCGCGCCCTAGAAATTCCCGCTGTCGCACATCTCTGCCGCCTGTATAGCTGCGTTCACTGGGCGGAAGGGGCCTCTTGTTTTTAATTGGATGAGCGGATAATCCTGTTAGGCCGGATTCTCTCTGACACCACCGTGGCCTGTAGTCAAAGACCTCTAACGGACAACACTATTTCACCCCTTCCGTTCTCTCTCTCTCTCTCTCTGTCTGTCTTCCTCGGGGCAATCAACTGTCGATCGTTCAACTCTTACTGGACAGCAAAAAATAAAGAAAAAAAAAGAGAAAGTCAGCGACGGCAGCTTCTATATGTGTGTCCCGCTTCCAAGGTTTCGGATCTTTCTTCCAGCTTTTGCCGCAGCTTCCGTCTACACTTCCGCGCATTCGCTTGCCACCGAAAACGCGCTGCGGGCTTTGTCTGTTGTCGAGCTTCTTTCTCGTCCGCTTTTAATTTTGTTAATCGTTTATTAGCTCCATGTTGTTTCACGTTTCTCGCTTTTGCAGGCGTCCGTATATATATATATATATATATATATATATATATATATATATATATATATATATATATATATATATATATAATATATATATATATATCCACTTAGCCGCTGCTGCATGCCAAGAGGAATGTTTGGAGCGAACGAATTTACTTCTTAAGAGCGCAGGCGCCCCGCGATAAGACTTTTGTCAGAGCATGCTCTCTGCTTTTAATGCTTTATACGCTGCTCTCTGCACTGGTGGGATCATATAAGGGGCCAGAGGCCCCTCCTATTATTTTTGGAGCGTCGTAATTGGTCTTTGAAACTTGGAGCCAATGTATATTTATTCAAACGCTCTGGGCGAACTTAAATGAAAAAAAATGAACAAGGCCTGGCGCCTGGTAGATAAATCTGCCCTAATTAGAGAAGGCAAAAATTTAACTGCCTTGGTTGACATGACGTCACTACAGTTGCGTATAATGGCCGTTTGTATCAAAGCGTGACAGACAGACAGACAGACAGACAGACAGACAGACAGACAGACAGACAGACAGACAGACAGACAGACAGACAATGAACTTTAATTAATCCTGAGGAGCTACGTAAGGACTCCCTAAGCGTGAAAAGCGAAATTTCATTGTATTGGTCGTACCCACGCCAGATGGACAAGCGTATTTCTTTCTTTCTTTCTTTCTTTCTTTCTTTCTTTCTTTCTTTCTTTCTTTCTTTCTTTCTTTCTTTCTTTCTTTATTTATTTATTTATTTATTTATTTATTTCTCTCATTTCTTTTCCTTCCTTCTTTCTTTCTTTGTTGGTTTATCGTTTCATTCTTTCCGCCGTTTTCCTTTCTGTCACTTCATTTGTTCGTGGCATTTGCTCTGTTTTCTTCGTTCACTTTCTCTCTTGCTTGTCTTGTAATCCATTTATGCATTGTTACACCGTGACGCGGCCTTCGTTACCGCGTATTGTGAAACCGTGACCTCTCGTACTTCATACGCCACACTGTCTCCTCGGCCTCGGATGTTTTTTTTTTTTGTTTTTTTTTCACACAGCCTACGACGCACGAGCGGCGACTTCGACGTCGACAGATGTCGGTAATACTTCCGCACGTCTTCTACACCTTGCTGCAAACGCTCATTTATCGTGGTACACGTACCGGAAGTGCTGGCTCTATTACCTCATCCTATGCGCGCGATTCAATACGGGCAAAGTTCTTAATGATTGATTTGTGGGGTTTAACGTCCCAAAACCAGCTCTGATTATGAGAGACGGCGTAGGGGAGGTCTCCGGAAATTTCGACCACCTGGGGTTCTTTAACGTGCACTGACATCGCCCAGTGCACACGGGCGTCAACATTTCGTCTCCATCGAAACGCATCCGCTGCGGCCGGGATTCGATCCCGCGACCTTCGGATCTGCAGCCGAGTGCCATAACCACTAGACCACCGTGGCGGGGCCAAAGTACTTAAAAGGCCCTCTGAAAAAATGAACACGATGAGGTTACATATAAGGAAACATGGTCCATAACACTGCTTATTCAAAGTCCTATACCTTTCTGCTGACGCCTGTCCTGTCTGAAATGGTTACTTCCCTGTCTTCTTCGCTCCTAGTTATGATCCTAAGTATGTTTGCTTAAGTTCACTTAAATTGTTGTTTAAGTTTACCGCCGTTACGAAAATGCACACACAAGATCCGATACCTTTTCTGGTTAAAGCGATGCAAACTCACACGGGCGTAATTTCAGCCGCCGGCCCATGCTAGCGCGATTTGTTGCTTATTCGTTGACGCTTGCAGTACATTTCATTCTGCATTCCATTTCCATGACTTTTTTTTTCCTTTCTGTGTTCGCAGCAACTGGGCTTCAACCCGAACCTGAAGGTCAATCTGCAGGACCTCACCGCTCAGTTGGAAGAAGAGATGGCGTCGGTGAGCTCGGGTAACGCGTCCACAACGTACGCCTTTGCTCTCGCCGTCGTACCAGCACGAGCTCACCCACCTCAAGTGAGTCGACGGCATCGAACGCCTCTGGCGATTTGGGTTGCCCAACCCGATCTTCTCTGACCCGAAATGTCCACCAGCTAGATGTGGTTGAGGTGTAATCAGCGAAAATTCGGTTGCGCAATAAACCTAGCGAACTGTAAAGTATAGTGTTAGCTTTCTCCCACACTTCAATTTTATCCCAAAACATGCGTTCCTAGTTATAATTGGATTAGTCTAGCGAATTATAAATTATGGTTAGTGTTTCACGCAAACTTCAATTTTATTCTAAAACCTCGGTCGCTAGTTATATTTGGTTAGCGTCTAAAGCTAACTTGGGTTGCCTAGCCTTAGAGACTGGTTAGCATTCATTTTATGTTTTACTCGTACCTTGATGTCTGTTCTGCTCTTGCCCTTAGGCCATCACTGGTTAACTTCGTTTAGGGATGAATTCAAGTTTGAGTTGTCTAACTTGATGACTTGTGAGGTTAGCTCATGATTTAACCCTATCGTTTAAGTACCCGTAACTTAACTGTTTGCTGGTTAACTTATGACTTAACCGGAACTCGAGTTACTGTTCGGTCGTAGCCTAATCGCAGCCCGGCTATTGCTTTGTTTGCTATGGCAGGTATCAGTCCAGCTTCACTTCAGTTTTCTTTTGTCTATCGAGCTAGCTTTTCTGATTCCATCTTACCTGGCCTCTCTGTTTCCAGGACCAACTTCGAGCAAGCTCGCGAGGAACGGGACCGGTTACGAGTGAACGTAGCCGAGGCCAACGCTCGGTCGGCACTCATCGCACAGGAGGTGGACGAGCACCACGCCAAGATGGAGAAGGCCTCCGAGAACAGGCTGCTGTGAGTACATACATACATACATACATACATACATACATACATACATACATACATACATACATACATACATACATACATACATACATACATACATACATACATACATACATACATACATACATACATACATACATACATACATACATACATACATACATACATACATACATACATACATACATACATACATACATACATACATACATACATACATACATACATACATACATACATACATACATACATACATACATACATACATACATACATACATACATACATACATACATACATACATACATACATACATACATACATACATACATACATACATACATACGGCCGGACTCACATTGCAGAAACGCGCTTCGGTTATCCTATCCCACACAAGTTTCTAAAAACAGCATCAAATATCCTCCAAGAACGTCGAATGATAATGATTTCGCCCATTGTGCTTCATTTGGTGTTTCTTCGGTCGGAACATTATTTGCCTATTTTTTCGTGGCCTGTTTTTTCCTAACGTACAGTGCGCCGTGATTGCGCTTTCTTATTGAAAGAAGTGACTGTCGACTCGTACTTTCTATAGATTTCGAACAGCGATGAGGCTCTCCTTAGTAATATAGGCCTGAGCCGAGAGTTAGGGTGCACTAGTAGCATGATGACTTAAGGAGCAGGGATATCTTTACGCACCTGTTACAGTACCGCCGCCTTGGGCTATTTAGAGTTGCCGATTTGCATTCGTAACGTTGCACCGAGGGATGCCATCAAGGCTGTAGTACGCGTGAAAAAGCTCTGCCTGTTGCTAGTTGTAGGTCACGGCACACAAAACTGGGAAGTCGTTCGTGTGACAGCTCGAGATCGCGCCGTCCACTACTCTTACGGTGAGCACGAGGCGTATGGTGAGCATATGCAAAATTGCATATGCTCACCATTCAGCAATGCTCTGGGGCCCTTCAGTGAGAGCGCTTCCTGGCGCTACGCAGGACTTAATAGGGAGTTTGAGAATTGGGGCCCCAATTCTCAAACTCCCTAATATTAGGGAATTTTAGTTTGCCCGCTAACCCTCAGTACGCAAACCACTTTCCGTAGAGCGGTATACCGGGTGTAAACAGCGCATGCGCAAGCATGGCCGACCACCTGGAGCGTATGCCGTCCGCTTCGAATCTTTCGAGTGGTCGTCGCGCGCTCTGTAGCCCTCAACTTACTAACTGACGGTTGTATTTGTATCACGAAGCTTCGACAGTAAAGCATATCCGTGACAATTCGACATTGTCTCTGAGCGCGACAATCAAATCGTCCAGGCTGTAGGCTTAACGAGTGGCCGCCGGCATCTGGGAGGACATAGACAACGCGGTTTTGCTTGTTCTGTTTATGGCCCATAGCTGGCGCCGCTTTACTGTAAAAAAACCAACGCTATATGCGCTATCCGGTATCCGACACGCCTTTGCGCATACGCTTTACCGGAGACGAAAGAATTCCCTGTTCTGTCGCACAGTGTTATTTAGTTGCTGTAACAACTCCTCGCTCGTGCAGTACCCTGGAGAAGCGTCACACCGAACAGCTGCGCGAGGTGACCGAGGAGCTTCAGCGGGAAGCGGGAGACCACCACGCTGCAGCTGACGCGGCTACGGCAACGGAGCGAGGACGAACTATCCGCGCTGCGCGCCGAGGAACTGAGGCTGCGCGCGCAACTGGCCACGCTCGAACAGGTGCGTCGATTGTCGCTGACCGAGGGATAACTGACCCGTTCAGTCGTTTAATATTTTGTTCGTTGAGCGGTGAAAATCTCCTTGAGTTAATATACCATCTTTGCTGTAACCGGAATGTTGAACTCATTGTACGAAATTCTTATCAGCCGTATGAAGGCACATTGCAGCTGTGGGATTCTGGCAAGGGGAGAAAAAAAAAAGGGGGGGGGGGGGGGGAGGGCATTATCCGAAAAAGAAAAACGTATTAGTCAGGATCGTATGAACGAGATTTGGATTTGGAATGAGATTTGGCAGGGTACATGGGACTCCGAAAAAAGAACGTATTAGTCGGGATCATATAAAGGAGATTTGGATTTGGAATGAGATTTGTCAGGGTACATGGGATTCTCAAAAAAAATTTTCAGCCAGTAATGTCATGGCTACAAGGAATCTACCTCCTCCTTTCTCTGATACTTGACGTGTGAAAGTGACTTAGATACGGAAACTTGTCACGTGACAGCGTGCCATGTTCCCGTGTTCCAGGAGAATCGGCGACAGGAACTGGAACTGCAAGAATACTCTGAGCGATACCGCGAGCTCCATCGTTTGGGCGAGAGTCAGCAGAAGGAACTGGAAAGCGTCGCGCAGCTCAAGCAAAAGGTAAGTGTGAAAGCACTCAACTCCAGCAGTTGGAGCGTAACATTTGCGACTAGACAACTCTTCCCGATCGCTTAGTAGTGCTACTTGAAATATGCCAGTGATATTTTTTGACGCCGATGCAAAGCGAGAAGTGTATGACAGGATGTGCACTGACTGCAGTTAAGATTGTCCAAAAACCGCGCACGTAACTTTTTTTTTTATTAATGAAAGTAATGAACGCACGCGCAGTCATAACGGAACAGTAGAATTGTGCAGCTGTGCTGTCGAACTATCAAATTTTGTTTTGTATTCCGAATTCGTAGGCACGCAGAGAACGCTGATTATTCACGTGTCACCCCTCTCGCATGATAAAGAATGCCTCCGATAGCTCATGATCTAATCAGTCCTTACTTCTGCTTAAGGTATTGGTTTCCTTGATGTTGTTTCTTTAGGACACGCAGCTCATCTTAAGCAGTTTTCTCTCTTCGGCTTCCGTTATTGCGGAAAATAACGGCTAGATGCAACGCTTTAGAAGTCTGGAACCAAGGACGTCATTTGCTAGATGTGCGAAGAGTTGCAAAGAGTACAAGAGAACGTAAAAGCCGTACATGAGCTTGGATATTCGGCCACGCAAATCACTCTCGGGACACAAGTCCTTAAAACCCACTGCTGGCCCGAAGTCTCTTACAGTTGCACTTAGGAGAGCATGCGTAACAGCACATCAACGTCTAGAAGACATCCGCGGTAGACGTATAGCAGCAATGTCTTTCGCACGTCTTCAGGATGTCCTTGCTGTTTGTGTCGAAATTATCAACGCCACGTCTTGCCACACGTCGCAAAAAGGCTTCTTGCGAATGGTGTGCTAGATGTGTCTCGTCGCCTCTCTTCCAAGTTGTACTTGTTCTCAACGTGGACTGCACCCAAAGCCGACGAAAGTTGGAACGCACACTCCCTTAGCGTTACCTAATGAGGCACACAGGCCACGTGCCTCAGACTGTGCCTTACCAAGACAGACGAGGTTGCCTTGCGCGCGCCGCTCCTTAGTCTACCGACTTGGTTCTTTTTCGTTAGCTTTAAGGAGACACGGCAAACTGCTCGTTTCTAACCAAACTCGAGCATGGCGCGCTGTTAGTCTCGTCGTTCTATTGTGCTCGCGTCACTTTCTCTTTCAGATTGCGGACTTGGAGTCGGGCCAGACGTTCCTTAATGACGAGCACTACCAGAAGATTTTGCAAGAGCTCGAAGTCATGCGCAAACAGAACAAGGCAAGTGCATGCACACACTGTCTCGCCTGTGCTTCTTCTTCTTCTTCACCGCGCCCTGGCGCCACGTGTGTAGTGCGTTAACTACAGTGCATGCCTCCTTGCTGTCTCGTCGGAATGGCTACGAAGTCGTCGTTGATTGATGATTGCCGCTGAGAGGGCTGCGGTTTCTCGGCTTCTAGCATCGCACTTCGCTTCAGTTCCTCATCGCGTTTTGTCATCAATCAAGGGGATAATAAATATTAGCGTTATTTTTTTTTTTCTGGCGACGAAGAGACGATGTCGGACGGACAAGCGGACCTGGTAAGGACGTTGGATCTGAAAGTTAGACGCGACACCCTGAAAACTAGGGACAACGGGCGCTGTTTAATTGCGATACTTTCTTTTTCTTTTCGTTGTATTCTTTCGGTTTGATACGCACCAGCAAATGGGCCTTCACGTAAAGCTTATTAATATGGTTACTACGTAACACTAGCGTCAAAAGGAGTGGCGGAAATCTCATTTCAGCCAACCGGAGGAACATGGCACAATGTATGGGCGTGTCTTTAATTTTGCCTATGTGGCGTCAAGCGACTTTCCAGAAAGTCTAGAAGACTAGCTCCCTCGCGAAGACGTTGGATGAAGTGTGCCTTCCCCGCGCTCCACCAGTGCCTACTGATTCGTAATGTAGACTACGAGTCATGGATCGTGACTGCTCATTTATACAACATGAGGCGCTCTTTGTACGACCTCTCGGGATCTCTGTGATGAATCATGGCGAGTCATGATTCGTGACATTTTTCACACATGCCACGACTGTTGTGCTGCCTGTCATTGTCTCTGCGTAATGAATATTTACGGGTCATGATTCATTATAATGAATCATGACCCGTAAATCCATCACTGTCTCTGTATATATACAGAGATAGTGATGGATGCTGACAACAGGAGTGACGAATCGTGACGGGTCGTGATTCGTGACCGTCCGGTCGTACACATGACATGTCCCTTGCGCGACCGCTCATGCACCCTATGTAGTGAACCGTCGTGACTCCTTTTGTACGCAGCACGAGGCTCGTTTTGTACGACTGTACGCCGCGGTGCTATAGTGGCTACGATGGTTCACTGTGGATCCAAAGAACGATGGCTCGAACCCGGCCGCGGTGGTCCCGTTTTCGATGGAGGCGAAAATTCTAGATGCCCGCGTATTGCGCGATGTCAGTACAAGCTAAAGAGCCGGAGTCCTCTGCCCCTCCGAACGCTGAGCCGTGCTCCCAACACGTCCTGCAGAAAAATAGCGTCTCTTCATTAAGCAACCACGGTTACTGTGTACGACCGTTGATGACGATTTCATTTTTGTCTGCCCCTCTCCTGCATCGACGCGCGCAGGAGTTGAAGGACAGCAACGACGAGCTGACGCTCGAACTGGAGACGTTGCGCCAGCAGCTCAACTCCAGCTCCGGTTCGCGCTCCTCGGCGCACGGCAAGCGGCACCGCAGATCGGGTTCCTGGGTGTCCGACTACTCGCGCCAGGGAGGACTCAAGCGCCGAGGCAGCGAGGCGTCTTCGTCGGGTGAGTGACGTTCTGTGATAAGCATCCCCCGAAAGATGCAACCAAAGAAATTGCGACCGAGCTAATTTTCACCGTTCTGTGCCGCCGTGGCTCTTTTAAGTTTTTACGCATGACAGTATATATGTGATTTCGCGAGCGGAATCAGTTGGATGCGGTGTGCTATCTTCCCGCAGGAGCATTTTTTTTAAATTCATTACAATGTGTGTGTTTTCGCTGAAAGTGTAAGGATTGCTGTCCGAATGTGCTATGCTATGCTTGGGCAAGAACGCCCCTGGCACGTAGACAAATGGGTGGTTTTACGCTACGCACAAATGTAGTTCACTAATACATTTTTTTTTTCTTTTTGGTGCGACGTACACAAATATTTACGAAAAAAAAGAGAGAGAGAAGAAAGCCACCGGCGTAAAAGTTTGAGAGTGTCAACATGCTTCTTTCGCACTCTACCAAGCGATGAATGGCGCATGTTACAAACGCATTGCATAAAAATGGCAGGCAATTCAATCCTTGAATATACATTGTATGCAGATAACGTTTCTCTGAAAGCAACAGAGAGCCAACATTTGCCGCGGTTTTGCTAACTCAGCGAAGCTAGGGGACGCTTGCCACCACTAGACAACACTACCAACAGTGTACATTAGCTCCCACACAACAGTGCCGCAGGAGTGCGAGCAAGTACGGGTGTGTTCCAATACTCACGGTAGACGGCAAAATGGACGGCAACGTAACAGCGGCCATCTTAAGTCCCATTCCATTTCTCACGTAGACGGCAAAATAGACAGCTTCGCGAAGACGGCATACGAAGACAAAAACGATGCAGGCTACTTTGCTGCCCAAACAAGATGGCGGCTGCGAGGATTGCTTCAATATCCACGAACCTCGCCGGAGCGGTCGTCTGCTCGCAAATAGGCGCTTTCTTACGCAATTTATGTGAGCTGCATTGAGTTTTTCGTAGATTGGAACACGAAATAAGCAAAATTAACGAAAATTGTGAGCGTCTTTTTAGCTTTCTTTTGTCGACGCGAGATGACGCCTCGTCGCGCAAACGTCATCCGGGCGCGTTCCATTACTCGGACGACAAGGACGCGGAGCTGTCTTTGAAGCTGCCAAGGTAGGCTGTCTACGATGCTGTCCAGAATTGGAACACAGCCTACGTTAGAATTCAGTCACAAACATTCGTCGTGCCCACTTGTGTAATGGATGTGCATTGGTTCCGAGAAGGTGTTGTCTTCAGAATAAGGGGAAAAGAGAGGGAGAACGCGGGGTGGAGACAATGCAACGCCCGGCGGCACAGAAGATGCTTCCCCGCTAACACATGTCTTCTGCAGAGAAGCACGCTTTACAGGCGACTCAACAATCATAGATAGATAGATAGATAGATAGATAGATAGATAGATAGATAGATAGATAGATAGATAGATAGATAGATAGATAGATAGATAGATAGATAGATAGCGTATCGTTGGAGACGTTAGGCAACGGTAATAGCGACAAAACCACTTGTGAAAACGTTGCCTCTAGCGACGCCCCTTTTTATGACGCAAGCTGCTAGCGCTTTCTCTTCGTGACCTTCGTGACCGCGGCGGCTGCATATCTTGATGGAGGCAGAAGGTTGAGGCCCGTATGTACCGCGCGATGTCGGTGCACGTTAAAGAACCCCCGGTGGTCGAAATTTCCGGAGCCCACCACCACGGCGTCTGTCGTAATCAGTGGCGGTTTTGTGACGTAAAACCCCGGAAATCAATCAATGCTCGTAGCTACGTCACTATGAACGATACCCGCATTCATTGAATATGCGAATATCAACCGGGAATGTGTGGGTATGATCCTCACGTTGAAGTTATCATTTACAACTGTGCCAAAGTACATCCACGTGAAGGTACACTGCTAAGGGTTCCGTTATCCACTACCAAAAATGTATTGGCACTGGCCTTTATGAGGTCTCTTTTGGGGGATAATGTAAATGAGGCTAGTGAAAAACGCGAGAAGTAGTTCGCCCAGTTCGTGCTGAAAAGTTTGGCCCGAAATGCTACACCATTCAAGTTCTGACGTCAGTGGCGTAACCGTTTACGTCATCGTGACGACATCGCTTAACATTACGCAGCACGTCGTAGTGACCCCGATCACAACCTCCACGTAATGACGTCGCCGCTTCGTCATATGACTTCGTGTTCACGCCGGGACGGCGGAGGCCCGCTACGCCTTGTTCGTCCTTCTTCCGAAGTTTCCTCCTTCTTCTCGACAATTCGCGCGGTTGTTCAAAAGAAAGACGAGCTGCCGTTGTCCATTTTCGCATTTAAATTCTCTCGTCGCAAGGGGGAGGCCACATGTGCAGGACCCATTCCCGAGGAGCAACGCACTGATCAAGAATAAATTGTGTGTGTGTGTGTGTGCGTGTCTGTCTGTCTGTCTGTCTGTCTTGCCTGCTATATTCTTACGGTGTGGGCTGAGGCTTTATTTTCCTCTGCCTCAGAATAACGAATGTCCGTCTCTCTGTCTGTCTGTCTTTCTTCGCGATTACTACCGACACTGCCTCTAGATGAAAGGGAAAATTAGCATCCACCCGTTTTGTAGAACAAGGCTACAAGGAAATCCATACGGATTTCTCGAGAAGTGAGAGCCTCCTAGTAGCCGAAAAATTCGTCCTGGTCCGGGGTTCGAACCCGGGACCAACGCCTGTCCGGGGCGCTCGCTCTGCCTAATTGAGCTAACCAGGAGGCTAGCGATTGACAGGGCGATCCCTGTAGCCTTGTGCTACAAAACGGGTGGATGCTAATTTTCCCTTTCGTAAACGTTACTCCACCTTGCGGGTTTCCGCAGAACTCGTTTGGCATATATTCACTGCCTCTAGAGAAAAGAAAATGTGCTTGTGCCTTTCGTAAATTTCTGTCACACCTCCATGTCACATACCAGCTTCCACTCTGTAAAGGTGAAATGCACCTTTATACAGAGAGGCTCGACTCAATTTTTTGCTTTTTTTTTGTTTTACCCGCGTCGTCGCCTAGACAAATCGATAAAGCCTGTATAGCTAAAAGAAAAAGAAAGTATTCGGATAAACAAAAAAAGTACAGTAAGCCAGTTCATCTACCCGTGGTGTGCGTTCCGCACTTCCGGTTCCGGCGCGAACACGTTTCCGCGGTTTTCGTCGAGCTATACCGCTCAAGCGTGAAATGAAGACGGAGAACTTCCTCTCTATATTAATCCTCTTATTTCTTGTCTCTCTCTCTTATTTATCGAAAGGAGTGTCTTGTTGGGTCACGTTTTTCATTTTTCGATATGCAATCTCGTGTCTCACATTCGCCTGAATTCAACGTCTCCGGGTTTTATTGTATGATTTCGCAGTTCCGATCTGCTCTAATGTGCTTCATCTTCTCGAACCTTTTCGTCTGCTTTAGCGTTTTACGTCTGCTTAACGGACACGCCTATACCTATACCTCGCCTTATACCTATACCTCGCCTTATACTTTTACCTCGCCTTATACTTTTACCACAGCTATACTTTTGCTTTTAAGTGGAGAGCGTTCAAGCTCTCGCCTCTTCGTTTTCTAAATTTCCTTTCGTATGCTTCTCGAAAACTGCAGAACGTCTGCTTTGTCGTCTGCTGCAGTGTTTCTTTCGTCTGCTTGAATTTTTTATCCTTCTTTAATGGGCTGCGAATATTTATCTCGCCGTGTACGCTGTTTCTCAGTTATGCATCGTCACCTCTTCCAATGTCTGGCATTGCTTTCTTCGTTTTAATGCTCTAATTCTCGCCTTCATTCTTGGTGACTCAGAATATTCTGCTTGGCAAATGTATATATAATACATCTGGTAAAAACTCGCGTGTTCCACTGTTGTACGTTTCACGACTGTCACCCGCTCTTAGTTCAGTGTCGTCCTCTACCTCGTCCTTTTTTATTTTTTTATTTTTTTTGAAACGTCGTCTGCTTGTATTCACTTTCTGTGTGCACGCGCTCACATTGTTTCTTTAAGATTTAAATTTTTTTTTCTCCATATGCTGCAAAGTGGCGCGCCACTTCGTAGCGCACATTTGGCCCTCGCTGGCAAAAGATAATATATTGGCTAGGCCTTCGTAACAGTCTTTTCATTTTTCATTGCTTCTTTTTTCTTTCCCCAAGCTTGTTTTTTTTTTTTTCCGTAAACTCGAATGAGGAGGCGCTGTTAAGAGCCTTGCAACCAGGCGCCCCCTGGGTCGCATTCGTCATTTTCAGGCGACAGCGAACATTGTGACGTAAAATTTCTTCCATGTTATTTTTTTTTATGTACACTTGCCCGAAAAGAAAAGTATGACAGACTCAACAAGATCAAGCACGCGCAAGTAAAACTAGGACATTTCGTGACCTTGCCGTGCGCGGTAACCAGACTGGTCGCTCTTCTCTCTGTTTCTCTATTTTTTTTTTAATTTCCTGCTTTTCTGTCCCGTTATTTATGGGCGTTATCGACCTACTGAGGTGAGAGCCGCGAAAAATTCTGCCGACTTGTTTCCGGAGCGCTTTATCTTGACTTCCTTCATGCTTCTTAACGTTTCTTTTTTCGGTAGTTTCAGTAACACTACAATCCGTTACTCTCGCCCTTTCTCGTGCGTTCTCGAATTTTGGGTTCGAGAGCTCCCGTGTTATTTTCTTTTATTTACGCACTAATCTAATCACTGAGATTTATCGACTTGTCCACAGCGACCTCCTAAAGTATGGGCCCCGCGTGTAATGTTGTCGTACGGGTCCGAGAGCATCGGCTAACCCTGATTCGAATTAGGGTTAGCCCTAATTCGAACGAGCGCTAACCCTAATTCTTGGCTATTTAAGCGCTAGCGTACCGTACTATATCCTCCACCTTCTCAGATAAAAAAGAACGAAAACGGGTTACAAACCCGAGAAAAATACAAGACAAAATTGAACTATTTCTTTTCCCCTGTGTCACTGTTGTCATTTTTTCGTTGTTGGAGTGCACTAATGTAATCATTGAGATCTATCGACTTGTCCACAGCGACCTCCCAAAATATGGGCCCCGCGCGTAATATTGTCGGACGGGTCCAAGAGTATCGGTTAACCCTAATTTGAATTAGAGTTGGCCCTAATTCATGGTTATTTAAGCGCTAGCGTACCATACTGTACCACCCCACCTTCCCAAATAAAAAAATGCAGTAAAGAAAGGTTACAAAGCCGACAAAAACGCAAGACCGAAAATTGAACTGTTTCTTTTCCCCGTGTGTCATTGTCATTTTGTCATTGTTGGAGATACGAGTACATCTGTAACTCCCTGCAGTGTTCATATTTAGTGTTGTGGGGTCCGCCTTCCCGGCAAAGTCGCGACGCTTCTGAGCCAACTCGAATTCAACATTTATTAGTAACGAACCATTACATCTAAGTGAACGAAAAAAGTACAGAACTGACAGGCCACAAACACTGCCCGCTAGCCTTCTCCCGCGCGCGCATTCCGCTGAATGACTCCACTTTCGGCCGTACCGCCGCCGACTGTCCCATGCAGTCTGTTGCCTGCCGCATTTTCAGGGCTAAGTGTTCAGCAATGCCTAGTATTACTTAATCCATTGTGTACCACTTTTTTTTCGATTTTGTGCAACCAACTGCTTATGTCCATTAACATGTATTGGATAGATATGTTGTTATCATATGCTAACTTACGTTGGTTAGCTTGCATTGGCTGTTGAGCCTTGGGCAAATTTTAGGGGCGAAGCTCCTTAAGGCGTAGGCTTGTCTGCCGTAGTTGTCCGTCGTAGCCACTTCGTCTTCATCGAAAGCTGAGCTGCCTCGAGCGCTGGCACGCGCTCTTGTGTCACGAGTTCACGCCGGTTCCTCTTCGTCGCCTCGAACGCTGGCACGCGCTCTTGCGTCACGAGTTCACGCCGGTTCCTCTTCGTCTACTCCGGCATCACTCAGTTTCGGTTTCGTTTCGTGTTACATCACAATAGCCCCAGTTTTAAGTAGTTGTTCACAGCTTTTCTGGAAGGTAGAAGATGCGAAACGAATACCGCAGTGTTCTAGAGAACTCAGTTGTCTGTCCATACAGCACGAAGCATGGCTAAATTGATCCGGAACTCGGCATGATTTACGATGAACCTCCGGAGCTTCGCCCACTCATCATCATTCACTCCGTGGATATGCGTGGATTCTTTTTTTTCTCAAGCTGTCATATTGTGACGTGGTCGAGACGATGAGGGACGCAGCAGAACTTGGGGCATTGTCAGTCGAACTGTTTACAGGGCGAACCTTTGCCCAGCAGAGCAAAGCAAGTCACACTGTGAGACAATAGCGGCGTGAACAGTCGACGGTGGACGGTAAAAAAAAAATTACAGCATATCCACGGAGTGAATGATGATGAGTGGGCGAAGCTCGGGAGGCTCATCGCAGATCGTGCCGAGTTCCGGATTAATTTAGTTAACGCGCACGCTACGAATCCTTATGGTTCAACTATGCACAAGTGAAATCTCCCACCGGCACTTCATTGCAAGTCAACATCCAGTGCATATATATATATATATATATATATATATATATATATATATATATATATATATATATATATATATATATGGGTTGCCGGTGAACGCTCCTCCAACGCGAGCAGTCGGTATTTCTCAATCAAGAAACTCGCTAGGAGACGCTGCCTGCGCCAACGTTGTCTCTCGCGGGTGAGGGCGCGTTCTCGTTCTTTGCGAGCTGGTACAGCGTTCCTCTAAGAAAGAGCGTTTGATTGTGCTTGTGGTTCGGTTAGGAAAGGACGCTAATTTCTGCAGCCCATGTAGGGAGCACGGCTAAGCGTCCGTGGGGGTGGGGGAAAGGGAGTGAAAGAGATAGAGAGGAGAGAAAGGCCGTAATGGAGGGCTCCGGAAATTCAGACCACCTGGGGTTTTTAACGTGCACTGACAACGCACAGTACACGGGCCTCTGGCATTTTCGCCTCCATCGAAAATGCGACCGCCGCGGCCGGGATCGAACCCGCGTATTTTGGGTGGCAGCCGAGTACCGTAACCACTACACCACCGCGGCGGACAAGCGTTTCCATAGCCAACGCGTGCCTTTCGCTCTCTCTCTCTCTCTCTCTCTCTCGCAAGACAGCAGAGGCACGCGCCGGGAGAGAGAGAGAGGCACGCCGAGGCGCGCCGAGGGCGAGCGCGTGCCTCCCGGCACGCGGGTGGTTACTACATACATACATACAGGTGACGAACGACCCACGCCTTAAGGAGCTTCGCCCCTAAAAACTGACCAGCGGTGAAATGCGTCGGCTCTTATACGCTCGTCACAGTACGTTCTGGTATTATCACTGAAATTCTATAGAAGACACTCAAACTGTGCGCGTCGGGCATGCAAAGTTTGCAGAACGGTCGACAGCATTGTCCCGAAGCAGTATGCAAGACAAACGCGGCCTGCGCTGCGCGTCACAAGACGCTGACAACGGCGCTTCCCGTAAAAACGTGCGTGTCAATATTGTATATTGTCACGTGGTCGTGACACACGCAGCACTCGAGACGAAGCACGCAGGACTCAAGATGATGTCAGGCGATATGCAGGTATATTCGATCTCGTCGTCTTGTGTGGTTTCCTGCTTACGCTTGTGTGAAATAGTGGGGTGCTGTTACGTGTTTATTATTTCTTTTGACCCCCAGTGCATTGCACGATCGCTCTTGCTGGCCGGGTGTCACGAATAAGTCGGGCTTTTCCACAGCCTTGAGTCGTGTCTCCCGAAACAGTTTCTGTACACTTGCCTTGAATAAACAAATCAATCAATCAGTCAGTCAGTCAGTCAATATAAAAAAGTTGCCTGCGCGAACAGCTACCGCGCAGCAGGTAGCGTTATCGCGCCCTGACTGTTCGCGCAGTTCCCACAGGCTAAAAAACGTGGCGAAAGCAAACGAAAAAAAAAAAAGAAGAAAAAGAAAGAAAGAAAGTTAGAAAGAAAGTTAGAAAGAAAGAAAGAAAGAAAGAAAGAAAGAAAGAAAGAAAGAAAGAAATGGAGGCGCCGTCACGTGATCCCACTATCCTCGGCATGCCAGCCTCCTCTGTCGCCGGTTCGCGGTGCACCTCGGGTAGCATTAGGCACCACATAGTTGCCGGACCGCTCGAGGTTCTTTGGGCGTGGTAATGATTCGTGGGGTTTAACGTCCCAAAACCACTTTCGGCGTGGTAACCTTTAGTGACGCTTGGCCGTGCATTATTCTAAAGCTTGCGTACCACGTGACCAGGGCCCATTCCGATGGAGGCGAAATGTTGAGGCCCGTGTGCTGTGCGGTGTCAGTGCACGTTAAAGAACCCCGGGTGGCCGAAATTTCCGGAGCCCCTTAATATACGGCGCGTCTGGTAACCATAGCGTAGTTTTGGGGCTTAAAACACCAGAAATCGATCATCTGTCATTCATTTAACATTCTATCTCGACTGTATTGATTGATATGCTGGTAAAGGTAGTTATGGAACGCCACCGCTCCAGCGAACCTGTCACTACACTTTAACGCTGTTTCTTTATTCATGCAACGAAAATAATTTGCTGTGGGGCGCGCTAGGCATTATCTTGGTTGAACGGGAATAGGGTGGGTACCATATAAGGAAATTCTTTCCGTAAACGAATCGCCGGAATTTGAGAGATTTGGCAGTTCATTGATACCAAGGCGCAAAGTAGGTCAGCCTGCTCCACACCGCTTCATAGCGAGTTACAATAGCCTGCACTAGATAAATAGTGCTTACTAACCGGGGAGCATTGTAGGAAAGCATCGCTCCCTTCAGACGAAACAATGATGAAGAGGCCGTCGTATTACACACCACCGAATATCGCAACGTCTCATCCATCCATCCGTTCGGAGGTGTTTGCATGTAGAAAGTATTTGATGTCGTTTTCAAAATACGTGGTCTGTACAACCATCATTCATTAAACCTTCGTAAACCCAGACTAGTCCAAACTAATCTCCAAACTAGTAAGGGTTTGCATTCTAAGAACAAAAAAAAAAAAAAACTTGTCGGTGGACTAGTTTGTGTTCGCTGATATTGACCCTCAAAAATAAGAGCATCCACAGTGAGGGCATCCATGTATTCCTAATGCATTCTTTATGGTGATGTATAGTGTATGTATGGAAAACGTTTGTGCAACGTCAAACATTTTTATGTTTTCTTTTTTACTTTCATGTTACGAAACTTAAGCGAGAACGGGTATATAGCCTTCGCCAGAGAAATGGCTCCAACAACTCCTTCATTTATTTCTGCATCAATAAAAAAAATGTTGGCGCTTTGAATGGCATTTGCTTACGCTTTCTCCTTTGTCAAAAGAATAAAGAAGAAAAAAATACTCTGTGAAGGTTCAGGATATTGAAACGCCGGGGAGACAATAAGGGTTCGTTTGTCTTAGTTTGCAAACGTTTTCATGTAGCGAAACATAGGCACACTAGCAGACACAGGTATCACATGGTTGCACATGTGTAAATGCCGGTAGTTAATGATAGGCAGTCTTACTCATGTACGAGTGAGTACGGTACATTTCATGCAAACTACGCGCATTGTTATTTAAAAGTAAACAACGTTCATTTGTTGTATTCTGACCGTAGGTTTGTTTGTTTGTTTGTTTGTTTGTTTGTGCAACCCATTTTGTATCGCTATAGTCGCTTACAGCCGAAGAATAAATACCAGCTGCACCCGCAAAAGCGCGATGCGGCTTCTATTCACCTATAGGAAAGAGCCGTTAAGCGCACTTCCGTTCAAAGCGCAAGTGCTTCTGTTCTGCTAATGTGAACGCTACACACATTGGAAATTGCGCGTCTGTCGTTACTGCGTAAAGTATAATGTCTAGCTTTGAAGTAATTAATGAGAAATTGTCCTAATCAAGTTTTCCTGGACTTCAAAATTTTTCGACGGAAAAAACCAGCGACACGAATTCGTTCCTGTATAGCTACGTCGACGGTCTTAAACGGTCGAAAAGCACTTTACGGCACGAAAATAAGCAGCCGCTATTGCATGACACGTCTATGCGAACTATGCTAAGATTTGAACGTTACGGCTGTGGGCGGAGCCTATATTTATTCTCAGGTTGTGATAGACAACACGTGTTTTTCTACCTCGTTTTAGATCGAAAAATACTTTTATTTTTCCGCAACCCACTATACTGACACTCGACGATCTCCCTACGCAACCCTTTTCCCTAAACGAAGAAAAAAAAGCTGAATCAAATATTAATCTGTGCGCTCATTTCACGCTCTGTAATATCATATTGCAGCGTCTCACTCACTTTCGCGCTCTATAAATCTCATATTGCAGTGTCTCATCAGTGCTTTAATTAATTATCGTTGTGCACCCGGCTATCGCTGATTTCCCTCTTTCATCCCCGAAAACCTGCACCGCAGAGGAGTCGGATGACGACATCCCTATCGCCGGCAAGATACGCAAGAGAGCCGGATTCTCCGTGAGCACTGGCTCCGAGGGTAAGATTATTTCCCTTCGCTTCTTTGTTTCCCCCTCAACCTTATTCCCGAGCTCGTTTTGTACTTTCTTTATCTTATGAAGCCATATTTTCTTTCGTAATCGCGTTCGCGCGGAGTCTATTTTTTGTGTTCAAAAGGACATGTTTGTATTCGATTCGTTCCGGTCTTACCGATAGCCACATTTATGTGCAGTAGAAGCACAAAGTAAAGTGAGGTTATTTTCTTTCGCTTCCCTATTTCCTTCTTAATCTTATTCCCGTGCACGTTTTGTATTTCCTTTATCTTATCAGGCCATATCTTCTTTCGTAATCGCGTGAACGCGGACTCTCTTGTTTGTATTCGATTCGTTCCGGTCTTATCAATAGCGACATGTGCAGTGGAAGTACAAAAGTAAGGGATTAGAAAGGTAAAGCTCCTTAAGATTCTTCCCCTATTGTGTATCGTCATTTGTGTTTCTACTCTAAGCCCATTCACACTCGAGTTGATTCAACCGTTTTGTGGAACTCCTTCGTTCCTTACTGCGCTCTTTCATCTTCCCCGCCTTTGCTTCTTCGGTTCTTATTTCGGTTATCTTTTCCCTCGTTAGGGTTCGCTGCTTTGGAGTTCGTAATTTTCATTGTTTTATCCCCGACGTCTGGCCTTATTCTTGCTGCTGTCGTCTGCTCTCGCTTTACTCTTTTTGTTTCTTTGCCGTCGTCTGCTTCACAGTCGTCTGCACCGTCTGCATTCCTCTTCTGTCTTCCATAACCGCCGCCCGCGGCGCCGCCATTTTGCCGCACGCTTTTGGCCGAAACATCTTTGGTTTTCATTTTTATTTTTTTACTTAATACATAATACGCGTTGACTTATGCGTCCCCACTTCGTGGTGAGCTGCCTCTCCTCCTACTCTCAGAGCTGCTGCAAGAAGCAGCCAAACGTCTCTTGCGGAAAGCCACGTTCCCCTTATTCACCGCCATTCCAGACGCCATCAGGTTTAACTGCGCTTTGTCTTCTGCTTGTTAAGCCTTTTGTTGCCGTCTGCTTGTTAAGCCTTTTTCGCGGCCTTCTGCTTGTTAGGCCTTTTTCTTAGTCTCCTCCTTATTAAGTTTTCTTTTTGTCCCGAGGCTTGGCGCCCACGACGCGTCTTACGTTTCGTGTATTCATGTGTGTCATCTTTCAACTCGCGGTCTCTTCCGTTCTCTCCACCTCACCTGACTCGGCGTAAGACCGCCATTTCTCGCGCGTTGCGTTGATTGCCTTACAGTATTTTACTTTACTTTTCGCACTTCCGGTCCATGTATCATAACGTTATTAGATGCTAGCGGATTGGCCTTATATTTCAGCCTCGTCTTCTTCGTCCGTCTATTTCGTTGTGCATATGTAGTTGCTTCTTTCGTTTTTGTTTTTTTTTCGTAAGGTGGCGCTGTGTGTTTGCGCACTTTTTCGGTGTGCCCGCCGCCTTTCCGCGTGACTTCCCATGCTTGTGTTGCGCTTCGCTGCCTTTATGAGTAACTGGATTCTGTTTCTCATTTCTCGCTTATTTTTCTCTTCTTTCTTTCCCTCTCTCTCTCTCCTTTTCCGGCTCACGCGCGCTGTTACGTTTCGCCATTTTGCCAGTTCTCACATTTTGCTTATTTCCCCTCCCCTTTCGTCTAATTTAATCGCTCTTTTATATGTACGTTCTTCTTTTGTTCCGCCTTCATTCCGTTTGTGAAACGTCTGCTGGAAAAGAAAGGGGGAAACGCAGCAACGGACTACGCGACTGTTCTCTTGGTTTTCATAATATAATTCCGTTGTCTCTGCTTCATGTATACCGAATGTCCCCGGATCATATGCGCGAGGTGAAACGTAACAGCGGAAACGGACGTTAACCGCTTTTGGCGTACTCCTGGGACAGGCCTTCTCTCGTTGGTCTATCTGTCCTTTGTAGTTTGTAGGCTGTACTTCGCCGTAACGTTCCCTGCTTCTTCTGCGTCGACCCAGGCCAGTCGTTTAAGCCTTAACTGCTTAGCCGATACGCAGCGCCACCTGGCCGGTTGTTCGCGCATTTCACGGTCGCTTCTAATTTCCCGGCTCCCATGCTTCTTCGTACTTTCTTTGCTTTTAAAAATATGCATTTTCGTGCTTCGTTATTGCACACTTTGTATTAGTCTCCCCGCCCAAACCTTCTTGGCTGTTTCTTCCTGAGGAACATAATGGAGATACAGTGTACGAGATTTACAAATATTTGGTAATGTCGTTTGCTGTGTAGGTCGCTTTACAGTTCCTCCGTTAGGTTAACGTCTTCACGAAAGATGAAACGAAGCTTTAAAACTTGACCACGTTGCTAAGAAGGAAGGGGCAGAGGACTGAGTATTATCCCGAGACGTAGTGCTTCCTGGGCCTAATTCTCTGTTCTTCAATGAACAGCTTTCGCTCTCTCTTTTTTTTTAACTATCGCTGTTAGTATAAATATGGAGACCCTCTCGAGGTCTGCGTGTAATATCTGCGATTTGCGGTTCACTGTGCAATCTCTCTAATATGCTGTAACATTCTGTTACTGATTCTAGCAAAGTTAGTTGCTCTGTACGTTGCTTTAACGCTTCACAACTTTGTTTAAAAGGCTGGCGGTGCCCTGATTGATGCATTGTCACCTAATTTTACATATGTGGCTTAGAAGGCTTAGAGTTGTATGCATCTCCGATTCTCTGATCTACTGATTTCTTCGCTATCTGGAATCCGTGCAAACATTTTTGTTCGGTTACTATCAGCGTTCACTGTACTCAACTAGTGCAACTATGTAGAACTATTAATCGCATTTGCTTAACAGATAGGTTCAGCGCTCTACATTTTGCTTCCTTCTTCCTTGTATGTCTGTTTTATTTTTGTCTTTTGTTTTTTTCCTGTTGCGCAAAATGTATTCTCACAGTGTCACTACGCCCTGCTTAAGTCGCTTCCACCTGTAACAAACTTGAACGCTGCCACTAACAATACCTGTTGAGGCATGCCTTTCTCTCCTTCCCTTTTATAAATATCTGCCTGCTGCTCGTGTAATTCTGTGCTGCGCTTTTCTAATCGTGGAGCAAGCAAAAACGTGCTGGCAATGTGGCAGGGGCATTATAGGGCAACTCGGACGGTTTTTCTGCCGTATTCTGATATTGCTGTTTTCCAATAGTACTGATAGCCCTGAAGCAGCCAGGGTCATTCAGTTTGCTCAGAAACTCGCCAATAATTTTAAATAACCGAATGAAGGGCGTGTAGAAACCGAAACCGAAACGGGTAGACGCTTCATGCAGCGTATGTGATGACGTCACGACCTTCCCGCCATCAGAAATATGGAGCTGGAGCCAGAAAAGCGAAAGTGTCGATGTTATTCAACGATGTATTGAGCTGTTCTTGAACTTTCAGCGACGATTTGAGGGCTAAAGTTTCACCGTTTGGCTCTTGACCGACCGCCTGCTTGGATAGGCATCATTGAAGGTAATGACGTCAGAAGCACACGGTGGCTCGCTTGGGAATCCGCTAAAAAAATTGTAAATCCATTTTCAGGAAAACTAATTGGCTTGCGACCACATGGTTTGGTAGAAATTATGGTAGTGCCGAGGAGAACATGTACTGAAAACTTGATTGAGATCAGCGAACAATGAAAAGTCGCCGGAGTTGCCCTTTAAAGGAGCCCTTGCAGCAATTTTTGACCATGTAGGCAGGAAACGGTGCTGATGAGTCTAGGGGGCTTCTACGAACGTGTTAGCCAAACATTATTGATCCGCACGTGCAAGGCGCGTTCGCAATTCGGTTTCACACACAGCTGGAAAGCACCCGCTCTCCTTTCAACGTTTGACGTCCGATGTGGCACCGACTAAATGGCTCGGGGCAGAAATAGCATCGAATGTGTTCGTGATCGCGGAAAGATAACCTGTTCTGCTTTATTTGTTCGTTATCATTTCGACAGATAAAGAAAATGTGCCTCTATCTCTCTTAAAGAGCAACTAAAGAAGTCAAGCGATCGTAGTGGCACCCCCCGTGACGTCATTTGTTGGAAGGAGAACGGGCGCTTTCCAGCTGTGTTTGAAAGCAAATCGCAATTTCCCTGATGAGTATGTAGTGCAATGATATTTGGCTCTTTTGCTCGCACGAGCCTCCTTGACTGATCGGCGCCTTCTTTTTATTTTTTTTTCTGACATGGTTCAAGAAGTGTTGCAGTACCCCTTTAAGAAATAACTATACCGTCTATTTCACGCTGTTTGAAAACTTTCGCTTGATACACTAACTTCCTGAATAGCAGAACAGCGATTTGCTATGGTTTCCGGTACAACTGTGGAACGCTGTGCTTGGCTGAATGACATTTCCTCCCTTTCTAACTCAACTCCTTTGCAGGTTTGTGGCACGAACTCACGCTCGCTCATTCAGCTCATAGTAAGTCGTTTAACTCAAAAGCACCGCTTAGTTTAGTGGCTTAGTTTTTGTTTAGAGCACATAGTGCATGGCACGTCGATTACTACTTGCACCGTGGCAGTCATAACATGAATGCCTAGAAGTGTTGTTGTTCTCAGCGTAATTTCTTATATTTCGCAGCTTAGACGGCGTAGACTTGTCGTAGTTCCCAGTTAATGAAGATAAAACCCTTATGCAAACTGTGGAGGAAAATGAAAGTAATAAGAAAAACTAGAGAATGTCCTAGCACCACTAATCTTTTGAGTACGTGAAAACATGCAGCAAACTGTAAGACTCAGATGTCTTGACGGCTGCATGATTTGTCTTTTCTTCTTTTCCCTTTCTTTTTTTTTTTCGTGGTCGCCATTTTTATGTAGTACCTTTTATCCGTGAAGTCATCTCTAGTGCCCAAGTCAGAACGAGTTGGTCATGTTAGTGGCTTCAGGATCTTTAGTGGCTTTGATTGAGCTGTTGAACTTTTTTATGGACCGCTAATGATTTTAGAACAAAGAAAAAGCGTAATTTTGCTAGCCAAATCATTCGCAATTTAGGCAACGCAGCACATCTGAGAGACTCGGCCTTTTATGATGTCAAGAACGAATTCGAAGCTCGCGCCCTCAGGAGACTAATGAACGTTCCCCAACGTGCAGGGTAGCAAACCGCACCTGCGTCCGCATTTCCTTCTTCTCTTCCTTTTCTCTCTCTCTGTCTCTTTGTAATATCGTAAATAACATTCAGAAAAAGTCTTGTGCGTGCTAGCCTGGCAGACTTATTCCTACCTCTGATAACCCGCGCCAATCCGATGTCTTGAATCAACTTAAATGACTTGGGGCTAAAGGACACTGGTTTTGCGACCAAGTGCCTTATAATTTAATGAATGAAAAAAAGATCTTTGAATAGGGTATGTCACTAAAGCCAACGTTTCGTCAAATCCACTTGCCGAAATGGTGGTGGTGGTGGTGGTCGTGAACCCTTTATTACGCCCAAGAAAGAGGGGACCAGTCCGAGTCACAGGCCGCGCTGCTCGCCGGCAGGAAGGTGCTCGTTACCCCGTCCTGACGAGGACATGTGCACTTGTCGAAACGCTGGTTCTACAAGGCGTTCCAGTTATGTAACGGTTTTTTTTTTTTCATCACTTCGAGATTCCATGTTCCTTTGAATTTGCCTTGTTGTTTGGACACCAAATTCCTGGGTCCATAACCAGCGTTAGCGACTCAGTTCGTCTTAAAAACTCCTTGTTAGCATTTTATTAGTCAACTCAACGCAACTGTTTCTCAGCTGTTTTTTTTTTTGTGATTTTGTTCCTATTTGTTATTCCTTGATTTTCTGATACATTTATTGTAAATAGTACGTTAAAGGTAAATGTCTTCAGACAGACATCTCTCTGACCCCGTAAAGGAAGATCAAACATGAAGCCGATTTGGATTCTTCTTCGGCCGATTTCGCTCAGTTGATTCTGTATTTAAGGTCATTAAGGGTAACGGAGTGGATTCCTAGAGAAGGCAAGCGTGGCAGGGGGCGGCAGAAAGTTAGGTGGGCAGATTATATCAGGAAGTTTGCGGGGACAAATTGGTGCACATTTAGCGCAGGACAGGAATAATTGGCGTTCAATGGGAGAGGCCTTTGCCCTGCAGTGGGCGTAGACAAGCTGATGATGATCGCGATTCTGTATTCGCGGTGCATTGTTCGCATCCGAGGTGTTTTTGTGCCCTCTTTGTCTATTTTTCGATTTAATGTTTATGTACGGCCGTCCTTGCCCAGTGTAACGTACCGTGTACCCTGAAGGTAACGATGAATGAAATAACGTAGCGTAATGGCGCACAGGCATACCGTGCGTGGCGGACGCGTACCAGCTAACACTGGACGCCGACGAGCTGGGCGAGGCCCAACGAGAACCGCTGGAACGACTGCGAGCGCGGTTTGAACAGGCGCTGCGCGACATTGAGGAGCGTTGGCGTCAGCGGGTCGCCGATCTCGAAGCCCAGCTATGCGGCCAACCCGAAGTGGACAAGGACTCGATCGACTGCGCCCAGTCGACCATCGCCAAGCTGCAGGACGAACTGAGCATGCGCAACGTGCTCGCCGAGCGGCTGCGCGCCGACGTCACCGCCCTGCAGAACCAGCTGGCCCAACAGAGGGAGCAGCTGGCCTCCGAGCTCGCTGCCAGGGAACACGAGGTGGCGCTGCTAGGCGAGCAGAAGAGGGCCTCGGAGACGACCGTGCAGACGTTGCAGGCGAGTTTGTTATATCTTTTAGGCGGAAAAGAGGTCGCTCTAGGCAAGTTGGGTGATCTTTATTCTCACTTGCATTTGTGCAAACAGAGAAGCTTTGGGCGATTCCCTTTTTTGAGTCCTTTTTTGGCGCATGTTCTGAATTCTGCTCTTAAAATTCGCATTGACGAAATTAGTTTTTCTAAAGGCTTGTTATTTTGAACTAACTCTCCCTGTCCTATCCTCTAAATATACATTAAATATCATACATGCAATTGAACAGCAAAAATGTCAAAACGTCATAAGAGATAAGCGAGAGCTCAAGAAGAATTCAAGAGCTTACATCTTAGGGATGCCGTGATCGTTGGACCTTGTACATTTTTTATACGACTGTCGTGATTTATTGACCGCTTGATTAAGAACATGCCCTGATGTTAGGCCCTTCTTTGTAGTCGCAAAATTTTGTCGATTGTTCAGAAAGTCTGCGATTAAATTGAGTATTTGACCTGTGGATCTCTGCATGCCATACCTTTTACGATAACGAAGAGGTTACTGTATTATTTGCTAGTTGAGCGTGTGGTAGAAAGGACTCGAGTATGATTTTCAGTGTCAATGTGGCCATACTTGTATTTCAATCCCGCATTGTAAGACGGCTGCCACTGCCTGTGAACCCTATGTTTGCCCCTTTTCTGTGAATGCTTTTCAGATGAACTTGTTTTCAGTCTAGTCCGTGCTTGCTCGGAGAATAAATGCCGCTCATAAGCTGCCCACGTAGGATACACAAAAAAAGTGCATATGTAAAGTGTTGTTTGGCAATAATTGTGTTTCATATTTATAACCACAATTTTATTTTAATCCGGCTAAATTCATGATGGAAAAATTGTTTGCCTTGACTTTGTGCCTCTGTACACTCCGATAGCGCCTGCGTAGGTGGTGAGACGTCTCTGTTTCTTGCTTTTTATTTATGTTAAGTCGGAGTGAATGTTTTCATCATAAAGTCGAATTTCGATAAATGAATTCGGACATAGCGACTTACCGGTTATAATGAATTGAACTAGAAATAATATTGCCAATACAACAGCACCACGAATTTACAGTTATAACGAATTATTGGATATAGCGAAACTATTTCCGCATCATATTGGGTTCTTTGTAGTGAGTATTGACGGTGTTTACGACCGTTCTGTAGCAGTGTTGTATTCTTTCTGCAGGCGAAGCTGGACGAAGCGCAGAAGGCAGCGGAAGAGTCCGACAGCAAGCGTGACGCGTGGAATGCGGAGCGGGAGTCTCTGCTCACGTCCATTGAGGCGAAGACGAAGCAGCTGGAGGAGCTGAGACGCTCCTTGGCGGAAACGACGACTTCGGGCGAGGCCCTGGGCCGCCTTCAGGGCGACGCCGAGACGTCCTCGGCTTCCGGTGTCGAGGGCGAAACGCGTGGCCACCTTCAGGCCATGTACGAGTCCAAGCTTGCCGAGGTGCGGTGTCAGGTCGAGCAGGACCTCGTGCGAAAGGTGAGAAGCTGCGTGTCCACATTTAGGTTGACTGGCTGGGCATAATTAAAGTCAAACCAGATATACAGTAAAACCTCGTTATAACGAAGTTGAAGGGGAGCGGTAATTACTTCGTTATAACCATTAGTTCGTTATAACCAATATCAATTTCGTCTATAGGAATTTCAATGGGAATTGCAATTACTTCGTTATATCCGATAGTTCGTTATATCCGGGTTCGTTATAACGAGGTTCTACTGTAGTGATTAGACTATAACGAAATATTGGCTATAAGAAACCAATTTGTGTATTGTTGACAATATGTGTATTATCGGATATAAAGAAGCTATTTGCGTGTCGTATAAGTTTCGTTAAAACGACGCTTCACTGTATTTCAAGGCTTTCCGAAACAGCTATTGACGAAACCCAATCCTGCTGTAGTCTAAGTTTAGGACTAAGTTCAAAGTCACCATCGCACATTAGTTTGTGGATCCCACTTCATCTCATCATGTGCTGCTTCATGTTACTCCTCTTCAACTTGTTCAACCTTCCTTTTATTGCAAGGTTCGCACCGATGTCGAGCGTGAGTTGCGCACCAGCCTGGAGCAGAACCTGAGGTTGCAGCCCCGCCGGCGAGACAGCGACCCTCAGGCACAGCTCAGGAGGCCTCAGGACCTGACCGCCCAGCTGACTGAAGACATCTGCCAGCTGCTGAGGCAGTGCTTGCGATGCAGTGCGGGGGCCAGTGCCGACACCAATACCGATGGTGACGTCAGTACAGAGGGGGCCGCTCACAACCAGGCAGGCATGGCAGCAACAGAGAGTGCACCCAGGTAGGCACTGAAATTGTATTACCGGCCTCGCACAGTCACTTTTGATCGCAGTCGTGCCTGGTTCAGATCGAATGTCACTTTGTTAGACATTGCCACCTCCTGCCCCGCCACAGTGGTCTAGTGGCTATGGTACTCGGCTGCTGATCCGAGGCTCGTGGGATCGAATCCCGACCGCTGCGGCTGCATGTCGATGGAGGCGGAATGTTGAGGCCCGTGTGCTGTGCGATGTCAGTCCACGTTAAAGAACCCCAGGTGTTCGAAATTTCAGGAGCCTTCCACTACGGCATCTCTCATAATCAGAGCTGGTTTTGGGACATTAAAGCACATATAACGACAATTCCCACCTCCTGAAACGCATTTTCGCTTGGAATGCGTTATATTCAGGAACAAATTGTGAGCTATAATAGCAGCACTACAGAGGGAAGGTATTGAAGCTCAGAAGCGCACCTAATATATATGAATATGATATTGATGTAGGTCAGGAATACTTCTTAACTTGCCTGTCATGCTCGTTGTGCGATTCTCCCATATGCAGCGATGGTGGGGAGCCCGGTACAAGTCCGCACAAAATGACATCGGGCACGTCGCTGCAGGAACAGTTGGCCAGCCTGATCGGCAAGGCCATCAGTGCCATAGAGCGCCACCTGGAGACACTGCACCTGCAGGAGCATGAACGACTCAGGAAGAACTGCGAGGAGCAGCTACAGCGGCTCAGTGAGTTCATGTAACCACACTTATACAGCACTATAAGACAAGTGCCGTATGAAAAATTTGAGAGAAGAGAGAGAAGTAGTAGTGGGGAGGGAAAGGCTGGTAGGCTATCCAGTTAAGGGCAAAAATTTAGGAGTCAGCCACACAAGCATTATAAAAAGTACAGTGGACTCCCATTAAACGAAACTCGGTTAAACGGAAAACCCGCATAAACGAAACTATCTAGGCACATTTGGTTGGTCTCCTATATATTTAATGATAAAAAGTTTCGGCTAATCGGAACATTTTTTTCGCTTACATCGGTTAAATGAAACTAAAACGGGCAAACTCCAAGAACGTCGGAAATGGCCACGGCAGTCTAGCAACCATGAAACAAGAAGCTATTATAGCCTAGCCAAGCCAAAAGCCAATTCAGCGATCGCACATGTTTGCGCGCGTCGAGTAGCGATCGAGGTCTCGTCGTAAACTTGAGATGGAAACAAAAAAACGGCAGCACAATGCACTTTCGCTCGCAACGAAAGTAAGGATCATCCAAGAACTTGACCGCAACAACCTATCGAAGACAGAAATTGCGAAGAAGTTCAATATTCCCAAGTCCACGCTGTCGAGGATACTCAAGAACAAAGGGAAGATTGAAGAAGCTGTAAAGCTTGGGAACTTCGCCACGGACAGAATGCGGATGAGAACGACGGCGTACAAAGAAATCGAAGATGTGCTTTTCCTCTGGTTCAAGCGTGCGTGCAGTGCGAACTTCCCGATCAGCGGCCCCATTTTGGAAGAGAAGGCCAAAGAGATTGCTACTCGGATGGGGATCGAGGACTTCCGGGTGAGCGATGGCTGGCTGAGCCGTTTTAAAAAGCGGCATTGTCTTGTCCTTAAGACAGTTTCTGGAGAAAGTGCGGCTGTAAACAGAGATATCTGTAGCCACTGGCAACAGGGGAGGTTGCAAGAAATTTTGGAAACCTACGAACAACGGGACGTGTTTAACATTGATGAAATGGGGTTGTTCTACAAAGCACTCCCTACTAAGACTCTTGCTTACAAGGGGGAAACCTGTGTGGGAGGAAAGCGAAGCAAAGATCGTATTACGGTGCTAGTAGGTGCCAACATGGACGGTAGCGAAAAGTTGAAGATGGTGGTTGTGGGGAAATCAAAGCACCCACGCTGCTTCAAAGGTGTGCGCATGCTGCCTGTCACGTACCACGCGAACGGGAAAGCTTGGATGACACAAGCAATCTTCGAGACATGGTTGCGCGAAGAGGATAGAAGATTTGCCCAGCAGAACAGGAAGGTTATTTTTATTGTTGATCAATGCCCTGCTCACGGTCAAGTGGATAGACTCAAATCGATCAGCCTAGAGTTCCTGCCACCAAATGCGACCGCAATCATTCAACCGATGGACCAGGGCATAATTCAAAACTTGAAAGTTCTCTACCGCCGCCAAGTCCTCCAGCGAATGCTTCTTTGTGCAGACAACAAAAAAGATTACAACGTGGACTTGCTCTCAGCTCTTCACATTCTAACCAATGCCTGGGAATGTGTGAAAGTGTCAACTGTGCAAAGGTGCTTCCACCATGCAGGGTTCTCAATACAAGAAGTCCTTCCAGACGAGGAAGACAACATTGCTGAGGCTGAGGAGGCTGATATTCTCTTCAGTCAGGTGACACAGTCTACTTCTTTCACGCGAGAGGACTATGAAACACTTGATGCAAACGTCGCCACATGCCGCGAGGACAGCCTTGAGGAACTCATAGCTGAAGTTCAAGATGAGGACCCGTGCTCAAGTGGTGATGAGATGGTGTGTGATCCCGGGCCCATTTCAGTGCCGGACAGTGCAGCAAGAGATGCTGTCATCCTGTTGCAGCGCTACTTTGAACACAATGGTGGCACAGAGTTCCTGCCAAGCCTTTCAGCAATGCACTCCTACTTTGTGAGAAAGTGCTTGAACAAGGCCAAGCAAACCGTTATCACCTCCTTTTTTCCGAGTCAGCAATATTAGCAACATTTTTCTTTCTAATCAACTATAGTAGTATTGTATACTTCAAAATGTTTTTGTTCAGTCAGCCACAGTTGGTGCTTTTGAAATAAAGTCATATTTCATTAAATTTGTGGGCTTTGCTTAAATGAAACTTCTCATAAATGGAACAAATTTTCTTGCCCCTTCGAGTTCCGTTTAAGAGGAGTCCACTTAGTGTTTGCTAGAACAACCCAGAAGCTCTTTCCTTTTGTATGTGGATTGCACACATATATCTTCCTATATTAATATTAATTGACTGATATTGGAAAGAACTCGGGAGCAATAATGTTGTAATTTGTTTGGCCAGCAGCTTGCATATGTAATTATGTCCGACTGGTGTGAATTTTTGGCTGCATACCCAGTTATTCTCGCTAAGTACCTGAGTTTCGCAGTTTCACACAGCTGCTCCTAGTATTCAGTAGAGACAACTTTTGTACAGCCCGTGGCTTTATATTTAATCTTGGTACATGACACTTGGGACACCCTGTATATCTCTTATTAGAAAGAAATACATACAAAAAAAGGGGGCTCATCTGGAGTCGCCACCAGCACAAAATGCAAAAAAAATGATATGCTATGAAAGGAAAGCCATTTTGCTTCTAAAAGCTTAGCGGTGCAATGAGGTAGTTCTGGAAAACATGGAGTCATTATTGCAATTTTATCAGTCTTATCTACAAGATGTCTCTAATAAATATATCCATCACTCACACACCTTAAACAAAAGCCCACTTTCCCTTCACCTTGTTATCGCCTTGCTTCAAATGACAGTTAAGGTCACATGCACGGGTGCTCCTGCAAGGCACATTGCTTGCATATCATCCGTCATGACTTACGACTTCAGTTAATTATTCAGTGTGCGCTAGTGCAACTGAGAATACAAATGTAGCGCCCTTTCCTTGCAACCTTAATTTCACTTAGCCTGTGGTACCGATAACAGGTCAGTAGCGCAGTAGGTGAAATAACCTGCGCAGTCATGTCACTAACAATTAATATTTGCTAACGCATGCTTTTTGCCTACCCCCTACCCTTCTTCCATTGTTTTCTATTCCCGCATCCGGCATTCGTCGTTTCATCAAAATCCATCGAAACGTCTGCCATGGTGTCGTTGGGACACAGAGCAAAAACACATGATGGAGCGCTTGGAGTGTGAACTGCAGCACAACGAGGAGCTCGAGCGGCTCCGGAAGCAGCAGCAGCACCAAGAACATCATCATCGTCAACAGCAGCTCCAGTCTGGGCCAGCTAGCCAGCAACAACAGCAGTGCGAGGTTCGTAATCAACACAACTTCGTCTGCCGTGCGGTCGCTTTCTTCTGGTGCTGGTGGCTTTGGCCGCTGCTCTTCGTCTTCTGGATCGCGCTTTGCTTGCCTTTGCATGCCGCCTCCAGCATGACACGTGGGCTCTTTTGCGCACTGGCCCAACACCTTGAGGAGTAATAATACAGTGGTGTGGGCAAGGGGCGAATAAATCTTGTGAGGGAGAGGAGTATGAGATGATAAACGTCTCCTCGGAGAGATGGCTTTTTATATGCTTTTTGTTGCTGCATGTTACTAAGATCAAGTTTGGTGTAATTTCCTTCTGACTGGCAGCTGGAGGCAGCGACTTTTTTTTTGGTTGGCTTACACTGCAAACGTGCCTGATTTTAGCAATATCGTAAAATTTCATAGGATATAATCTCATGTATATAGATATAACAGCTGACAAAACACCCTCAATTGGGGTGGCTTCTGAGAGACTTTGTATTTTCAATTTTACGTAAATCAAGCTATACATGTGCACAGTAGGCTACAGTCATTCACAGCTTCCAATGATGGTCTTCTATAATTTAGAACGACTTCGCAGCTGTACTGGATCATTACAGTTGTGCAGCGAACAAGCAAGTAATAGTTGTGGGCACAGAATTTTATCATAATCTGCTCAGTACAATGCCTTGTGCAGCTTCAAAACTTTTACAGTCTGCAAGAAGGCTGAACCTTCAAATGCGAAGTGTTTTGTTTAAGCCAAAGTTACATGCAAGAAAGGTTTACTTGTGTGGTGTTCAATGTCTGCACCGAAACAAGACCTGCCCAATAGAAATTTCTGTATATTGGCATATATTAAAATAGTAAACACCGTATTTACTCGCATAATTTGCGCACTCTTTTCGGGATTTTAGAGCACCGAAAAGGGGGGTGCGCAAATTACGCGGATATTTCGCAAACACATTCGAAATAGCGTGTAATGTAATGCGCGCGGTATATGGTAACTCTTTCGGATACGATCTCACGTAACACACCAAAACGCTGGTGTAAGAGAACACGGCTGCTCCAGGGACGCTTTTCGCAGTCTCTTTGCGTTGAGAGCGCAGCACTTAGAAGGGTTTACGAGCCGAGCCGTGGCGCTCATGGCTGCCGAGATAGCGCGTGCGCCAGCGCAATCTCGGCAGACGAGCGACCTCCCCCTCTCCCCTTTCGCGTCTTTTCATGCTCGTTAAAGACGGGCGGGGCGTTTCCTCTCGGCTTCGACGGGAGGCGCCCCGATCGGGGCGATGTTATCGCATGCGCCCTCCGAGCGACGGATATGGGCCGGGCTCGTTTGATCTCTGCTTCAGCCGTTTTCGTCGCCCCCACTCGCGTGCATTTATTCTGGCGACTGTACTTTGGGCTCCGGGGGCATCCGGAGAAAAGAATCGGAAAAAAAGACATTGCACTTGCAGCCCCTTTGGGTATGACTGCGCTCACCTGCGCAGGGGGGGAGCGCGGCTGCGTGGCTGTCCAAGCTCTGTCCATGCGCGCGCGGCGGCGAGCTGGCTTGGGCGGGACTAGGAGCGCAAAATATGCAAGGAAAATTTTTTGTAAAGCTGGCTAAATATCAGGGGTGCGCAAATTATGCGAGGGCGCAAATTATGCAGGTAAATACGGTAGTCGTGCTCAGGCAGTACACGCCTAGTACTGTTATGCAGTCTTGTACTGTCAGAACTTTTTGAATTTTAAAAACCATAGTACTGGATTTCGGACTGCTGCGTAATTGGCCTTTTTAGTTTTTGTAAAAATCTGTTATCACATTATAAACACAAACAACAGTGTCATGTAAGGTTTCTTTTATGATTATTTTATGTGCTGTGACCTATGCAAGGCCCTCATCAATTATTACTTGCATTATTCTGTCTGTGAGAATGTAATTGTGGTACCCTACATACAAGTCATTATTTAGCTAGCATTGAATGGGATGTTTTATTCCATTAACATTGTTTTATTATTTTATGTGGCTATCAATATGAGTGCATTCTCGTGTTCTGAAAGTACACAGTAAACTTAGCTGTATCCTCTGTAAACGTTCTGTGCTTTCTCCAAAAAGAAGAATGTTCTGTTATAGAGGAAAGAAGAAAAGGTGCAGTGTTGTTCCATTTAGCAGTGCGTTTCTTGGACCCACTCACGTGAACATTTGAATAAAGCCTGTCACAATGCAGCGGCACAGAATACTGTCTTAGGTGTTTCTGCATGTGTGTCATTCGCTAGATTTGTATGCTTTACAATAAGTGTACCTGTGCCTTCTTAAGTGTGTCTGTGCATGCATGCTGTTGATACCTTGAAAGTACCCTTTGGAAGTAACTCGTGTTCTATTTTGTCATATGTATTGTGCGTTTCATTAAGGTGTAAAATTTGTGCTAACCACGCTTTTTCTCTTCTTTTTCCTTCTCCTCTTATTTTTCCTTCTCAACCAACATCACCTGTGCCAACTCCTCAACGGGCTTCACCGAACTCTTGGTCTTCGAACTGCCCTGAACACATGATGACTCTGACGATGGGCTCGCTACTACATAACTTCACGGACTCATTGCCGTGTGATTTTTCATGTGCTAACTATAAACTGCAATGACATTGCTTTTGCGGAAACGTTTCTGTCCACTGCAAACTAATTAATGTTCACCACCTGTCCTCTTTTTTTTGTCCTCCTGTCATGGTGTCACGTCCTGTGACAACAATGCTTGACTGCACTTCACTCTTTCCGATCATCTTTCATGCATTCATCTCTAATGCTTCAAACATTTTTTTTTCCTGGCACCCAAATGTGTCTGCAAATATTTAACCTAATTGGGATTCGAATGGCTTGAAAACCTTCTCAAACTGTATTGAAAACAACCATTTGATTACTTTCTGCTCGCACTAAAATCATCTTTAAATATGCAAAACACCCCCAAACCCCCATAGCAGCCACAACAGCAGTCGAATGTGGTCGGCCCGAGTAAGATCGACACCCTGCTCCGAGACCTCTACGTCGAGAACGCCCGGTTGCTCCGTGCTCTGCAGCGCGCCGAGGATGGCCGGAGGCGTGCCGAGCACAACAGCACACGCCTCCAGTACAAGTGCCGTGTGCTCAGCAAACTCCTCACTGACGTCACAAGGGCAGCGGTGGACGGCTCTAGGGTGGCTTGCGCCTGAGACGTCCTCCCAACATGCCTGCAAGATGATCCACATTTTCGAGTGAAAGAGGAATCAAAAACATTACATACTCTGCTCATTCACCTTTCCTGTCTTGCTGCTGGATGTTGCCGGCCGCATCAGTGACATCAATGTTTGAGTGTTGAGGCCCCTTGTATGCGACACAAGCATTTGTCTGCAGTTTCTGCAATCGGTGTTGTCCGCAACGCCAGCGGTAGGCGGCGACATCAGCGATGTCATCTTCAGTGGGGATCAACCTGTCCGCAAGAGCTGTGCTTGTCTGCAATGTGAACACTTGCCTGCTACAACAGCTAGTGTCAGCTATGCTAGTGGTTGTAGAGAATCCTGAAGTCACTCGGCCGCATATCATTTGTGCTCCTGAATATTAGTGTTTTCGACCTTTGTCATAAAGAGGATGACACATTTATGTGACACCGATGACATGAGCAGGAAACTAAACCTACATTTGTATTATTTTCTTCTGGTTCATCTATCTTTTTTTTTCTGCTGTAGGAAACTGCGGTGGCCAGATGATTGGAGGTCAGTCATCTGTTTTTGGTATCTAGGAATTACAATGCTGCAGATACCGCTGCATGCCTTTCCTGAGCTCCTCGTAATTTTTAAAGATAATATGCCTGTCTCTGTGTAAAACATTCGCAGCTTATAGGTGATATTCATTTTCATGTGCAAACTTCAATTGCAGCTTGTGCAAACTGTACTGTTTTTCCAGATTTATTCTTACCCTCAAGCTGACATTTTGCCGGTCGAGTCTTTACCTCAAACTCCAAGAACATTTCATAAATTGTTTTCTATTCACTTGAAATCAAATAATCTTCGAACATGCCTGATAAGGAAAAGGCCGTACAGTAGAATCTCATTATAACGAACCCGGATATAACGAACATATCGGATATAACGAAGCAATCGCAATTCCCTTGAAATTCCTATCGATGAAATTGATATTGATTATAACAAACTAATGGTTATAATGAAGTAGTTACCGCTCCCCCCGTCAGCTTCGTTATAACGAGGTTTTACTGTATAAGCACCTATTCTGGGCCAACTTGCTCATCTACGAAATTGCCTTATTGCCTTGTACATTGTATGCAATCACTCAGAGAGCTTTATAATAGCATCATATAGCTTCGGGAGCACTTCAGTGCATGTTATCAAAGCTTACACCATATTTGTGAAAAAAGAAAAACATTTTTGTCACTAGCGTTTGAAAGTGGGCATGTTGCCTCATATCCCTAATGTTCTAAGTTAACAAAACTTCCCATGTCTTGATGGTCAGTTGTGTCCCCATTGACCGTGAAATGTAGGCTGTTGTGCTGCAGGGTACAGGGACCCCGTGGTAACAGGGGTGCTTACAAGAAGAGCCTGCCAACTTGTAATCCCGTTTGACTGGCCATTCACGTAGTCTGCTCTCGATTTCACGCCTTCATGATGGGCATATGCGGTCTTCATATGAGCGGGAAACTTGTATACATTTGCCTGAGTGCCAGATCAGATCTCGTTCAGCCATTCCCATTGTACAATTTCCGAAGACCTTTTATATGCATTTCTGCTCTACAAACAACTGGGATGTCTTGACGTACCTTAGCTCATGGGCTGATTATGCAATCTCGTCGTGTACTGTATTTTTTTTTTTCTTTTTTGTGAGAATGCTGTCTCTGAGTGAGTTTGTTTTCTTCACTTTGGATCACTCTTCTGTGGGCTTCTCAAGCAGAGTTAGCATGCATTTTCCATACTGTAGCTGTTCAGACTGTAGATTGCCATAGCGTGTAATCTATGTTCGGATGAAGCACTTTGTACTCGTTGTGACATCACCGTGCTCTATTTAAGTAGACTGTGATGTCAGTTACTCAAGAAGCACCTCCTTGTTTCTATGCGGCTAAGTGGGCTGCGATGCAACTTGCGCTCTGCGGGAACCACTACCATATGGGGGAATATGAGCGTGCAATCATATGGGATTATTAAACTCGACTGGTAGATGCTGTCAAACTTTGTACCAGGAATGGAAGAATTGCCCAAATGTTTCTTTGTCGTCTTTTTGCAACTCAGCATTTCGAGAGACTCGGTGTTACTGGGATGTTACAGTTTTAAGCAATGTTGTCACGTTACTATGCTTTAAGCAAGACATATTCAGTCACATATCATGTAACTGATTATGGTATACATCACCTGCACTGTGAAGTTGTGATTCTATCATTTGCTACCTGTAGCAGACGATCTAAATGTAATGAATGTGCCATTCTGTGCATGTGCTTTAAAAAACCTGTTTGAGGTGCACACACTAACATCATGGCAAGAAGTGCCTGTTTCTTCAGCGATTAAACTTTGTCAGGTGTTTACTGTACATTTTTTAAGGAAACTTACTACTGGCAGCTTTTCTACCCAGCATCATTGTGTTGCTGTTTTAATGAGCAGGGCGAGAGTTAGGGTGACAGCTGAATGGGGCCTACTTGCTTCACACTTAAAATCTAGGATAGAAGCAGTGCAACTACAGAACAAGGACATGGAGGACATGACGGTTGTCTCGTTGCATTTGTTCCTTCATGTGCTTGTCGTAGTCGCACTGTTGGCATTGCCAATCCTAAAGAAATTTATGGAGCACGTACTGTCATAGAATTGGCAAGCACATTCTATTTCACACCTTTTGCGGTCTACAAAAAGACATCGAATGAATTGACACTCTGCAAAGAAATCCGTAGGTTCGTCTTTCTGCGAGGATGTTTTCGAACCAAGAACTCTCATTCACAGAATGCTTTCTTGTTGTAAGTGTGTCCACCGCTGCACATTCCAGCGAAAATGAACATGCATCACAAAAGCCTTTCTCAAATATTTTTCGGGGCATGTTCTTTATCTCAGTGAGTTCTGGGATGTACAGAGAGAGGAGCATAGAATAAAGGAAAGGCAAGAACCTGTGTTGAATGGAATGATAGTTCTGAGAGTCTGTGGTCAAGGTTTTTTTGGTTGGAAAATATACTTGCTCACACATGCGTAGTAACATTTTTGCAAAGTTCTTTTCTTTTTTTAAGCAAGTTTTCCTCCCAAAATGCTCACGAAGTTGTTGTATTGGTCACCTATAGTAAGTGCATTCTCACTTGCTGTTTTTCACATATTGTTTTTCAACCTCACCAGACATGTTGCTACACCTTTTTCCCCATCCTCAAATACGCCTCTGCAGCTGTCAGTCCTTCCTGTCTTGCTCCCTATTTGTGAATCAACTGTTTGCCAGTGCTTCAGGCTCCTATTAAATTATTTGGCGAATGCATTTTTTTTTCTTTCGTTTGAATTTGACCAAAGTATTGGTCAGCGATCACTTTTAGTCAGGCCCTCGAATCACATTCATTTGTATAAACTTCACCAAATCCCAGCTTGTGCGGTTAAAACGATTCTGCCGAACAAGTCATTATGTGTGAATTCGTCTCATATAGCATTCAATATTTGTTCAAGAGCTTACTGAGCAGAGTGTATGTGTTTGTTCGCTGCCTAGATAAATACAGCTGCGACAAGTACGGGGCCTTTTGTGAGTACTTCGTTAGAAGTTCTGAATCGTAACCGTAACATTCTGTGCCGGTTATTGCATACCACCGCTTTTTTTTTCTTCTTTTTTTATACAATAGCGCTGAGGAATAGGATATAGTGACTCCGATTTTTTTTTTACCTTCCACCAGCGCCATTTTTAATTGGGGACTTTCTTCTTTCGTCCTGCATGTGGTATTTATTATTACTTTGATATTGTCTAGAGTTAGCACTGTACGGAAAAAACATGTAACGGTGGCGTGATTGAGTGTACTTGAACAATATCTTTGTTGACTGCTCCCAACGTGTCACTACAGAAGCAGCTAGCTCACCTGTGAATCATGAAGCTCCCCCTGAAAACGCTGCGGTTTACTGAATTGCAACGCTTGTAAAGGTGTCGAATAAAAGTTTGTTGAATCGCAAATGCTTTCTCTGTTTTTCTGTTGTTTTAGTTATACGAAAGTGTGTGTCTTGTTAGCCTGTAACAACGAAAGAGAAGGGGTCAAGGGTTCGTTTATTTGTTAGAAACAAAATGAACCCACAAACATTGAAGCCTAGAAAAGCATAGGAGAAGTTTTTAAATTTCTAATTATGGTGTTGATGAACAGATCGAAAAATACGATTTAGAACAGGGAATGTCGCAGGAGCCAACGTTTCGACAAGCGGACTTGTCTTCGTCAGGGCGGCAATTGGTGTTGTAATTTCGGAGTAAGTCGAAAGGAATTGAAGTGGACGAAGTGACAAACCTGCCTTCGGTGGGAACTCGCCTTAAGATCACGTTCTACGTGATGCCCCCCCGGCAATAAGAGTGTGCCACACTCGCCGCCATGGCTACGAGTGGCGCTGCCTAACACTCCCAAGATTACATATACATAGATACCCTATAATACAGTGCCTAGAAATATACTAGGCGCTATACCAATAAAGTAGACGGGGGACGACCGCCTTCGTAGCTCAGCGATAGAGCATCTGACGCGTCATCCGAAGGTCATGAGTTCGGTTCCCACCGAAGGCTGGTTTGTCTTTTTAATCCACTTTAATTCCTTTCTACTTACTCCGAAATTACAATACCAAAGTCGTCATATCTGGGTGTTCTGATGTGCCATACAAAATGGTGCACACTGCTCGCGCTGCAATTTTTTGACGTTCCAAAAAAAGAAATAAGCCACCGGGCGTTTGTTAAACATTGCAACGAAAAGAACCTGCTTTAATTTCGGCTACCAGAGGTTTTTCGCTTCTTTGTTTTCATTCAGTGTGGCCCAAATTATTGCACGGTAGTTGCAGTATTTTTTGCATGTCATGTCTTTACTGATATTGGGCCCGCGCTTCCGTTAGTCGAACCTACGACCTTCTGCTCAGCGCTACTATTTCACAGCCATCTAGCCACGACTGAAAGCATCATGACGCATCCCTGTGTACATCGAAAGTCACGCGACAAATACCAGTAAAAAATATTTTAGATAAGTCAGTCATTGTACAAAGATTAGATAAAGATGTTTCGTGTTATAATATTAAACAGTTAAAATTTAGCCGTCATGCAGCCAATGTTGGTCAGTGTTGGTGTGCAGCATTCAAGTAAATACTGCAGACCAGTTCGGTTTATAGTTATCATTGGACATTGTCATATTCCTTCACAGAAAGTAGTTTGAAACGTTCAAGGAATGCGGTGTCTTCAAAACTGGGCGGCAAGTTCTCTTCGGGAGAAATGCAACTGCGCGCGAATCACTTAAAGGGAAAAGGCGTCGACATGGTAGCAAGCGTTAGCAGCAGTGAGCCGACGTTAGTCGATACTATAGCTAGCGCTAGCCAACACAATTTATAGACAATGTATGTACTGTGTTATGTAAATGCGGTAGGCAAGAACAGCACATTTTTTAGTGAGTGATATATGCATGCTTCTGGATAACAAAATATAGTTTTTGTATCCTACTCTAAATTACTTAAAGTTCCTTTCCCAATATTTTCCATTTCTTTTATGCTTACGTAGAAACTAAACGAAGAATGCAGCCTCTGAAATCCTGGTTCCTCAGCACTCTTACCTTGTCAGCTTCTCTTAGATCGCTTGGCGTTAGCACGCAATCTGTGTTGTACTAATTCGTGTCATTTTATGAGAAGCAGGCTGTGGTGGAGCAGACGACACAACCGCTTGAATCGGCCGCACTTATATCGTCTGCTTCTCTCGAGCGCTCAGAAGTACCGGTCTTAGCCACGTAATGAAGCCTACCACTGAAGCTCACTCAACCAAGCTTTCGAGTGGGAGCACTTCGTTTCGCTAGCAGCTTACGTAACCGCTTTTGAACTGCGAAAGTGGGAAGCTATGCATAACAGCATAGGGTGAACAAAGGCATGTTGAAATAGACAAAGTAATCTGGCAGGCAGCTACTAATGATACAAAAATAAAAGTACGAGGCACAACTAGGGAAAAGAGAACCTATGTCGGCTGTGGAACGTGAGCCGCACTACGCACCGTGCTCAACTTCATTTCCATGCAAATGAAGCGCCTCCAACTCCAATAACGCAATCCTGGTTCGTAGGGGCATGCCGATACAGTGTACAAACGCAGGTCACGCGAATAGGCCGGCTACAGGCATAGCGTAAGGCTCCTTCTTCGAAATCGAGCTTTCCCGTTTCTATTCTATTCTCTGCTTGGTTAAGCGGCCCGCAGTTGAACCAAAACGCGTATATAGGTGTTCTCTGGTTGAACTGCGCCTGAAGATGCAGGCGCAGTTCTTGACCAATAAGGGAACGTTCTTTTTTTTTTTTTTAAGAACCTTTTCTAGAGGACTTCGCTACAATAATAACCGGATGAAACTACACGATCATTAGCCTAGGAAGAATAGATGGCACTTGGATTCACCTAGCGTATCAGAGTGGACGACAGGGTGGGGTGGTGATACATGGGTCTCTGTCTTTTCCGTCGTCCTTGTTTGCTTCGGCGCCGTATATATCTAGATCACCTAGCACATTTGACTCTTAGTTTCACTCAACGAAGATGAACGAGTCTTATTTAGTTGCAACGGTCTCAAAGATACTACAGTCGTTGAATTTGGAGGGTGCAAGCGCAAGCATATAGGCTTTTCCATGCGGCAAACTTTTGGACCACTGCGTCAAATTAAAATGACCAGGCCGTTTCAAGTCTGCAAAGCTCACTGGAGTGCTGCACGGTTATATGTTTGCTATTCGTCCAACACAACAGCATGGCAGGATTCGACCATGTATGCGCATCTACGAAGCGTTTGCTGCGGAGAACTCTGTCAAAATGTTGTCATGTTGTCTGGTTCTATACTAGCTTTTGCTTGTTTGTTTTCTGCCTCGTGCTCCGCATATTTCGACTGTTCGTATTCTGTAGAATTACACAGCTCCCACGTGCTCCCATAGCCTTAATTAAGGGTGTAATACATAAACATCAACAAATGGAAATTGTGAGCCACTCAAATTTGGGAAATGTGGATTACCAGCCTCTCGCCACAAAAGCACCTTCACAATTCGTTGTTGTTGCACTCGGCGGGCGTGTGTCATTACAGAGCGTGGACAGCCACCGCCATCTCGGGGAGCCTCAGGGGACTAGACTTTTTGAGTGCGGACGCCGCGAAACACAGGAGGTTAGTCAAAAAGGGCTTCGCTGTATTCAATAAATAAATAGTCATCCAGTGCAGGAAGTGTGTGGAAGAAGTCCACGAAGATATGAGTTCAAGAAATATCACATGCTAAGAGACGCGACGGCGAATTCCATTCCGCAGTGTCACAAAAGAGTCTTTGACCTATTCCTCTCCATTATTTTGCAATAGTCACTTATACATTTGTTCCCACATTCTTTCTGTGACATTCTTTCTGCGCGCTGACACGCGCCTTGCAGGACCACAATAAAGTTTTCCATCCATCCATCCATCCATCTATTAATGGCTGTTTAATGATGGACCCGTATGCTGTGCGTTCACGTCTGGCTTATACCCCGATATCCCTGGCCGATGAATGGGGCTATGAGACACGCCGTGGCTTTATTATGGTTATTCGTGACGTAAACGACAAGCATGTCAAATTACGAATGTGTCACCACCTATCGGTCATGTTAGCTTTGCATTTGTACCCACCCCCAACCCTCGATTCCTTCCACGCCAGTTTTGGCACATACGACGTGAAGTAAACGCGAGTTAACAGGTGTTGGCACCACGGAGTTCGGTGGGACAAACGGTCACGATCAGCTTCTCGTGACCCAGCTTCTCATGGCTTTCATAAAAGGTCATCTACGCTCGTTATCTTCTATTATCGCTGTGGCTACGTTCCATAGTTCCGATTCGCTCGGGCACGCTTTAAGATGATATGCAGCCTGTTATGGAGCAACGTACCACATTTATCCCGCGAGTCGGCAGGGTGGCGTTCAGCCAAGCGCTTAATGCATTCACAGCACCCTTTGTTCCTCCCGGCACCTGCGCGCAGTCTCTCGTTGAAGCTCGCCTTGTTTGCGGCGGTGTGTGCCTAAGCATGCCGGCCACGCGGATCATCCCATTGCCTGCTCTCATTTGCATATAAAGGCTCGCCGCACTCGCGCGCGCCACTTACGGAAGGGAGGGAGTGGGGGATCCCCGACTTCGCCTGCGAGGCTGGTTCTGTCTGCTCAGACGGCTGGCAAACCAGACGTTAGAGAGTGTTGACACCAAATCTTATATCATATGTAAGAGGTCATTTAACCGAATGACCCTGCACGATTTGCTTTTCCGATCAACCTCTCAGCTGAAACTTCGTAGACAGCTGCTTGCCGCGGTCTCTGGCTGCAAACATGGCCAGAATGCCGGATCGGCAATAAAAATTATTTTTCCATCCGTTTCAGCTGGGCAGCGCGCTCATACAGGACAGGCCCCGCCAAGGTGGTCTAGTGACTATGGTACTCGGATGCTGATCCGAAGGTCGCTGGATCGAATCCCGGCCGCGGCGGGTTGCATTTTCATGGAGGCGAAATGTTGAGGCTCGTGTACTGTGCGATGTCAGTGCACCTTAAAGAACCCCAGGTGGTCGAAATTTCCGGAGCCCTCCACTACGGCGTCTCTCATAATCAGAACTGATTTTGGGACGTAATAGCCTACAAATCATCACAGTAGCGCACCCAGGATCTCTGCCAGGGGGGAGGGTTCAATCTTTCGCGAAGGTCCGGGCAAGCGATTACACAGTTGTTGCGTGTGTAAAAAAAAGTAAATAAAATGCCAAATAATAGTGACATCAATGATGATGATCCTTTTTATTATTTTTTTCGGCGTTTTGCAGACATTAGCTCCAAATTCTTCTAGGACATAGCAGCAGTTACGCAGTGGGAGAGGGGTTAGGTCGGCTTCAGGGGGGGGGGGGGTTACAACCCCCCCCCCCCCCCCGGCGGTGCGCCACTGAATCATCATCATACTCGGCGATGCCGGCAAGAGCCACGACTGAAGCAGTGTGAACAATTCGCGTGTTGCTGGAAATTCAAGCTATTCGAGGGATGGCGCTCTCTGTGTGGTTAGGAAGGGGGAAGAGGGCGTTGCTGCCTCCTTCGGCTTCTTATCACGTTGACCGAAAGTGCGAGCACGCGACCGCTAATCCGGTGGCGGCGCCCAGTGAACCCTCTCCTGAGCAAGTGTGCGCAGATGCTGGCTGCGCAGAAGTGGAAAATTTTTTCCGCGGCTACTTGCTCGACTTGACACGCGAGGACGACTTGCCTTCTTGAACGGAACAGCCTTCGAACAGAAGACGTTGCCAACTACGACGCGAGCAGTGGCGTAGGTAGGCATGGCCTGACCGGGCTGAAGCCCTCCTCGAAACTTTTCTAGCCAGCACTCCCCGGTCTATGCAGGCTATATATATAGAAATTGCAGCTCCAACCCCCCGCCCCCATCGAGCCTCTCCCGAAAAAAATTTCTAGCTAGGCCACTGAACGCGAGGACTCGCAAAGCAACGAACTGGTCACCTATCCTCTAGCTATTCAAAAGAATGCATCACTTTGTGCTCCATAAGTGCGGTCAGGTGCTCTGGGAACAGACTCGCCCGCCGTGGACTGTATTCGTCGGTGAAATCTTGTGGCATTCGATGACCACGTTGCAGGCAGTGTCGAAGTGCTTGCACACCGTGACCAATGCGTAGTAGTTGACATCAGGCCTGGCTGTGTTCCCTGTCTCCTCCTCTGTCGCCAGGGAAACTGACGGGGTGTTGACTATACGCTTAACTTCTGGTTTGGAGGAATGCAGTAGGAGAGGCCCTGTAACTCAAGAGATGCCGGACGCAGGCGGGTGTTACTCGAGCATGTCGTCCCACTGCGTCCATGGCTCCAGGTGGGACTTCGGATGCCTGGAGCAACGGATCCGATGAAGCGACGCCGGCGAAAGCTATCAGGTAAGCGGGACTGGTTAATCTCCCAGGTATTACATAACGAGTGACGGCTCGAAATCCTGTCGCATCTTAGTGGAGTGACGTGACCGAGCTCACACAGTTGCAAATGACCACCTTAATTAGACTGTTCCAACAATATACCCACTCACAGGGTCACAGGGCTGCTCATCTAAACGCAGAAACCGAAAGCAGTTAGGTTAAGTGTTCTTGAGCCCGGTTAGCGTAAACACGGGAGCGCATGCCGCGTGGTATATCATCGACGCCTTTACCTACACCAACGTGAACCTCGGCGCATGCGCAGTGTGTTAGCAGTGTACTACCATCGCGTCATGTCATCTGAGATTGACTTCGGATTAGCCTGCTTGATGCGCTCAGATGACGCAATACACGCGATAGTGTTCACGATAGTGTTTACGCTAACCGGACTCGAGACTGTTCACGATAGAACTAGCATAGGTCGGCAGTGTGGGAGAACACTCACTCACACTCACTCACCATAATTTTTCCAGGACCCGCACTCACTCGCACTCACACTCACTTCCACTCATCACCTCGCACTCAGTGACAACTCACTCACACTCACTCACCATAATTTTTCCAGGACCCGCACTCACTCGCACTCACACTCACTTCCACTCACTCACACTCGCACTCACGTCTATGAAATGAGTGCGAGTGAGTGCACTCATGAGTGCGCCGACCTATGATTAACTAGTTTGACAAAATGATAACAGGGGCGTTTGATTCAGTGAACGCGGGTAATGTGCCAGCCTACGGGCTTCCACTAACGTTTAGCAGTACGCGGCGCCTGAAACGTTTTAAACTGATTTATTTTGGTGTAAGTGTAACGTTTTCTTCAAGTACCGGAGGCACCGGTGAGCATGGTACGCTGCTTGCGGCGAATAAGGTGTTTTACGCTAAGCCTAGAAACAAATGAACATGAGGCCAGTTTGGAAGCCAAGGGCAGTGTGTTGTACAAAGGTCGCGAGCGCGAGTCCGCAGAGAATCCACGGCTTCACGCGCGAAATTCCGCGGAAATATTTAATACTGATTTATTAATCGATAACCGGATTGGATGCGTCTCCATTTGTGTGACCCCTGGAATGCTATAAGCAAGTGCTCTTGCGCCCGTGTTGCTTGAATTTCTTGTTCTTTTTCTCTTCGGAAGCTGCTGCCTGTAGGTGATATGTCGTGTACGTGATAACGCTTGGCCGCTTGTCTGTCGACGGTGCCACGGCGTTTCTCTTATCAACCTTTTGCTGTTGTTGAAAGCCGCCAGAACTGAAGCTGGCGCGCTCCGTTCTTGGCTGTAATATAGTCGCGGGGCAGTTTCGCCCCCGTTGCTGTTTAGTTGATGGCAAAATAAAGCCTCTGCATTCGCTCGCCCGATGAGCTGTCCTGTCAGACACGACACTGGGCTATCGAGTTTATCTGGGTTTGGCGTTGCGGCGCCCGCCACTTCTCCTGAGCGCGCTTGTCCCCTTCAGGGAGGTAACGACTTTTCTGAGACTGCCCAACTGATGGTGCCTAGCAGGATGATGATGATGACTGTGGTTCGGTTGAGGAAAGGACGGTAATTTCTGCAGCCCATGTCGGGAGCACGGCTAAGCGTCCACGGCGATAGCGGAAAGGGTCTGAAAGATGTAGAAAGGAGAGAGAAGCCGTATAGTGCAGGGCTGCGGAAATTTCGACCGCCTGGGGTTCTTTAACGTGCAACTGACAAAACGCACGGTACACGGGCTTCTGGCATTTTTCGCGTCCATGGAAAATGCGACCGCCGCGGCCGAGATCGAACCCGCGTTTTTTTTTTTTTTCGTTTTTTTTAAGGGTGGCAACCGAGTACCACAACGACTGCACCACTGCGGCGGCCAACCTACCAGGCCAGAGCACTAGGATGGCTATGTCTCCTCGCGAGGAGCGACCCTTCTTGCCCAGGTGACGAGGGCCTGCTGTGATCGCTGATAGGGCACTCCGGGCAGCTGTTCTCACGTCTGCTGGGAGGGAGGGGGGGGGGGGGGAGCATCCTGAAAGGTGGCAGACCCTCACTCCCCCGATGAATCGACGAACAGATCGCTAAAGAACGGTGTAGAACAGGGAATGTCACTGGAGCCAACGTTTTGGCAAGTAGACTTGTCTTCGTCCTGACGAAGACAAGTCCACTTGGCCGAAACGATGGAGACATCTTGAGGCCCGTGTACTGCGCGATGTCAGTGCACGTTAAAAGAAGCCGACATGGTCTAAATTTCCACTACGGCCGCCCTCAAAGTCATATTGTGGTTTTGGGACGTAAAACACCAGAAATTATTATTTGGCACCTGTGCTACTTTCAAACAAGATATGCGCCGAAGTGGCCGGATAACCATATCAAATATGAATAGTCATGAGAGCTCCACGCACGTGAAACCCGGGAAAGTGAGAACCGTGCGGTGATTCGCTGGTTTTTCCCACAGAAACACGTCAGTCGCTGCTAATGAGCTTTGCTTTTTACAGTGGCCACGAAAACGACGACGTTAGACGCCGACAGCCCGGGAGCATTAACAGAAACCCATTAGAATCTCTTCTGACACGACAAGCCTATCACATGCACTGTCTGGGCGCACTGCCTTTAGGATCGACCCACTGATGCACACACACTGTCTGACGGCACGGCATCCAGGATGGGCCCCACAGAATTTTCGCAACCTAATTTAACAAATTTGTGTTATAATAATGCAATTAAATCCTCACTGTTCTTTTATTTTAAATTAGTTTAATCTTGTTAGTTTATTTCGATCGGGTTTTATCCGTTATACACTTGCTTTTTTTTTTTTTTACCATCGTTTGACAACTTGATCTACCGTTACGACAAGAGACGCCGACAGGCCGAGACCCTAAGTTCCCCCAATTTAGGACCCTCAATTTTAGGGGCGAAGCACCTTGGGGTGCTTCGCCCCTAAAATTGATGTGGATATGAAAGCCGTTAACAATGTCCAATCCGCACGCATGCACTGATGAACGAAACCTGCCGAAGCAAAGGCGCGTCATCTGGTAGCTGTAAAAACAGACTGAACATTTAGGCTGACGCCCGGTGCAGACGACTCGAAAAAAAAAAATAAGAGATGAAAAGAAAAGGCACTGGAGACGCGACACACCATATAGGTCTGCTTTGAAATTCAACGCAAATTGAAGCGAAAGCCACTCAAATTACAGATGCAAATAAAACACACGGAAACATTTCTGAGTGCCCGGAGGCGTTGGTACACATGACGACGTAAGTGCCTGAGGCGCCACGCGGCTGCAGTGGGCTCCATAAAAAAAAAAATCTCGATACACTGATAACGAGAGCTGAAGGCACCGAGAAATGTCGAGACCTCGCCATAAATCGGTGGCAATAAAAATCGCGCTCGTTTCCCATCGAAAAACAAGCTCTGGTCTCTGCTGCAAATTCTTCGCGCGCTTTGTTGCCGCCGCCGCCGCTCGACTTTCACGAAACTCAGCTTCCACCGCGCCTCAGCAATTCCGCGCAGTGAAGGAATAAAGCCCGTACGGCACAACCAAACACCGGAGAGAGGTGACGGCTGTGTTTTCCTAGTGTCCCTGTGTATGCTACCGGCACTATACTCAGTTCAATTAGTTCCGTGCAGCATAGCCAAGGCTACGAGGCTATCGAGAGCAGAATTCTGCCGAAGCGAGACGAAATGCCATTGTTCGGACACACAGCTGCGAGGTGCTACTGCCAATAGGGGCCCCCACTTCTCCCTCCTCCTCCTCCTCCTTCCAAGGTTCCAGCTGCCACTTCAGCGCCCGCCATTGGCAGACAAAAGCCGCTTATTGATTGTTTGATTGATTGATTGATTGATTGATTGATTGATTGATTGATTGATTGATTGATTGATGGGGTTTAACGTCCCAGAACCACGATGTGATTATGAGAGACACCATAGTGGAGGGCTCCGAAAATTTCGACCACCTGCGGTTCTTTAACGTGCACTGACATCGCACAGTACACACGGGCCTCAACATTTCGCCTCCATCGAAATGCAGCCGCCGCGGCCGGGATTCGATCCCGCGACCTTCGGATCAGCAGCCGAGTGCCATAACCAGTAGACCACCGTGGCGGGGGACGACAAGCCGCAGAAGGACACGTTTAACATGTGTTCGCCCTCCTGATTGGCCGAAGGGGCATTGGTGCACGGAATTTCTGAAACAGATATTACGTTTTTCCTCACTATGGTGAGTTGGAGAGCGCAGGGGAGGGGTAGGGGGGGGCGAGTAATTACGGTTTGTAGAAGTTAGTAGGAGACGCTGCCTCTACAATTAGAGTCCGCAGCGGTGGTCTAGTGTAATGTCCCTGAGTGTTTTTCCCGTTCATAAAAGCGCGAGAAATCTAGGGGCTTTAGTCAAGTGGTTCTCGTGCTTGACTGCGCGCCCGAATTACGTGCCGCGCGTTCAAACCCGGCCGCAGCGCATATTCAATGGAGGCGGAGATGCTGCTGGCCTGAATTTTTGAAGAGACCGTAATTGAAGACTACGAAGAACAGCGGACACAACAGGAGGCAACGTTTAGACCTACCTGTATGAGATGCTATATTTAATTTTTTTTATCCGTAACTAAGAGGCTTCCCTGCTAATTTATTTCTTTACCTTTACACAAAATTTCAGTTTCTTTTCTTGTAAGTCATAATTGATTATATAAACACAGTGTGACTGTTTTTGTGACAGCTGCCTCGTAAAGAAACCAATATAACCACTCTCTCTTCGTTCCTCTACAAATTCTCAGACTGGCTTCCCCTTCCTAATCATCTCTTCTTCTTTTGTTTTTCTTCTTTCGATTTCCTCCTATCCTTCCCCTGCCGCGCGATTCATTACCGATTCCCCGTAGGGGGTTGCGCCAAACTTCCAGGTAAAAACGAAACCGAAACAAAACAAAGTTTCTACAAGTCGACTCGTCTTCCTTGGCGCCCGCACGAAGACAGGCCAATTTGCCGAAACGTTGGCCCCTGTGGCATTCCTTGTTCTTCATTGCTTTGAACGATGTCTTCATCAATGGTAAACTTGAGGTAATCTTCGCTAACCGCTGCTGTAACAACACCAGCGTTTTGTTCATGTAATATTGAGTAGCGTAACAACTCCAACAAGTTTTCATCGAGTTGTTTGTCTCGGTCGGAGCCTGCTTCGCTTCCTTCGTAAACGTTTGCGGCTCGTAAAGCCTTACCATTTAATCCACGAAAGCATCTTTCATAAACATACAATTCCCAACGCCAAAGAACGCACGCCCTATGTCTCACAAAGCGTCGATCGTTCCGGCGTGCTAATTAAATTTCGAGTCGTTAGGCGTTCCCTTTCTCCCGTGCGCCTGCGGACCTTCGATAAGACGCAGTTTTGCAGCGCTGCGGGAACGATTAGCAGCACCGAGAAGTTTATACGAGCCTGCTTGGAATCCAACTCACAAACAGTGCCACCTTATATAGGAAGTAAAACTTTATATTCCTTCTCAAAGAAATCCCTTTGCATGGACGTGCACAGAGCCTATAGAATCTATTGGATCTGTTCCAGCGCACAAGACCACCTAATTAGCTCTCCTTTAACTTATTCGAAATTATGAACGTGTGTACGGCTTCGAAGCGGGGCTCAACCCAATCCGCCGTTCGGATGCGTTCATTAAAAGTTTTCCAGTGGCTGCTGCTTAGCCTGTATACTGTACGCTGCGTATGTAATATACCGCGTCTGTATTTTGGCACGTAAAGTTCCTTCTCTGCACAAGCTAGCCCCCTCCCCCCTCCCGCCCCTTTCTTCAAACGCGGTCGTTAATTACACTAGAACGACACGAAGGCGCATCAACAAAGCATTCATCATTAACGGAGTAATTGATTGAGCCGCCACTCTATCCGGTGTACATGCCGAGCGATGCACGTGTTTTGAAGTAGATAAATCGTTCGCCCAGATCGGATATCGTTCGCGCGAATGTTCGAGTTCTTGAGTCATTGCATGCAGAAACGGTCTTTGCCCGCACCACTTAACCGCGTTGTGGCTTCTACAGTAGTACATCTGAGGGCCACAGAAGTGAAATGTGAGTTCCCGCGATAAATGAAGTTCGGTAATATCAAAGAAATACTCACAAATATGTACTTTTGTAAAACCACACCTGCTCAACAACGTTACCTCACACATACTCACTGACTCGCGAGCACTCACTTAGAAATGTAAGGTACTTTGATCACTCGCTCACTCTCAGACACTACTCATTTACACTAGCTCTCACGATCCCTCGCTCAGCGTCGCTGGTGGGCCCGAATAATCGAACCAGCGAAATATTATCAGGTAACTACTATACGGAGCCAGCGATATATGTTTGCTATCGATGAAACAAAGTAGTTTTGCCACGTTAACTACAGCGATGAAAAAAAAAAGAAAAAATTCAAGAAACGCGCCTAGTAGCTGGTGTAAGCCTCTCCTAATGAATCCTCCCGCCTTATCCTGATTAATGTAGGCTTAACGGCGAACCATGAAAGTAGTTGCGTCACAACGTAGGTGCTCAATTGCTTTTCTTGCTTTTCTTCATTTTTTGGATGTTTATCTTGCTGTACCAAGGATACCTTATCTACGGCGCATCACTACTATAGGCCGTATCACCAAACCTAAACCTAAATCACTACCGAACCGTACTCAAACTTGCGAAACGTCACCTTAGGTACACCGTATCACCCCACGCATCAATATAGTTTGCTCTTAGAAAGGTTGAGGATAGCTGGGGGGGGTCAAGGAGCCATTTTGTCATTACCGAAGTGTGTGCCACAGATGGCGCAATATTCGTGTTTCCGGGTAGACGTAGCTGGGAAGCAGATCTTACAGGCATTCATGTATGTGTCGCCTCCGTGGAGCGGCCCAATCCGTAGATACTATCCTGTACACTGCGATTACCGCCATCTTGTCAAATTCTGCACAGTACAGCACAGGACAGGGATAACTGGAGATCTATGGAACAGGCCTTTGCCCTGCAGTGAGAGTAGTCATGATGATGATGATGATGATGATGATGTAAAATTCTGAAATGGCGGGATTTTTAAGTCAATCGGGGAGCCCGTAGCTGCCCTACCAGGGCCAATCAGAGCTGTCAAGATGGCGGAATTTTGACATTATGGTGGTGACTTGGCAATGTCCATGATAGCCATACGGAAAAGATGAACCTCCAGCGTATGAAATGTCTGTCACGGCGGCTAATGCTGTGCACCTGCTCTGAGAATGCACATGTGTTAATTGCAAGACAACTGCTCGTTCAACCGCTTTAGGCCTGCTGCACAAACGCCCACCCGCTGAAAGCAAAAGTTCTCTGTAACTGGCCTACACAAACGTTAACACACGAGTCTTTATGACCCCGTCGCTAGGTTCCATACAACTGAAGTGAGTGACTCGTTCTAACCGTGCATTGATAATGGTGTTACGTACTTGTTGGTCGTGCCATAGACTGCTGCTGCTCTTTCATATCCTTATGCCACTTTTATTTTTGCAAGTTACATGGTGGATAGCTGGAGATTACCTTTCGCTGCTTTAACTCAATTCTCTCTCTCTCTCTCTCTCTCTATCTCTGCTTTTGTGGATGTCTCCGAAAGGCCAATCGATCGACTCCAATCGATGAAACCTTGGTGTCCGAAGTGGGACGAGCATAGGCTAAAAGTTAGGCTTTTTCGAGAGATGACGGTTGCTATAGCTACCTCAACGTGGCACCGTCTCAGCCGCTTCTGATTTTCTGCAAGCACACATGCAAGGCAGCTAACTGCCAAATGAATTCCCTCCTCCTCTTCCCAGCCCCAATAGACACATGTCTTTCGCTGATGTTGCCTCTAGCTATCCTGGTCAATTCGGACACTGGCAGCAGCTAAAGAACCACTGGTTGACCACGTCTAATCGGTCCCCCATGTGGGTTAGACACGGCGTTGCATTGTTTCTTGGTGCAACTATTGTTAGGTGCTCTCTCATATACGATGTAACTTGTAGAGTGGAAATAACAGGGGAGAGGGACAAAATAGGAACGCCAAAGAACGAAGAAGGAGGTAGCACCAGACTCTATATAACCACTGATTAGGCACAAAGCTCGCTCTATATTGTCGCGACTATACTTTGGAGAATGGTGGTCGAGAAAAACGAAGTTAGGAGCACGAGCAAGGACCATCGGTCTTTCGGAAGACGACGAAGTTTGGCGTCTGCGCTTACTGTGTTTTGGAACACAGTCAACTATAGAGGCCACAACAACAACAACAATACAGCTTCTTGTTCCTTATGTCGCATCGTGGTCCTGTCTTGTTTGTTCCACGTTGTGACAATATATCTATATATATATTCATATATCCCTCTATAAGTTCCGAGTAGTGATGAAATTCCACTGTTTCCAAACTTAAAACTCATAGTCACCTTACTAACCTAGGAGTGAGGCGTCATGTATGCCGACTATGCCTTTTTCACAAATTTTATCATTCTCCTATCGAAGTTCCAGCCATCCTATCAGTCCATCGCTTATCAAGCCGCACAAACTATCCGAGAGCAGTGTACACTCCGCCAGCACTAACTACCGCCCATCTTCGCTCCTTTTTTGTGACAACCACGTGGTACTGGAACCGTCTGCCTGCAACTGTCGTGCACCACTCCGACCCACATTAATTCAAGACGGCTCTATAATAACTTATTCACTCTAATTAATACCCATCCCTCATGTAATACCCCAACTGAAGTCTTTGGGGTATTCAAAATAAATAGTAAATAAATAACGCACTGACAAAGCATCTAGTTTATCTAATTTCCAACCCCATTAGACTAAGCCGTATTTTCACTATACTCCAGTTTTATATTTTTCAGGACGTCGTTCTAACTTGGTACTTGTGTTAGCACGTGTGTTATCTCTCTTTTTTTTTCTCTTATATTGGACGTACTTATACATTATGTCTTGAAATTAAACCAGCTTCAATCACGCCACTCTCATCGGATCAGAAGCTTTTGCTTCCTCTTCCCGTCGTAACTAGATTTGGCTCACTCGAACTTTCGTTACGTTGAGTTAGACTCGATGGCCGAGACGTTCCCTTGAAACGGCGAGAAACGGGAAGGAAAAGAAAATTCTTTTTTTTTTTTTGCATTATTCTAACGAATGCGTACCTAAACTTAGTCGTCTCGAGCTAGTTAGTGGCTCTCTCAAATGCGCTTATTCACTTCCCCTTGCTTAGCACGTCGGCAGTTCAACTTCGTTTGCCGACGCCCCAATTCCGAGAAATGGACCTTCCTTCTCCTGTAAAGAATGTTCCGGTGTTAGACAGCGTTGCACTGCAGCTAAGCCCGCATTCGCTTCCCTAGGGACCTTTAGCTTTTGGCGTGTAGTTAGGCTTTCACTACCGGCCGGCAGTTTCTGTGCCGAGGACTTATCGCTATCCTTAAATATTTTCTTGCGTTTTTCTTCAGCCATGGTTATGGCGTGGGTTAGCTTCGACCCGTCTGAGATATGCCTCTACGAAGGCGCCCTTTTCTTTTTCTTTTTTTGTCACTACGGCGCTCCGTGAGTACGCGCAGAGATTAATGCGAGCTCCACGAAAATACGATAGATAAGTGACGTTTACAAAGGCTGCTGCCTGTTGCGTCGTGAACTTGTTCTGAGCATTGGTTGAATAGGGATTCAGCTAATTTTCTATGGAATGAACGAGGCTTTCGGGCGAAAAAGTGCGTAAAGTAGGTCCCTCTTAAATGCCAGGGCAGCCCTTGTTCATACTAAGCATTCTTAGTATCTAAGTGTGGGGGAAAATGGCCGGTGCCTGCATTAAGCGGATTCTCTATTTGAAAACCGCCTACCGTAGTTACCCGTAGTATAGCAGCACGGAGAGGTGGTGTCTGCGAACTGTTTTCTATATGTGCTGCAGTACGTGAGAGGCGTGCGGTATTTCTCGGTACTGTTGGTTGCTCTTTACCATAGTTGACTAATGTTAGCTATGAAGGTAGTTAAAGCAACCTAAAGGTGAATGTAATTTCGAACGCGTCCCTGTTGAAAAAATTGTCAGCCGTGCACTATCACAGCTGGCAATTATCAAGGCATATCTTCCATCATAATGATGCGTATTGCAGTAGCCATGGCGGAAGCATTGTGGTTGGTGTTGTGTGCCCGTTCGAATGGATGATAAGTGGATGCCTCATCTAGAAAGCTCTAGCACACTCTATACCTCTGCGTCCAGTTGACTGCTGGCAACCCGGACTGAAAGGGAGCAGCAAATAACTTCGACCGTTGCGTACGCTAGGCGTCTTCGCCGGGCTTGATAAGACGCTTATTATATTGTGTTGCTCTGAATTGGTGTTATCTTTATTTTCGCCGTTCAGGGTCGTCAACTGTACGCCGATCAGGGGCGTATAGCCGTGGGGAGGGCGGACCCACAAATGGACACCACAATTCCGTGGTGTCCGTAAACGGTGGTGGTGTCCACCAGAGGTGGAGTCCGTAAACGGACACCACCTATTGTGGTATCCGCGGTATTCGTGGTATTGTGGTATCCCTGGTATTGTGGTATCCGTGCTATTGTGGTACTCGCCCACTTAATTTTGCTTACTAGAATGAACCAACCAGCCCGTCGAGGCATCCTAGACATCCCATGTGCTTAGCTCTCCCATATGTACCCCGACATTGCGACTTAAAAGCCTACAGGGGCAATATGCCCGAAACCTTGAGGTGTACGTCACGAAACGAGGCTTACCATTCCAGCGGCATGTTGGAATGACAGGCGATGCTTCGTGACGCGTACCTAGAGGTTTTCGTGCCACTCCCCCGAGCCGATCTATAGCCGAAGTGGTTCGGGCGCTGGCATCGGCGGGACAACACCGGAAGATACGACATCTCTGGCGCCACGTCTGTGGAGGCCACTCGAAGCCACACATCAAGCAGCTCTCTTTCTCCCTCTCACTCACTGGCGTGACTGTGTTCAACTGTTTCGCTCCCATGTGCAGTTTTCTCTCACGCGTTGCAGCCGCGGCGCGGGCGCTCTCCGCCAAATGCGAGAAGCGTGTTACTTGTCCTTTCGAGGGCCTCCCGAGATGGGTGACTCGAATACCATGAAGTGATACTACGTGGGAGCACGCTGTTACCCAAAGCGTGCCCAAAGCACATTCGTCTATCGTGGGTACCTTGCAAATTGTCTCCTTCTCATCTTTCTATTTCATCATTGTCTTCTTTTTCTCATTATGCTTTTTCATCTCCTTCATTATTGACTTGTTCGCCAACATCAGTCGTTGTTGTTGCTATCTCTGGCACATACCCACCCTGGGGGATTGGCCAAGATGTGAGAAGTATGAAGAGTTAAGTCAGAAGTATTCCGAAATACCAATCAGAATCGAATAATCAGGATTAAATTACCGGTGAAGATTACGAGTTTATGAATAGAACCGGCCTGAATCAATTATGAATTTTGCAACAGTAGAGCATACATCCGATGCCTCTTCTTCTTCTTCTTCTTCTTCTTCTTCTTCTTCTTCTTCTTTTACTGACTGAAAACGCCATATCTTAGGGTGAAAACATTGAATTATCTGCTTTTCTTTGGATCCCCTGTGACACAGTAACATGTAACACGGAGATCTTTTACGTTATGACTTCGTCATCGTGGTGGGGTAATGATATCTTACGTCGCCACGTCGTCGTGACGTCGTAGTGAAGTCATATGATGACATCGCCAGTTGGTCGCGTATGATTTTCTGGCACGTCTCGCGAGCTTTCGCGAACTTTGTCGCACAAGTGTCGCGTAGGGGAACGCCAACATAGCCACTCAAGGCTTTCGCCTTAAGAAAATATAACATGAATATGCTTGCTTAGATGGTACTGGTAGTGATCTGCACAGAGCATTTCAGCGCTTGTGTTGTGTTGTGTTGTGTTGTGTTGTGTTGTGTGCACCATTGTATGTCGGTCCTCGTTTCTCGAATTTTGCGCTGCTGTTAAGTCAAGATAGCATAAATAAATTGCTCTGATTGAAAGAGGAAGATTAGCCGTGAGTCATACCGCTGGCACTAGCGTTCCTTTGGTTTGGTCTCGTATTTTGCCTGTCTCTTTAAAAGTCCGGTTGCTTGTATGATTGATATGTGGGGTTTAACGTCCCGAAACCAGCTCTGATTATGAGAGACGCCGTAGTGGAGGCCTCCGGAAATTTCGACCACCTGGGGTTCTTTAACGTGCACTGACATCGCACAGCGCAAACGGGCCTCAACGTTCTGCCTCCATTGAAATGCAGCTACCGCAGCCAGGATTCGATCCCGCGACCCTCGGATCAGCAGCCGAGTACCATAGCCACTAGACCACCGTGGCGCGGCTGCTTGTATGACACCGTTCCGACGTAGTCCGGTTACGTTTGCCTGTTTTTCACACTGCTGAAGTGCTCTTAGGTGCAAGGCCCTTGCTGTTGGTTTATCTTTGAGCACGTGACGTTTACGTCACCCTTCCTATACACTTCTCGGCGAAACAGAGCATACTTCCATGCTGGATTAGCTAACATTGAAAATCATATTTCATCGTCACATGGATACAATAAGACCAAAAGAAAGCATATTGTATCGATGCGAAATCCATTGCTAATTTTGAGTAACACATAAACTCGTCTGCAGCACAAGAGCTACATGTGTCAAATTAGTTCGCTTCACATCTTTTTCGACAAATTCAGCCTAAAGAACGTCGTCAACTTGTCTCAGTGCTGGTTTACGGATAGTAAGTGGGAGCTTTTTTTATTCTGTGATCTCCAATGTCGCCTATTTTCGTTAAACGTGAAAACTTCAAAACCAAAGCACTCCTTGTTAAGTCTTGTTAACTTCCAGTGTTGAGCTCATTTCACGAAGTGCTACGAAATTTTATATCAAGAGGTTCAGGGAATGTCTAGTTAGCAGCAGCATATCAAATTATTTTCTACAAAACCTTGAACCAGCCCGCATGCAAAGACTCCTCGTATCGCATCTGCGTGTAATATGTGTTGTTACATCTTGCGAAGATGCTTTTGAAAGCACTTCAATGCAAACATTTTCCATTAAGTTGTTTCGTTTTCCATGATCGCTTCAGGTTCGACGAGCACGTCACGGTAAACAAACCATCGCTCACTTTTTGCTTGCATTTCCAGAACCTTGATTATTCGGCGCTGGGTGTCATACGAGATGCCTGAGCAGCAGCTTTAAACTGCATATCACTTCATTTTTTATTTCATTATAGTTTCGTTGATGTTATTTAGATAGTTTTATTTTTTTTCTTCTGGTTACGCAAGAGCTGACAGTTTAGTGATCCGTGAAATTGAAAAATGCCGTGGCGTGGAAACAAAAGTTATTTTCTCGTGAAACGTTATTAATTGACGCGCCAGTTTGTAGCGAAAGCGTGCACTTCGGGGTAACGCGGTACGGCACGAATCGATAAGAAATTTCCCCCGGCAACCTCTCCTTTCCGCTTATCAAATAGTAATCCTGTTATCCCTTTTCTTCTTTTATAGGTCTACTGTGTCGTAAGTTAACAAGGTTGATGATTGATTTCTGAGATTTCACGTTCCCAAACCACGATATGACAATGAGAGACGCCATGTAGTGGAGGGCTTCGGAAATCTGGACCACCTGGGGTTCTTTAACGTGCACTGACATGGCACAGTACACGGGCCTCAACAATTCGCCTCCATCGAAATGCAGCCGCCGCGGCCGCGATCGAACCCGCGTATTTTGGGTGGCAGCCGAGACCCATAACCACTACACCACCGCAGCGGACCCCCTCGATTCACCAGATTGCAACTTACGCATTCCACAACTTCGCGAAGACAGGTTTCACTTTTCGCGTTATACCGATTCCTATGACAGGGGGATCAAACCACTTTTTTTTTTTTTTGGCAACGCAGCAGAGACCAAGCGCAGTCGGCACGCCTCTTTCAGGCGCCAACATACCTCCACACTCTTTTAAGAAAGAAGAAAGGAAATAAAATACCATCGGAGAGTATAGGTTGCGTGGTTGCAGTGCTAACAGGGCCCCAGCTTTTGTTGAAATATCGCCGGCGCCTGCGGCCGCGCATTACATTGCTCAATACACGCCGCGTTTCCCGCGTTCACTCGGGCGATGTAGCGGCCTGCTAGGTGTAGAAATCGTGCTCAGTGAATCATTTTAAAAGGTCAGATTGAACGCATTTAGAGCCTTATATCAGCCGCGAGCTTTCATTTCTTGACGTTCGTCTGGGAAAAGAAGTTGCGAAAGTAGTGGAATCGACCCAGCAACAGCCTTTATGTTTAAAGGGTCGTCCGAAGACTTGGAGTTTCGGCAATGCGCGGTTTATCCTTTGTCCAGTCGAGATTTGTTCGTAGACTGAAACCTTTATTGGCCACAAACGTAACGTAGTCGCGTACCATTTAGTGTGCAAGAGTAATATTGATCACGAAAAGTAACGTTACTCTGGGATAGTGGTCACCAGCATGTGAGAGGTAACTTACCTCGCACGTGCTGGTGACCACTGTCATATACTGAGATCGGTATGCACGAACCTACCTTATCCTTATCGCTTCTACTTCCTTATCTTCCCTATACCCCTCTCATGCTTCACGAACAAATTAGTCCAGTATCTACAAGCGAGCCTTATGATAGCCTGTTGCACTGATTACCATTTTACTCCTGTTAACGCGCCTTAATGTCAGAGGGGTGATCAGGATAGGGTAGGTTAATACGAATACGGGCCTAAATTCAGCCACACGTGCATGTTTCTGAACCGATTGTAGATTCGAAACAGATGGTGTTTCGTGCACTTTACGCACGAAACACCAAGACGTTATCCCCTGCGAAGCGAGCGGATACTAACACCGCGAACACGAACAAATTATGGAAGGTCTGCCCTCGCTTATCAGGTACCCGCAGTAATAAATCGCGTGGCTTCAAAAGTAAATCTTAATGTTCCACCTTTTAAATTTAAATCGCAAATAGAAGTTTTTCTACACGACGAGTAACAAAAAAAAAACTTATGCTATGATGCGCATTTATCTTACTACGCATCTTTTTCCATGCATTGCTGTATTTTATATATTAATGAAAAAAATGTTCTCACTTTGTATCGTATTCCTGCTTTTTTTTTTCATATTTATTGCTCTGTATAATATTGCTATTATTACGAAGTGATGTTAAGTCTGACTTTTAGTTTTGCTCTATAACTATACTATTGCTGCTGCCTGTACGGTCCCCAGGTCCTCTCAAGCTGTCTTTCGATGGCTTTTTGCCTGGTGGAACCACCAACTTTTTGCATTGGAATTGAAGTTCGAAGTTAAATGTTCAAGTTCATAAGCTGCTGCTTATTTGTTTTGCTTACTCCGTAACCTTCTAAAAATTAAAATATAAAGTGACGCACCGTTTCAACGTCGTCATGAATGTGTTGGAAACGCCGGCCTCGGTGAATTATGCCAGGCGTACTTCTCTGTTACGTTACGTTAGAAAAGTTATCAGTGCACTGACCTAACGCAATTACAAAGCAGGGAATTCTGAGCGCACAGGGCTCGCCACGCGCGCGGCAGTGCTCAAAGCATGGTGTTTGCAAGTTGCTGGAAGATGAAGTTCCGCAACGTAATATGAACTTCGCCTACACTAGCATACTCTAGGTTATTAATGCATAAAGTTGGCGCAGACAGTAACAGCTGCATGCTGTGCAAAAGATTTTCTCTTTCATCAACACATTTTCATACATCGATTATTGTCTATTTTACACTATTAGCACTGTAGGTGCGCCAAAAAAAAAATGGTGCTCGAGTTTGTGAAAAGCTGAAGTTATTGGCTCTTGTACAGTGAAACGTCTTTAATAAAATGCTCATGGAACCTAGCTCCAAGATGATTCGTTGTGCAGTTCACTCTAAGCGGTTTCGCGAGTCAGATATCACAATTTGGATGCGACGTGAGGATTTTACACAGGTCATTCTTTGGTCTTCGCAGTAGAGGTGGGAAACTACCAAAAAAGTACTACCAGCACTTTTGGCTAAATCTTTGCCAAAACTTGGCTAGTTCTGATTATCAAGGCATACCTAATAGTAGTTACGGGAATTTTCGCTCCTGATAACGCATCTCTTTCGCCGTAACAGCAAACCTGCCTCCGGAGGTGTCGGTAGCTTTTGTTAGCCAGTTCTGATCTGTGGCTCCACGTCATGGAAACCTGCTAGAGACGGCAATACGTGAGGTGAATTAGGTCTTGTAATGGTCCAGTTGGGGATACCGTATTGCCTTTATACCACGTTTAAGTGGCGCTTAGTAATTGCTTTCCTTACACGCTCCGCACGTTCTTGTGCCCTTCGTCTCCATCGTCTTGCCTTGACACGGTCTAAGGTCGCGTCGAGTCAGTGAGCGAACCTGTTCGACTCATTTGGTGGGTAGTCAGTGAGGCGGAAAATGATACCCCCTAATCGGCTTTGTTCCTCAGCAGCGCGTACGTGCATTTCGAAGGGCTATCACCTCTCGTCCTCCCTTTGTATCAGTTGGAGAGTATCTATAGTTCGATCTCAAGCAATTACAAGGGGAAAACGGCAACCCCCCCTCCCTATGGCACGGTAGTCACAGTACTCGGCTGCTGGTACGAGGCTTCATGAAGTGCTTGTTTGGAGGCTGCTTTATGAAGTACTTGTATGATATGTTTTGTTTTCATCAACTGTTTGTATGGTGTGTTATCTTTTAACTGCAGTGAAAACTAAGTACATGAATATTTAATCGGTCTGCTTGGTTCTTTGACTGCTGTGTTGTGTTACTTGTATAGAAACCATGTACATGCGCGCCGAATGCACATAGGAGTAATAGACTCTGTCAGGCAATATGCCTTTAGCTCTTACTCCTCCATTCTGTATAAGAAATAAATAAATAAAATTCAAAGTCCACGGGTTCGATACCGACCGTGGCGGTAATATTTCCGATGGAGGCTAAATGCTAGAGGCCGATGTACTGTGCGATGTCATACCACGTTAAGGAAATCTATGTAATGTAAGCCTTCGGAGCCCTCCGCTACAGCGTCCCCCGTAAACTTGTGATTTTATCGCGTAAAAGTGAAGCAGTTGTTGTTATTTTACAGTACTGTAGAGTTTCACGTGTAAGTGAGGCGTGAAATGAGACTATTAATTGACTTTCTTTCGCTATGCATCCGTCTCCCAATGTAATCACCTCTCAGACTTTCTGTCGCCCCGCCATGGTGGTCTAGCGGCTGTGGCACTCTGCTGCTGATCGGAAGGTCGTGGGGTCGAATTTCATGCCGCGTCACTGAGACGGCTATAGTTTGTTGACCCGCGTACTGCCAGCACTCTTGGCTTAGGTTCGCTAGTCCTCGTAACTGTTTACTGCCAAGCTATTTCAGTGTAATTTCGTGTAAGTAATGCTAATGCATGTATTTCAATTTATCCTCGAAATTGCTCCACAATTTTTTCTTACCTCCACTTGTTAGCCGGTTCGAAGCCGTGCGTTCACCGTATCAAGCACCGCTAGAGAGAAAAACGCAGGGCCAATTGCGCCTAGTATTGATATTTGATTATCCCTGCCTCTTTTGTCCTTGTTAGTGATTCTTCCTAAGCTTGCTAGCTCATTTCAGTGGCGCTTGATAATCGTCTCCCTTGCCCGTTTCGCGCGTTCGTGTTTCTTTTGTCTCTTCTGTCTTTCTTTGTCGTTGTAAGGTCGTCCGGGAGGCACTAAGAAGGTGTTTAATCTCATTTGTTAGAGTGGAAGTGAGGCGTGAAATGAGACCATTAATTGACTTTCGTTCACCATGCGTCCGTCCCTCAATGTAATCACCTCTCAGACTTCCCGTGGCCCCGCCACGGTGGTCCAGAGGCTATGCCACTCGGCCGCTGATCCGAAGCTCGTTGGATAGAATCCTTTCGTTGGATCCTGCTCGTTGGATAGAATCATTTCGATGGAGGCGAAATGCTGAGGCCCGTGTTCTGTGCGATGTCGTCGAACGTTAAAGAATCCCAGGTGGTCGAAATTTCCGGAGCCTTGAACTGCAGCGTCTCTTATAATCATGTCGTGGTTTGTGGGACGTAAAGCCCCAGAAATTGAATCATTTAAGAGTTTTTTAGAGTTGTGTACGAGATTGTCAAAGGCCAAGCAAAAAAGAGAACCTGGAAAACGAATGACGGCACGCACTGTGTAAAACTCCAGGGTTCTTGAGGTACTATTGAAGCGACAATACATACTTGGAACGCGCATAAATCTGACTTATATTTATGGATTCCTAATTAAATAGGGCGAACGCGTGTTAGGGATTTAATAATAGAAATTAAGAAGAAGAAATGGGCGTGGGCGGGCCATGTAATGCGAAGACAACACAACCGGTGGTCATTAAGAGTAACAGAGTGGATCCCTAGAGAAGGTAAGCGTGGCAGGGGGCGCCAGAAAGTTAGGTGGGCAGATGTGATCAGGAAGTTTGCGGGGATAAATTGGGCCCAGTTAACACATGACAGGGATAATTGGAGATCTATGGGAGAGGCCTTTGCCATGCAGTGGGCGTAGACATGAATGAATGAATGAATGAATGAATGAATGAATGAATGAATGAATGAATGAATGAATGAATGAATGAATGAATGGAATAGGGCAACGTATGCAAACACTGACACAGGAGAAGCGAACAAAATAAAGGGCAACTGTCAGCTGATGAGGAACACTTGATGAAGAAAAGTGAGCCAAAACGTATGTTCGCGTTCTCAGCGAGTTAAGCATTTTTTCAGTATTCCTTGTGTTTACATAGGCCCTTGAGTGAGAGGTAAGAGCTGAGTGCTGAGAGATGAGCATAGACGAAAAAAAAAAAAGAGAGAGATGCGAGAGACAATGCTGAGCAGCACTTGGTCTGCCGGCGAGGGCTGCGTAATTAAACGGAAATACAGGCAGTAATAGAATGCGAACACTCTAATGAGAAGAATCAACGCTCAGCACACATGAAGCTGTTACAACAATGCACAGAACAAGGACGCTTACTCTCGTGAAAGAGCGAGAAAGCTTTTTTTTTTCTCGTTTTAAAGCCGCAACTGAAATATCTACTTGGGTCAAGAGAGAACTGTCACTTTTCAACCGAAACTTGAATTGCAAATGCAACGATTCGCGCGCGTGATAGATTATCTTCTTTCGTGTGATCACCGTTTGACACCTCGTAGGATCTTGCAATATTAATCACCTAAACACGTCCATTATTTTCTCTTCACAAAGGGCAGACCGCTTCGCGCCCGGATTTTTCGCTGCGTCTCTACGCTTATGGTAATGAAATAAATAAATCATTTCATTTTCCCCTCCGTGGTTCCATCATCAGCGTGATGAATGATCAGCCAGAGAGCCCCGTTTTGAATCCTGTTTTGACTGTCGCCTTTTCTGCCTTTGGTTGTTCTGTCGCTCTCCGGAATGAAGCTGGAGCATGCTTTCGATAGCTACGCTACTCTCTGCGTTTAATCGTATCAAAATTCGTCCGCAGAAAGTTTGAATATGGTTTCGCATCCGTGTGTACTTCTTCATCAGCGCTTTGGAATCTCTTTCAAAGAAGTCTGTGCTTGTTCAGTTATTAGATTCTAATTACTTATTCCCTTGTTCTCTATACCACTGATTGATTGTCATTTTATTTTATTAAGTTATTTCGTATCACACACACACACACACACACACACACACACACACACACACACACACACACACACACACACACACACACACACACACACACACACACACACACACACACACACACTTCAACGCAAAGCCGCGGTATATTTGTTTGGCGCTTTAGGCTGGCTCTTGCTTTTTTTCGCCATTGCGAGTAAACTACGCCCGCATGAAGCACGGCATAGTCTTGTCGCATAAATCACACATCCACCCCCGACATATACTGCGCCTGAGAAGCGGCGTCGCTATGTGAAGAATAAAGCGAGATTTACGCCCTGCCATTACCACTGAGTATTGCCCCATAAATCTCCTCCAGAAATCCTATTAATGCGGCGCTATAGGGAACTGGGATAAATATGAAAAAAATACGCACGCAGAAATGCCATCATCGGCGCTTTAGTCGCAACGCATGTGGGCTTACGATCACTGTGGAATACGCATATACCTCGTTCTCGCGTTGAGGTTGAGGACCTTAGAAAAGGAGTAGAGTCGAAGCATTGCAAAAGCACGCACACGTCATTGATCTTGGAACTGTCACCTTTATTTAAATATTAAAACCATTCCCGTGTGTACTTATCTAGCGCATCAGAGACGCGAATACGACGGCATTGTGACATCTCTTGCAGACCTTAACCTGCGCTTTAGACTACCCCAATCCACCTTAGCCCACTTGATCCACCTTAATCCGTCTTAATCCACCCTAATGTACCTTTGTCCGCCCTAATGCACCTTCATCCATTCTAATCCACGCGAGGTGTAAGTACGACTTCTTTAAAAGTTTTGTGTTCCAGTCCCACAGGATATTCAACGCATCTGTAATCACTAATGAAGCTATAATTAGTTATGGTAATCATTGTTCATCTCTCATACTTGGCTGGCATGTTTTTGTTTGCTTACGCCTTCGTTGAGTCATGTGATGTTTTTGTACAGCATTTTGTAACGTACCGTTCGTGTCGACGCCGAGGTCGTTCTAGGGCACCTTCCAATGACACATTAAGGGCTTTTTTGCCTTAAACTCAAGGTTCAATTCAGTCGACCAACTACTTCAATGTCCCACATTTAAGAGTGCTGTTCATGTAAATTACTTCAGGACGATGAACAATAAATTTCCTGGCCGAAGCTGTGCTAGAAATACTCTATCTGACCAGCGTATAAGGTGTGCAGGTTTCTCAAAGGTGATTTAGGCTGACCACTTACTGGTTGCATATATAGTGGTATTCAGGCGCCCTCAGCGTTAATCCTCGTTGTTGTTGTTGTTGTTGTTGTTGTTGTTGTTGTTGTTGTTGTTGTTGTTGTTGTTGTTGTTGTTGTTGTTGTTGTTGTTGTTGTTGTTGTTGTTGTTGTTGTTGTGTGCTTGTTGTGAGTTTATGCGAAGTGAACTTGGCCTTTAGAAGCAGTCCTTACGCCCGCGTAAAAGAAAAAAATATCAACTAAGATTGTGTGAAAGAAACCGCTTGTGATATCAAGTGGGAGACTGAAAACATCTTATAAAACTTCAGTCAATACAAAATATACGTCATGTTGAAGCCGTAAGTTGGTTGTAATATTGGTCAATTTTTGCATATATATTTTTTTCTTTTTTGGTGAGTGCCAGCGGTTGCTGGCATGTTCTTATTGACGTTCGCTGATTTTGGCTGTCGGCTCTTTTAATGATGTAATAATATGTAAAAGCGTTGTACTTCTACATTTCTGATCAACACCTTAAGACGCATTGCTTTGACTGTGAGTAAATGCATTATATTATTTAAGGCTCAAAATGCAATGCCCTAAAATTTACATTAATAATTCGCCGCGATATTTGCAAATATCCGCGTCATACCTCGATTATGTATATGTTATGTTTTGCTGTTCACTTATTTATATTCTAAGTGCAAACGTCCCAGCGCAAGCTTTACTGCTAACAAAGAAAACGTTCTCCCGTTGATTGCTATTCCACAATTCTTATTTGCGATAGCGTTCGTACAACCAACATGAAAAATAAAATAGATAAACGGTACGTGTGAAGGAAGGGAACTGTTGCGTTCGAATACGGGAGCCGTAAGCAAATAAAGAACATAGAACAACGATAAGCACCGAATTAAATTACACATAAGCATCCCAGTGCCGGGCTTGCGCCGCCTGCCTGTTTGTATTAGTAATCAATTACGCTTGCGCAGCTCGGCTGAAACTCAATTTGAAGATTGTTGCAGTTCCATCGGGTTGCATCCTGAAACGCGTTCAGTTCGATTGTTTACTCCTTATACAAGACCCTGTACGCATATTTGTTATACGTAATCGATTTCCCTTACGAAAAGCTTCACTATCTTCCTGGGAGATCTCTTATTGCAAGATGGTTGTTGCAGACTTATTCCTGGTTAAAAAAAGTTAGTTTTTAGGGTCTGTAAAAGAGTAGGCCGACTCTAAACGAGATATTTTAATCTGCTAGGTACCCTGTAAGTAGCTCATGGAGTAGGCACATTGGCATGCCGGAAGTCCTGTCGGTTGTAATATTGAAGACAATTACTGAAACTTCAGTATGTGTGTGTTTGATGTTCTTGATGGATTGCGCGCTGAACATACGGCCGTTCCCATTATGGAATAATATATATTCGGCCACACCAGCTGCTTGAGTTAATTTGCCTCAAGCTTTAAAAAAATGCATGTGCACATTCCCAGAAAGAAAGCACTTTAGTATTCTTTACTGCCGCATTGACTAGAACAGACTATTCTTTATACGAGCTCAGGGTAACCAAATAATAATGATCAGTTAACCAACTTTACAACGCTTGATTTAAACGCAGTATTCGGACACTACTTAACACGCTCTGCAACTTCTCCGTGGAACATTGTGCGGTCAAGGCAAATGTTTAAGAGGTCGTTAAGCAATTACATCTTCACGTGGGACATCTTCGCATTGAGGCTATCTGCGCTAGCGCACTCAGGAAACTGGGATACTTAAAAAAAAATTCACAGCATATCCACGGAGTGAATGATGATGAGTGGGCGAAGCTCCGGATGTTCATCGTAGATCGTGCCGAGTTCCGGATTAATTTAGTTAACGCGCACGCTACGAATCCTTATGGCTCAACTACGCACAAGTGAAATCTCCCACCGGCACTTCATTACAAGATCCAGTGCCTATATATATATACCGGGTGTTCAAAGTTAAGCTTTATGACTTTTTTAAAATTAGGCGCTCGAAGGCACGTGAGAACCACTTGTGCAAATAAGTTAGGCGGCCAGGGGGACAGAAAGTTAGACGATAATTATCGCTGTGAGCAGCCCAATTAACTAAAATTTAATAATTAACTTTTTACTGGCTGCGGTAAGTTTGCATGTTTATATTGAAAAAATGTAGGCAGTGGTGTTTGTACGCAGTTTCAGTTGGAAGATTTTTTCTAGCACGCCTGTGCTCCGAGATATCTGGCTCCAAAGTTTACTTGTCTTTCGCATGATTACGCATGCAAGAGGGTGAGGGTCCGCGCAAAGCTCCTCCCTAAAGTGACGCATCTGTTGTGTGCGCTGTTTAGTGTGTGAAGAGGGTGGAAGCGTAGGCATAGGTGATAACAGTTACCCTTGCCCTCTCGGCCGTTGAAATCAAAAATCGAAGAACCCTTGCAACCAGTGTCGTAACACGCAACTGCAGAGCCTCTGACGATAGTGGCAGATACCATGCCGAGATAATTGTGCGAGCGGAGAATCTGGATGCCAGTGCGCTGTCACATTTTGATTTCGCCGGCCGAGAGGGCAAGGGTAACTGTTATCACCTATGCCTACGCTTCCACCCTCTTCACACACTAAACAGCGCACGCAACAGATGCGTCACTTTAGGGAGGAGCTTTGCGCGGACCCTCACCCTCTTGCATGCGTAATCATGCGAAAGACAAGTAAACTTTGGAGCCGGATATCTCGGAGCACAGGCGTGCTAGAAAAAATCTTCCAACTGAAACTGTGTACAAACACCACTGCCTACATTTTTTCAATATAAACATGCCAACTTACCGCAGCCAGTACAAAGTTAATTATTAAATTTTAGTTAATTGGGCTGCTGACAGCGATAATTATCATCGAACATTCTGTCCCCCTGGCCGCTCAACTTATTTGCATAATTGGTTCTCACGTGCCTTCGAGCGCCTAATTTTAAAAAAATCATAAAGCTTAACTTTGAACACCCGGTATATATATATATATATATATATATATATATATATATATATATATATATATATATATATATATATATGCGTGGCCGGTGAACGGTTCTCCAGCGCGAGCAGTCAGTATTTCTCAATCAAGAAACTCTCTAGAAGGCGCTGCCTGCGCCAACGTGGGTGAGGGCGCGTTCTCCTTCTTTGCGAGCTGGTAGAGCGTTCATCGAAGAAAGAGCGTTTCCATAGTCAACGCGCGCCTTTCGCTCTCTCTCTCTCTCTCTCTCTCTCTCTCTCACAAGACAGCAGATGGAAGAGTGAGAGAGCTCGCGGGCCGGGAGGCACGCGCTCCCGACGTTGCATGGCGTTGCATGGTATTGTGAGTGGTGTAGGTTACACGATACGACGCGTGACAACCGACCCACAGCTTAAGGAGCTTCGCCCCTAAAAAGGAACGTTCAAACATCCTACCAGGGACTGCAAATTGACCGCTATAAATCCCTCGTCAGGCCCATTACTAGAGTATGTTTGGTAGTATGGTCGCCTTACACTGCACTCGACATAAATAAGCTTGTGGCGATACAAAGGAAAGCAATAATAATAATAATAATAATAATAATAATAATAATAATAATAATAATAATAATAATAATAATCCTTAATATTTCGCATCTACCCAATTCGGAGGAATCCGCCTGAATTTTGCTTGGCTAAGCAAGACTCGGGCGGATTTGACTTTAATTTACAAAACCATACTGCCTGAACGGTTTATTCGTCCTTTGATTTGAATTCGAATATTACGAGTGTAAGTTATTTTTTATACGGAGTGAGTTAATAAGAGAAATAACAATCAATCCGTGGTAGAGATGTTAATGAAAGAACCAATTAGGATATATTAAGAAAACAATCAAATCGATTCGATTCAATACGGTTCACTTCCCGCCGATATGACCGCAATTTTTCTCCTCCTTCTCACGCATGCGCTTTATCGTTAGAACCTCTGGCTCATCGACGCAAACTAGAGCGTGTCACTTTGCTGCTTAGCATGGCACACGGTCAAAAGTTGCATTCGGGCGCCGATTTCCTTCGCTGATTCCGCTGCGCGCGCCACGCACCGATACCACCCACTTAATATTGTCCCTTTTAAGCCACCTGTAAACTGTTTCAAGTCTTCTTTCTTTTCCAAGCATTGTCGACATTTGAAACGGCCTAGGTGGTTCCTTGCGGGGGAAAAAACAAAGGGATCAGTTTGTGGAAGAATTGTCCCACCACATTTTGTGATACTTGTAAAAAGCGTTGTATGTTGCATCACCTACTAAGCGATGCACCGTCTCCTGCTATGTCTCGTACGGCAGTATTTGTAGATAGATAGATAGATAGATAGATAGATAGATAGATAGATAGATAGATAGATAGATAGATAGATAGATAGATAGATAGATAGATAGATAGATAGATAGATAGATAGATAGATAGATAGATTTTGAGAAAGAAATAGAGAGAGAAAGAAAGAGTGACAGGCAGAGAGAGAGAGTATGAGTAACCTTCTTGGCGAAGGAGCATTTCAGACCCCTTGCTCACGCTCTGAAGACGAGCGTCACACCCACTACAACAATATGCATTTTTTTTAAAGGTCAGAGCGAAAAAGGTGGACAATATTCAAGAATCCCTTCTTGAGTGTTGTCCACGTTAGTACACGTTAGTCCCGAGTGTTGTCCACGACACAAAGCACAGCGCTTCGATCTGTACTGCTTCTCGCGTGTTGTCCTCGTTTTACGCACTAACCACTAAAAAAATGTATAACCGTTCCCAACTCGCCCGACTGACAATCATTTTACGCTATAAGACACCTATACGCCTCCTCAGCTCCGCCGTTTCATCAGATTGCACCAAGTGTGGAACTTGTTTTTTTCTAAGCCTGACTCTGTTAGCTGTCCACTGTTTTCCTTTGAAAATATGGAGTCCCGGGCATAACACGTGACGTCACTTCTACCTACACACGTACATACTAAATATGACCGTGCTTACATTACATATCGCCCGTACGTACAAGCCAGGAAATCGGTAACAAGAATAAGATGGGGCGGAATAATAGAAAGTACGTTCTCGTAACCTCATTTCCTATAGCTTCTCTGGTCGGAGAAAAAAAAAAAACGAAGTTGTTCTATCGAATTATCTCCGTCACATCTTATATCGCGCCAGTCTTGCAACATTTGGAATTCCAACTGCGCGAGAGGCGAACACACGTCGTACTCAATTTAGGGCGTCGACATTCACGCAATTCCAAATATAAACTCAACAGTTCAGAGCTTTGGGTACCACTGTACGAAAAACTGAGTTTTACCTCAAAACCATCTTCCCTCTGCTGCGAGTGTAAAAGGGTCACGCGCTTGATTTACTGGGAGCGTTTCCCGAATTAACAACGAAGCGCTTTTGCTTGCGCGCGCTGCACTTAATGCGGCTAAAGTAATTCCACTCACGTATCTTCCTTATCTACAACGATTACATTATCTTCGAAGTTATCGTTGTAACGAACTTCATTACCTACGATCACCTTACGCACAATGCACGATATCGCTTTAAATGAATCAAGAAGTGCCCACGAGAAAAACTCCCTTTATGTTCACAATTAATAAAGTCGTACATACCGGCCGCCGTTGCACTCACCTACACAAGTGATGCGTTTCAATTTTACGCTCATTCTTCCTGTTTCCCGCTTCGGTGCAATGAAGTTTAACATTATGCAGCTAAAATAAGCGTAGAATTCCTGTATTTAAATTGGTGCACAATAAGATTGCGACCTATAGTCTCGTTTCAGTAGTTCCGTGCAGCACTGTGGAAGCCTACAGCCCTCTTCGGCCAATCCGGAGGGCGAACACATGTTAAACGTGTCCTTCCGCGGCTTGTCATCTGCCAATAGCGGGCGCTGCAGTTACAGCTGCAGCCCTGGGAGGAGGAAGGCGAAGCGGGGGGTGCGTGTCCGAACAATGACATTTCGTCTCTCTTCGGAAGAATTCCGTGTTCGATGGCCTCGAAGCCTTGGCTTTGCTGCACGGAACTACTGAAACAGACTGTAGGGTATGATAATCAATATACAAATATGCACAGTATATAGTCACGTGGTCGTGTCGATGAAGGGCGTAGCACAACTCAATTCGTTGTCAGTCGAACTGTTTCCGGGGCGAACCCATATGCCCGGTAAAGCAGAGCAAATCACACTGTAAGACGCCGTCGGTCGGTCAACGGGTGAAAAGCTGACCGGCGGTGAAATGCGTCGGCTTTTATACACTCGTCAAGTCGCGTTCTGGCATTATTACTGAGATTCTATAAGGCACTCAATACTTGCGCATCGGGCGTGCAAAGCATGGTTGTTGGCAGGCCTCCAGTCTTCTGCGATACTTCTCGGTGAAGCGTACTAATAAGATATGTGGCACTTCATAGCAACCTTGCAGGCAAGAACCATAAGAAGCCAACGTTGTCCAGTGATCGAACAATATGTTTCGATGATTGGCCTGCATGACTTCTTTTTCTGTGCAGACGCGATAAAATTTTGGTATTTAGGATTTCTTTCTTTCTTTCTTTCTTTCTTTTGTCTTTCTCTATTTCTTTCTTTATTTCGTTCTTTTGTCTTTCTTGCTTTCTTTCTTTTTTGTAAACGCCAACTTGTAGCGAACCTCTGAAAAAGGCTCAGACAGCTTTCGCAGCGTGCTTCAGATTGCGGTTGATGACGGTATTCTAGCGTCCTCGACTCCATGACTTGATTATGCGAAGATGCCAAGCTCACGGTCTTTCTCCAACGTAAACATGCCGCTATATATACTTACGAAAACATCGCCGTCGCGGCAATGTATGGCTGGTCCCTTTATCCATAGGACTTTCGGTAGATCCTGGGATGATAGCGGCAAGGCTCTACCGAGGCAAAAGGGAAAAAAAAAACCGAAAAGCCGATTGTCTCCTTAGGGTTAAAAAAAAATGGGAGAAGGAATTTTACTCAGTGATTACGCGACAAAAAAAATCTTGTGCTCATTGAAAATGACGGCGCTTTATTGGGTAGTTGTGGCGAAAAACAGTTTCGAACAAGCACACCCAACGCGCCTTTGTACACTTCCTTGATGAGCTAAACGCTTAGGAAAATTCAAGTCGTTCGTCATTTCCGACTTGCATTGAGGGTGGCAGGCGCGCGGATCGCTGACTGGGCTGTTCGTTATAAACAGGGCTCGCCACTTTTTTTTTTTTTTGAAAAAAGTTCATAGCTGAGAAACTTTTTATTAGAGCAGTTTACTTATCCAAAACATTCGTGGCTGCTATTGAACGTGATGATTGCTGGGCGTTTGCGCTATCCAGATTATGCTTCGAGTCACCTATGTTATATTCCCATTCTTCTCCTATATTTGCGAACTTATTGATTGCGCACATTTTTCCTTTTTACTGATGGGGGTAAGCTGAAATGCTCATGATCTCTTCATGTCGTAGAAAATACAGCAAGGTCCAGTTGCATTTAAGGATCCTTGGCCTTGATATCTATAACCTCCATCATCAAGCGTAATTACGGGCAGTTGACTCTAACAGCTGCCCGTAATCGGGCGTCAATTGATGCAGTAAAGAAATAGGAAGAACTCCTAAAAAATAAATGGCTAGTACGCGTTGATCTCGTCGACCTTCAGTTTACAGGTGTTTGTTTTTTTCTTGAATGAATTGCAGTTATTATCAAATGAGTGCTCCTTAGGTGTGATCATGCTTCGCTACTCCGAGTGCCCTACTGTGTTTCAAAATTGACAAATTGACATCAAATAGAAGCAGAAAACACTTAATGCAGAAGCACTTCCAAGCGCTTAATGAGTACACATGTCACTCAAATTGCTTTAAATATTCATATTTCCCTGGAACCATACAAAAATGTAACCAACTTAGTCCATCTGTTACTAATGCTTCATATTTAAATACGTTCTTAGATACAGTACAAGTGAATGTACATGCTCATCAGTTTCTGTGAAAACTATTCGTATTATTTTTGGTTTATTGTATTTTGTTCTTTTTATCTCGTGAACTGTATTCAGATATTGTTTCACTACCATGATCGCACCATTAGGCATACTACGATTGAAATTATTGTATTTACTAGTTTTTCATTTGTTGTAGTCATGCTATGCGTATTCTGTGGACATTCATGTACTGTTTATTTTATGATTCCGCACTGTATGGATGATATCATGGTGCTCCTTTTGCGTTCACATGTATGCCCTCCCTGCTATGGTCTCCTGTGAGATCGGCAGTATTGTTAAATAAAAAAGAAATATAGTGAGTGCAAAGCTTTTTTTTTCCCTCTTGAGAACGTCTGGACAAGACAGAGAGAATTCATAGAGTCATAAGGCATGGATACTAACCACACTTACTTGGTCTAACAACCCTGCACAAAGCCATGAAGCGAAATGTGAAACTATGTAATATCTCAGGCAGTAAACGCGCCTGCAAAGTCTCAATCAAATATGTCGTTACTAGCCTATAGCTCTTGCACTGGTCGCTCCTTGTCTGAAGGCACGCATAATTTCGGAGTATATCGTTTAGCATTTTTTTTTAGAAGGGCAGATTTTTGCCCATGGTGAATGAGCTTTGTGGTATGAGCTTTATTATTACCACTAAGAAACGGCCACGCAGTGCATTTTCCTTACGGTTATTTCGCTGTGTTAACGCTTAATTGTGATCTTCTATTCTTGCTTGATAGCTTTCGTTTCCGAATTCGCGAAGAATAATTTGAGTATCACCAGCTTCATTCTCAGTCCCGCAGCAATAACGCTCGGCCCCTTTATAACGAATTAGTTCTCACTCTCACTCTCGTTACAACGAATGTGACAAGCGAGTTCGCGCAGCTGGTGTCCCTTGCGCTCCTCATCATTAGACAAGGGAACACACGACGGCGATCAGACGGAGCAAAGTGGGGCACGCAGCCTCTGAGCAGGCTTTCTATGTGTACTGCAAGTTCAGTAGACCGTACTGTCAGTAGCCGTAAAAGAAAAGGGGGGCTACATAGACGATAGAGCGGAAGCCATCGGTACGGCTCGCGCAAACATAAACAAGTCGACATTGGCAGCAGTGCGAGGTGATTGCGACGGCAATGACTGCCCGCTTGGGTCGTTGTGTACCCTCCTCTCCCTCTCTCATTCTTTCTCTTCCTGCTCTCCTCATTACGTCACAGTCTTAGCAGTCCGTGCGTAGGGACGAAGCAGAGGAAGAGGATTGCCGACAAGCGTAGACACCGTCTTTCTGTCGCCAAACGCAGTCGCCCTTGCAAAAGCACGAAGTGCCGAACAAACAACGAGGGCTTCTCCTACCAGCTTGTGTGGCTAGCGGAGAAGCTTGCCTCGCACCGTCGCAGCCAGATTTTCTTGGGGCGTAATAAGGTTTGCGTTGGCCGGTGGCTGATTTGATTGGGAGTGTGCGCGGAGTTTCCCTCTTTCCCGATCTCCCCGGCCTGCGCGCTGCATTGTGACTCTGCTGCCAAGAGGAGAGGAGCAAAGTGGACAAGAAGCAGAGAGGAAAAAAAAAAAGAAGGCGAGACGACACCGGAGTCGTCGGCAACTACAGCGACCTGTCTAAAAAGGGATTAAAAGCGTCGCGCAATTAAACGTCCAATGATGGGAAAAAGTGCCTCCTTTGAACAAGGGGACACTACTTTGTCAGCAGTGTGTGTATGTGAGGCTTGTGCCAAAAAACCGGACGTGTCATCTATCTATCTATCTATCTATCTATCTATCTATCTATCTATCTATCTATCTATCTATCTATCTATCTATCTATCTATCTATCTATCTATCTAGTCATTCTGCCCTTCCACACCCTGCCTTTGAAGTCACGTGCCCCTGCGCCTTGAACGATGGGTTGCCTCGGTGTATCGGCCAGCAGCTGTCTTTCCTCAAGCCAGCCTCCTTTTTTGTCCGCATTGATATTCCCTTTTTTTTTTTTTCTTGCTTGCCTTAGTTTAGCAGAGCATATCGGAGCAGTAGTCGGGACCATGTTTTCTTTTTCCTCTGGGTAATCAAGAATGCCGGCTACCAATGTTGGCCCGTCCTAGATTGATTTTTCTCAGTGTCTCTATGTTGGGCAACGCCTGCTTCGCTCGGTGTTCATCGACTATTGGCGCTTGAGTGATTCCTTGGAAGAACGATGCGGCGACTTGTTTCACGATGAAAGTTTCGCTGATTTAGTACGCTCGCTAATAGATGAGTCGCGGGGGTCCTGTTTTTTCTTCTTCCCCTGATTGGACAGTGATTGATTTTGTATCTGCCCGGCTCGGGCGCTCGGCGTATCTTGCACGTTTTTGTTTTGTTGCTGCCGTCGGCGAAGCAGAATGTGCTGCCATTGACTCGACGCTGGAAGAGCGTGATAGATGTGCCGATGGTTCGACAGCGTCCTTGATTCGGCAACTCGAAAACGAAAGACCACTTATCCTCTGTTTGTCGTTGTGCACACACTTAACACTGCGTCAGGATGTCTTGCAACTTCCGAGCAGATTCCTAGAATTCACTTTGTTTACGCAAGCGACAAGCACAAACGTGATTGGTTTGTTCGGCACCTCCCGTAAAAAGGAATAGGTGCGTACTTCGGAGTTAATGGAAGGACGTTATTAGATTGCTTTCGCGTTGTCAACGCACAACTTAGGCCTGTCGATGGATACCCGCTTAACAAGCTGACACGTCTAAGAGGTTGTGCAATCCCTCTAGTGAAACAGGTCGTGATTTGCTTGTTTCACGTGTTGCAAACATTGGCTTTTGTACGATGTACGCTAGCATTCTTTTCCGAAGTTGCTACTTGCCTGTTTTCTTTTCCAGGGCAGATTAATGTTATCTTTATAAATTCTTTTTTGCGTATACGTGGTTCCTTTGGTTCTTGAATGAGTTCTTATACTGTTAAGTGGTCCTGTTTGATCATCTTCTAGCGTACGTGAAAACCAGTAATGTGTTACCGGGCAAGCAGCCGGACCGGCGGACGGATTAGTGGCTCCGGGCAGGCAAGCGATCTGTTTTTCCTAATTCGTTCCTCTGTTAATACGTCTCACGACTTTCTTGATGGTCATTGTCTTCTAACTCCAGCGCTGTAGAACTGTGCCTAGATTGTACCGCCACCTAATCTGAAAATTTTTCATGTTAGTCAGTCTTTTAAAAATGTCAAGTGACACACGGGCTTTTAGTATGACCGAGAAAGCTGTCAACAGCGGCATAATCAGGAACCCTGCAGGGCTGATGTTTGTATTTATCTTCCTTCGCGCACGGTAACGGAGTGTTCACCAAGTGCGGACCGTATGCGTATGGATGGACTAACTTCCGGTGCACATAAGGGGGAGGAGCAAAGCCTTTGTGATGTGTGTCTCTTTACCAAGCTCGAGGTCACGGGATCGAATCCCGCACACGGCCGCCACATTTCATCGGGAGCGAAATGAAAAAAAAAAAAAGGAAAGGAAAACAAGTACGTAGACCCGGAAACACGCTAAGGAGCCCCAGGTGATCAGAATGACTCCAGAGACCCCGACTACAGCTAGGGCGCGCCTCTCGATCGTGTCACTGTTTTAGCACGTAAAAACCCAGCGTTAATTACAATAAACAATAAAACACGCATGGTTCTGATACTTCGCAGTTCTGTAAACTGACCGTTTGGCGTTAACACCAGCGTGTTTAGTCTCTTACATCCAACGCCGTCGCTTTTCTTTGGCGCTGACGCAATTTGTCGTGTGAAGAAGACCGTACGACTACTTGGCATCAGTTATCTGCGCGAATGCGTTGTTCACATTGGGGAATGCGGGGGTCGGTGGCAGGAACATGGTTTCGATTAAAGGTGAAAGGGTACGCTTTCTCTGGAACATTTCGATGTGTACAGAAAATGAGTGAAGGAAAATGGAACAAGAACGAAATAGACAGCATTGAGAGTCGATCGATAGTCAGGTGTTCCTCTACAAACGCTCCTCGCAGCCACGATTGAGGGACATTTGTCAAGATGCGAGTACAAAAAGAAAAAAAGAAAGGTGATGGTAATAAGAAGTGTCAGAGGCCAGGAGACAGAACCGCCTGCTCAGGGTGGCTATTTATGACCGTAACCTCGTAGTGCCACAAAAGAAGAAGACAGAAGAAAAAAAGAAGACTTCCGCCTATTCTATAGTGCAATACCACGTGAGCCGAAAGTGGTCAGAGAAAAATACTTGAGACTAAAAGAAGTTCCGTTGAGAAGCACAGAGACAGAGAGAAAGAACAAATAGAGTAAGAAGTGACCTTACAGCTAGGAATGCGTCCCGAAATCGAAAAACTTGCGAGTAGATATTACGCAGAATGCTTGAGACGTGTATGAGGGTCCACTTCTGGTTCGCTCGCTAGTTTCCAGCGTTTCTGAGGACCATTTTTTTTTCTGCCCCAACTGCTTTCTGCAATCTGGAAGCCATTGTTTGTTGTCTCGTTTGATTCTAAACATGGTTCCCCTTGATTGTTGAATTAAAAAAAAGAACGGATAAGGACAGCAATGAAGAAACGAGAAAATTTGTTCATTACTTCAGTTGTTCGTATACCCGACTCTCAAGAAACAGTTCTATAAGAAAGCCGACGAGAAAGGTTACGAATTTTGTTTTTAAGATAAACGCAACTAAACTGGCAAGAACGTTGTCCAGGCTTTACGCTTTAGGAGGGGAAGGAACGGCAGATTTACGAGGGAAAGTAAAATCTCGACGTTTCAGGGGGTCCCCTGTGTCCGAACCTATTTACTGTGAAATCAGAACAGCTTAGTATATAGACACTTATACGGTGTGTTCTTTTTCTTATAATCTATTTTTGTTAACCATTACCAACGACGACTCTTTTCGTAAAGACTTCACTGGCTATCGCTTTCAGTGTTTCACACTCGGTAGCACAGCAGTCGAACCTCTCCTTTCGCTGTCAAACTTTCAGCTGTCTTTGTCTAAGCGGGTCTCCCCGTTCGTTTCCGTTCTCAAACTTTTTCTCATCCTTCCCCAGTGCAGGGTAGCGCAAAAATCTCTGTCCTCTCTAGCCTCACTGTCTAGCATTTATCCTTCCCTGCTCCTGCTTATCCCCATCTTCTTATTTTCCTTGTGCCAGACTCTCTGTACATGTCGATTTATCATCGTCATTTTCAAAAAGGGGGAAGCAGACAGCATATCCTTTTGGGGCAACACTACAAATCAATACAGCAGTGTTCATAGAGAATACGCCTACGGGCCAGTGACGTAGAATGGAGACGGGGCGTCCCTCGACACAAAATGAAACAGGAAAATCACACTTTCGAGGGGGAAAAAAGGAATCGCGTGCCGTAAACGTGTCCCAAAGATCTCATGCAACTATCAGGATTATTTTTGCCCAGCAGGATGCTTGGGAAGTTGCGATACTTCCTATCACCTTTAGGGAAAATTGTAAAATTAAGCGCGACGTGGAGACAAAGAAAGCCGACAGGTGGGTTAATTGGGGATGCCAGTGAAGGGAAGTAGGGAAGGCAGGAGTTTGTGAGCGATGTGAATTGGCAGTATACCGTTTCGGGGCTCAGCTTTCTTTTCTTTTTTTATTTGAGCCCAAAACCTCTACAGTGTGGACGACTGCACGACTGGTATTCAAGAGGTGTGGCTGCGGCCGTTCATTAAGCGTTTTTCTTAGCCGTTCGTCTGCTGTTGAGCCACGGGGATGAGGTGTTCCTACTTTAGGGATTCCTCATCTCTTTCTGTTGTCTTCGTTGACGACCCGTTATAAAGCCCCTTTGTGCGTTCAGTCGTGGCATCAACTGTAGACTTCTCGCAATCTCTTAGATATAACCCCTTCTAGTTTTTGTCACCGTCATCTGCAAGAGTGGAACTGGTAGGATAATACCGAGCGATTTAGATAAGGCTACACGAAATTCTGCTTCCTATTCTCGAAAATGCCGAGTTTTATAGATGCATCTGTAGATAAAAATATCATCCGCCACATTTCTCTAATAGTTTCTTTAAGGTTGTGAGCCGAGGCTTATCTCCTTCCTTATGTCAAAATGGAGGCAGAACACAAACTCTCAGATTTTGAACTGTCCCTTTCCCTGTAGTGCTGTGTACGATGGTTTGCGTGAATTTGAACAGGGATAATCCGGAGTAAAATAGATAATACATGCGGCTTTAGGACCTGAGGCAGCGCTCACCATGTGCTAGGTATGGTTGGTTGTCCAGGTTTGGTTGTCCAGTGTATCTGGACAACCAAAATACCGCAGCGATGCTTAAGCCATGCTTACACGAACAATAAACTTGTGAGCACATGCTGCGTGTGCTGCCGGAGAGACATCAACTTGGAACAGCAGCTAGCACAACGCACGTTACTGGACGATCTAGAACGTGTACCATAGTCTTCCCTGTATTTGCAATTATATTTATTTATTTACTCTCGTACCCATCGCGCCATTCAGCCATTACAGTGGGGTAATTGAGGTAATGATCAGCTGCTGCTTTCCTATTTCTCTTCCGCCCCTGCGATATATCTGGCTAACGGTAAGCGCCATTTAGCAAAGTTCATTGGAGTCTGTTTGAGCCTTTTAGCTGCTGCCCCCTTTTATCCCTTTTTTTTTTTGTCCCGGAAAAAAGAATAACCCATCCACTCTCTTTGAGTGCCTCAGTGGTCTGGGTCTGGCATGGGCTTTTTATCCAGCTTATTTATACCTTTTGATCCGAACTTCAGGAACTGAGGTTTGCGTGACAACTTCGACGTAAGTGTAGGGTCAAAATATTTTCTGAATATAAATTAAACAATAAAAGTGAACGTAATGGAGAAAACAGACAATGAAGCCGAGGAAGGTACAGGCAGCATTAAATGTGTCTTCAACTGTAGTGTAGAAATTGTGGCATAAGAGGCAAGCAAATAAGGTGGGCGAAAGAAGACCTGCTGTGTTCGTTCATTGCTGGAACCAAACCTACCACCCGGAGGTCGTGGGTTTGCTCCTCACCTACGGCGCGCACTCTTTTTTTTTCTTCGTCCACATTTATTCCTTACCTATTATGCCATAATTACTATACTCCAGTTAAAACTATAATTAGTGTCCGTATACCTTTCTCGTTCTCATTGTGTATTGGCTTTGTTAGGTTGCGTCTAACAAAGAAACGAACCAGTGATCCACCTCCTCATTTTGTGAAGCAATAAAAAGGACGCTCAGTTGAGCCCTTTATTTGCGTCGTCCATGGCACTTTGCGCGCTGGATATACTAACAAAATAAAGCAACTGGGTGTCGTCGATTGGCTACGGAAGTGTTGTTCCCCCTAGCTTGTTTAGTTGAGCCTTTTGCAATCAGCTGCTGCGCCGCTTGTAGTGTTGTAGGAAGTCATTAGGTCAAACTGCCCGGGCGCTGGCGGCGTCAAACTAATCGTCAACGATGAAACTCATCAACGCGTGTACTTCCTCTCGGTGCAAATCGCAGCCCGCTCCCGGCAAGTTACGTTCGCTTTGCCGTATTTGTCATTTCGACGATGAGTTTGCAGCCACAAACGTTACGTTACACATTCATGTCGAACGCCTTCGTTCCGTTGTTGCTTAGCTTTCTGACGACCGCATAATTACGACAGCGGCTTGTCGCGTGCTATACGGTTGCACCGTATGCTGGTGCGGCTTTTCTGACATCAAGGAACCGTAAGCTCTGGATGTCTGATGGGCAAAAACTACAGTTCTTTCAATTTCTTTCTTTTTTTTTTTTTGTGACCCACTAGAAAGACACTGGATGCGTATGTTCTTCATTCGAAAATGAAGTTTGCTTTCTTTTCTTCTTCTTTTTAACAGTGAAGCTTTTCAAGGTTTTCGCTTTCCCTCGTGTCACGAAATATGACCTTGATATGGCCTCGCCTAGCAGCCAAGCGAAGCTACATCTACCAACATAACCTTGTACGGCCCGTACATCATGCTGCATCATGTAACATGACGTCACAACGACGCGTGATCGGAAGAAGGTGAAGATGAGCAAGTAGTAGTAGTAGTAGTAGTAGTAGTAGTAGTAGTAGTAGTAGTAGTAGTACATGATGATGATCACGACCAGCTAAGTGCCCATCGTCTTCGCTAGCTTTACACTACTAGTGCAACCTGCAGCTAATTTTTTTCTACGAGCAAAGGTGTTCTAAATCGGCCCTTCCCCGTGCTCCTTGCCCTCGACTAGATGGCGGTGGTTACGCGAATCCCGATGCGCGGCCAGTATACACCCTTGGCAGTTACGTCGCAAATAAAGGTAAAAGAACAGCATCGATGTTACGACGGTTTTCATGGCGTGGAACAGGCTTTATTTCCTTTTCTTTTTGTTCGCGTGTTCTTTGTTTGGCCATGGTTCAAGTGGCGTTGTTGCTCCGTTTACTCTTCTCATCATTCTTTCATTTCTTTTTCTTTTAAAAACGCCCTCGGTGAACAGCCTTGTAGTTCTTAGAATAATCTAGTATGCTTAAGCTAGTCTTCCTGACCCTCAACTCAACCTCAAATAACCGGTAAAGCAGGAGGCTTTAACAGCTGCACAGGCACTTCTTGACGAACTTCTTTTGTAATGTAACTGTAATGTAAGTGTAATGTGATTGTAATGTAATCGTAATGTAATCGTAATGTAACTGTAATGTAACGTAATTGTAGTGTAATTCTTTTGGTTTCGACAAACGCGAGACCTCTATGCCGAAGCATCGGCGCTGGCGGCATACCTTGTTCGACTATTATCGCAGGCACTTGCATTCTCTCCTTTCCTGCAGTGACAAGAACAAAAAGAAAGATCACCACCTCGTTGGCAAAATTATTCTGAGTATTCAGGAATATTCCACATTCATTCATTCATTCATTCATTCATTCATTCATTCATTCATTCATTCATTCATTATCGCTCTAGAGCGAAGGGAAATGACGTATCGTAATAATTTCCTAGGCCAGTGTGTTTCCATAGCAACCCGCTCAGGACAAGGCAGACTGAGGATGTTCATCGCGGAGAACAGACAGTTAAAAGCTCGTATGACTGGAGCGGGTTTTGCTGAAAAAAAAATACAGAAGTAAAGCGACGTTGCACAAGCAAATCTGCGACTGGTTAGGGATGCGGAAAACGGCGGCGCATTGCAGGTAAAGGCACTTGTACACATTCCTGCTGCATTATTGCCAAGTGGCCGGGTATTCTGGGGGAAGGTAAAATGCAGCTTTATCGAGGAAAAAAAAAAGCAAATTAAGAGGATAGGAACGAAAGAAAACGAGAAACAAGGAATAAACGAAAGGAAGAACGGGAAGAACGTGGAAGGAAAAGAAAGTTGACCCTGCGTAGCACGGCGCTGCTTACTGGAGCGCATCGTCGCAACTGACCGCAATTGAGAGCGCGTGTACTAGAAAGAATATCTCGAAAATTCAACAACATAAAAAATATGAAATGAGCGTAACAACATAAAAATGAGTAGTACGACATAAAGTAAAGGAACGTAAATTAGGTTAACGAGGTTAGGGTTTCCGGCACACTTACCCGGCACGAACATAAGGCGAAAATGGCGCTGGAAGCGAGGAATACGGAGGCAGTAAAATAGAATGCGCGAATAGAAAACGAATAGTGAGGAGAAGCTATGCTCGCATTGCAGGCGTCCACAATGGCAGGCTTTACCGCAAAGCACCGCAGCAGTGGCTTGCTCGCCCTTGCGTTTTCGCTAAGGATGAGTCTATCTACATCAAAAGATGAGAACTTTGAGTGGGTCCTTAGCTTTCCGGAAAGTAGGTAGTGTTGTGTTTTACAGCGGTAGCTGCTGTGCTAGTCGTTTTCCTGAGCACAGCTGACCGGAATTTATTTATTTTATTTATTTATTTACACATACCATTTCTTTATTTACACATACAGACTTCAATAGAGTCATTGTGTAAGGGGGGCGAAATACAGAAGTGAAAGAAACAAAAGAAAACAAATTATACAATACCAAACGAATTAGTTTCACATCCGAAACGCAATACAGGTACGGATTGAATAAGCGAGGGTGAAGTATAAATGCAATTAGTGTCATGAAGAAAGTGTTACATTGGTGGGTATACATAGGCACAATGAAAAAAAAAGCACTCAGACTTCCGCTTTACGCTAGATATCTGCGCATACGAAAACCCATAGCGGTAGTTTCTAGGCAGAAAACAAAGGGGAAGAAAAGAAAGCAAGGGGAAAAAAAATTACAGCATATCCACGGAGTGAATGATGATGAGTGGGCGAAGCTCGGGATGTGCATCGTAGATCGTGCCGAGTTCCGGATTAATTTAGTTAACGCGCATGCTACGAATCCTCACGGTTCAACTATGCACAATGCACAAGTGAAATCTCCCATCGGCACTTCATTGCAAGTCAAGATCCAGTGTGTGTGTGTATATATATATATATATATATATATATATATATATATATATATATATATATATATATATATATATATATATATATATATATATATGGGTGGCCGGTGAACGGTTCTCCAACGCGAGCAGTCGGTATTTCTCAATCAAGAAACTCGCTAGGAGACGCTGCCTGCGCCAACGTTGTCTCTCGCGTTTGCCGGGGCAGTGTCGAGTTTGCCGGGGAGCGCGTGCGCTCCCGGCGCTCGCGGAGAGGGCGAGCGCCAGGCGCCACGCGCTCGCCCTCGGCGCGTGCGTGCGCTCCAGCAGGCACGCGCCGGTGGCTACCTACTACTAACTACTACAACTACTACTACTACTACATACATCGGGGACGCACGAAATGGCTGCTGATGGGGAATGAGAGACAGAAGAATTCGGCTTTTAGTTAACGCGCACGCTGCGAATTTTTTATTGTTCAACAACGCACAGGAGAAATCTCCCACCGGCACCACCTTGGAGGTCAAAGCGTAAGACTGGTTACGCACTATTACGACTACGACGAGGGACGAACGGATGCCGCTATAAGGAGCTTCGCCCCTAAAAATTACAGCCCTAGCACTCCGTACAAATATGGTTAACCAGCGAAGCTGAAATGTGCGGCCCCGGTGTTTAGCAGGGGGTTCAACCCGACACAGACGTCGCAGCCGAAGCCAAAGTGCCGCTGGAGAAACTCTCGCTGAAAGCGGGCGTTCGCCCCGCGAACGCGCTCCCGCGATCATCACGTCGACGCTGTTCTGCCCGCAACGCTGCTTCTTCGGCGCGCCGTCGTTGCAAGCGTTTGACATATCGCGAGCTAACATCCGTGGCTTACCCATGTGGAAGCTCTCAGTCGAAGCTGATGCGCGCGTGCTCGGCACCACGGCTGCGACGGGATGGACGACGTCACTCAGGGGCCAGCCAATGGCACGCGCGCTTTGGTCCGGCGCAGAGAACGACGTCACTGGAAGGCGCAGCCAATGGAGACCGCGCGCGGTCCACGGACGAGCGGTTTTTCGTTTCTCCTCGCGATAAACAGCTTTCGCTGTAAAAAGAAAACATAGTCAGGTGAGCTGATAGTGGTGCGCGTGCGCTTATATGCAGTGCCCAGTGTGCGGAATTATGCGGTACAGAAAGCGAGTATGGGCCGAGCAGCTGCTAACGTAACATAGCCATGCATAGCAGGAGGTTGCAAATGGAACCAAGGGTGAAGGGGAAAGAAAGGAATAGGGGAGACAGTAAAGCGTGGCACAGCCGAGCTCAGCTGTGCTCCGGCTCCCGTCGCCTAGCAACCACATGGCTTAAGGGGACCCTGGAACAGTTTTGGCGATTTTGTGCAAACATGGTGATCCGGTAGAGCGAGTCATTGGAATCAGACCAGAATACCGATCCAAGAGCAGACTGTAACTAAAGTCCCTAGATCTTTTTTCAAAATGTTCTAGGGACTTTAACTGTAACGACCTAGAGATACGCTGAGGCGGCTGTAGAGCGTGACAAACGAACAGCGAAAGTCCACAAAATAGTTAAGTCACACTGTTGTGCTACTTGAATATTTTCGTTGACATCTTCAAGTATTGAAGACCCACAAAGTGCTTGATATGCCGTAATGTGTATAATAAAGGCCTAAATGTGTTTAGAACAAATGTAAACGATTTAGGGCAATAATGCGCCCTAGAGCTGTTGTAACCGTCCCAAAGATGAAATGATGTGTTTGGACGAAGACCTAAATCCTTAATTATGAATGCTTCCCTTACGGAAAAACGGTTAACGATTGTTTCCCGCGGAAGCATGGTGTTCTGCGTACGCAGCTGTGTAACAAGTTTTCTTGAGAATCCTTGGAGTCTTCTTAAATAGCATTAGTCATGGCACCATCAATAATCACTTGACTGCATGGCGCTCATGGAGAGCAACGACTTTCTTTTTTATTTTATAATTAACCTCGCATATACACCAGCACAGCAGAAGCTCTTGACCTGTAGGTTGTGAAGCCTTTCCCTCCAGATATTTCTTTTTTCTGTAACCTTCTTGCTCCCTACTAAAACAAGCTTCTTAAACGCCCTGTGGAGGGTCCTCCTATGCTGTCGCATTCTCAGCACGTAGCTTGCCGAAGTGTCTAAGCCACTGCAGCGGCTTCTCTTCCTTACGATACAGAGTCGCGGATAAAAGGCGTATGCAGGAACTAAAACGCTCCTGAAATAGCTTACAAGTGTAAAATAGCGTGACATTTACATGAAACTGTTAAAGCAATCAATCAATGCACCTGTCGCACTTTTGATGGGCCTGTACATTGACATATGGGAAGGGGGCGGGAGGTAAGTCGAGCCCGCGTTTCATCCGTAGCAGTTTGCCGCCGACGTTACCGTTTGCGCTGGGCTTCCCTAGCCCGGAGCACCGTGATCATGAAAGTGTCGTGATCATGTCAGCGTACTTGGAACCCAAGCTCGGCAAACGGAACGTAGAATTGTACCTACGAAGAGCAATGGTGGAATACGACAACCTGTACAAGAACGACCCCTTCATTCATGGTGGGAGACTTCAACTTTGACATCTACAAGAACTATTGGATAGTGAAACACATGATAAGCAGGTACTCCATTAACGGAAACACCTAGTCAAACCGATGCTAACGCGGTGTGCGCCCCCTGTGCTCCTTCGCATCGCCTCATGGTCCCCTTTAGCGGGAGATGGTGTAATTTTTTCTGTACCCCATAGGGTATAGAATAGAACAGCTTTTCCACATCTATCGAAAAGATGTACCCAGTTGAGACGTCCCAAGCAATATATAAAACCTGAAGTGTGAGATATTCCTGTATAATTCACGACAAAAGAAACCGAAAACGGGCGTAGGCTGCCTCGGACACCCCTTCAAAAAAAGAAAAAGGAAAGAAAGTTGGAGAAAGGGCGGCGGGAGAAGATTCGGAGTGTCGGAAAACGCGCCACGTCTTCCGTGTACTTGTGCTGTGGGTATGCCGTTCTTCGCCTAAGGCTGGAACCATCCGAAATTGAATGCGAGAGGCCACGTCCAGACCCGCGCGGCGTTTGGCATTGGCGCATGCAAGAGATAGATAGATAGATAGATAGATAGATAGATAGATAGATAGATAGATAGATAGATAGATAGATAGATAGATAGATAGATAGATAGATAGATAGATAGATAGATAGATACCTCAAATTATACATTTGTGGGCGTTTTGTTCGGATGCCGGCTTTCTGTCTTTAGAATGGTCGAGACAGGATGCTCGGCATTTGAACGAAGCGACGACAAATACACAGTTCTGTTAAAGCAACAACTATACGCTCGCTCGCTCTTCTCGCGATATATATATATATATATATATATATATATATATATATATATATATATATATATATATATATATATATATATATATATATATATATATATAATACGGGGTATCGGTACTGCGTCGTGATTTTATGCGGCATCGTATCCCGGCCTATTTTGATGACTCGTCCTGTCTTCTACGCTTCTATCGAGACCCTTGTACTGACAGAGGATCCACTCCAATTCACTCTGCGTCGCTCCGGTCCCCCCGTTCGTTTATGTCTCCTCCCGCTTGAAAGCGTCGATCGCCTTTCCGGCGGGACAACTCGACGCTAGGTTACGATAAGGAGAAACAATAGCACCCTCGGTGACAGCAAGCGTTCAAACTCAGGCTGACGAAGGGAAGATGCGCCTGTCGCGACGCCGGCGTTGTGTTTCAATGTCATTTCAGGCACTGGACACCCGTGCTTTTCGTCATCAATCATTCACGTGACCCCACGTGAAGGTGACGTTTTAAGTGCTTGTCAGCTGTAGCGTCGTTGTCCCCCCCTCCCCCTTACACCAAGCGAATTGTGAGCGCGCGTCCTGGGCCGTTTTCATCGGCGTCCATATTCCTGAATGACTTGCCGACGAAAAGAAAGGAAAATTCTGTCGATAAAGTTCTGGCATCCTGGAAACGTACAAGCTAAGCGTATACAAAGTCTTCGTACAAATATGGTAATAAAACGACTGGATGCATTCTAAGGGCCCAATATTTTGGTGAAGCTTCGCATGGCGCCTTTGTTGCTAAAGAGAGAGAGATAGAGAGAGGGTGAGCGGGAGAAACTTATTCTGAACGAAAAATAGAGAGGTCGGTCTGAATCAATGTTCTGACCTGCCACTCGGCGTTGGTGGAAGAGATAGGTGCAGAAAAAAAAAAAAGAGAAGACATGGATTATGAGGAATAAGTTGATGTTTTAATTAGGCATTTGTGCGGTTTCTCCTCAACTCGGTCGCATTGGTACTAAAAAAAAAAGAAATAAAGTAGCCGTAACGCCCCAAAGTCATCTTTAGCCGTCAGAGATACCTTGTCCTTACCAGCAAAAAAGAGAAAAAAAAGGAATAGTTTTCTATGGGTTAAAGTATTCTAGATGATTCCAGCTCAATACCGGTAACTCAAATGGCCCACTGTCGTTTCCCATATGTTCATTATTCGCCCAAGGCATTCCTCTCACTATTTTCGTTTCAGTTTTTGCCTAGACGCTTCACAAAATCCTATGTGTGAGAAGAGTGTCTCCGCCCCTCGCCTCTAGTAAGGGCAGGAAACTATAACTGGCAATGTGTGCACGTTCGTGATTCTATGTGAGTTTGTTTTTGTCGATATATGTTTAGTTGTGCGGAGAACGGACAACCGACCAACAGCGAAAACGACAGAGTGGATACTAAGAGAGGGAAAATACAGCAGAGGGAGCTAAGAGCGATGAAATGGAGCGAAGTGTAATCAAGCCACTCGGGACAGAGAGAGAAAGAGAGAGAAGAGAGAGAGAGAGAAAGGTAAGGAAAAGACAGGGAGGCTAATCAAACGTGCGTCCGGTTTGCTACCCTGCGCTGGGGAAAGGGATAAGGGGGTGAAATTCAATGAAAAATAGAGGAAGAGAGAGAGAATAGCTCAATCACGAGCACAGTTGCATAAGTACATTGTCTAGAGGCGGTCACAGAGACCTGTCAACTTCGGGTACTCGGGGCAGGGTGAATTGAAAAACATTGCAAGCGGCATTCGTGCTGCAGGGGAGTAGAATAGACTGGTAGTGACAGTGGTCGTGGCGGTGGCGTGATACGAAGCTGACATGTGCGTGCGTGTGTGCATATCTAGGCGTGTTCACATAGGCAGAGTTGTATCGAAGAAAGGAGGTTCATTGAGGTTAACGCAAAGGAATGTGCGGTTCGCTACCCTGCACCAATGTAGTTGTAGTTGCGTGCTTTCTTTTCCGCTTCTGTGCTAACGCGCCTACATGTTTTCTTCTTGACGTACGCCTTCGACGGTATGTATTACTTGTGGCAGTATAGTAGCTTCTTTATAGCTTCTCGCTATGACTAGGTAGCATCAAAACCATAAATAATTCGTGATATCCGATATTCGCTGTAACAGGGAGGAAAGTCGGCTTTAAAATATCGCCAATTTGGCTTGCGCAAAATAGATGAAACGCAAATTATTCCAGGCTTAAAATCCGTTATAACATAGCTATTCCTTATCTGCATTATTGTGGCTCAGTCAAATGCGCATATTTTTTTTTGTACCTGATAACCAAAATTCCTCAGCTTTCTTTCTAAACATGTCTGTTATTTTCCTTAGATATTTGTTCTGCTTTCGAGTATCAAGCCTCGCGGAAGCGAAACGTTTCTTCGTTACAGCCGATATCGGGGCACTCCCGCGTTTTCTGTTTCGTTGCGAGATGACTGAATTCCATTGCAGTGGAGCGCGACCAAACTTCAGTTAGAGCGCGATCAAAACGAAGTTCGTGTTTAGTTTGCTATAACCGATAATTCGCTATATCAGGGTTCGTTGTAACGAGTTCGAAGTACCATATGTACTCTCGCTACAGATACTAAGTCATATCACTTTCTTGCTGCGACAAGACGTCCATACCTGCAGAACAAATTATCTCTCTTATCGTGGCACCTTTGGGTGTACATAGAATCCTAGATATTTTTTCCGTTTATAAAAAAGCGAAAGGCCTAGGGACTTTAGGGACACGTAGCCTGAGTGTTTCTGCAATCGAGTCGACTTGTGCTTCGTTGTTGTTCTCGCAGTCGTTGCTGTAGGATGTGGCGTTGCTTCAGCAACTGCTGCAGCTGTAGCCTTACTTTCTCTGTGTTCTGTTTCCGTTCATTTTCGAGCCGTTGCTTGTCGGAAATTCTGTCTTCTCAATTCCCCTGCAGCCACTTTTTATACTGTTCGAGCCCGATGCAGCCGCTGCTTCCCTATTTCGATTTCTTGTTTTCGCAGTGTTCGGACACCTCGAACACGAGCTGTTTTCTTTCTGACACCGAGAATCTGTAGCCGACGCGTAAATTTCCCCAGGGGATATCTAGGAAACTGCTTTCCCTTTTCAGCATAGCTTTCTATTTCTTCTTGGGTGCACTTCGAATGCTCTGCCGTCTGTTTTCGAAAAAATTCAAGAACGTGAACACTTCTCAGAGGCATCTTGATGCCCTTCTCTCTTTTGTTGTTCAGGTCAGCAGTTTGATCCCGCTATCAGTCGCTGAGATTTTAGTTTTTTTTTTTTAAGTGAATCTACATTTCTTTAAGCATAGTACTTCCCGTCCTCCAGGTTCCAGCCTGTGCTCTACAATGATTTCTTTGCCAAGTACCGTAAACACGTCCTCGATGCAGCGCAACTAATAACAGTTTTCTGGAGTTTTACGTCCCAAAACCAGCTATGATTATGAGAGACGACGTTGTCGAGGATCCGGAAATTTCGACCACCTAGGATTCTTTAACGTGCACTGACATCGCGCACTGACAGTACACGGGCCTTCGCTTCCATCAAAATGCGGCCACCCGGCGGCCGGGATTCGATCCTGCGACCTTAGGGTGCGCAGTAAAGTGCCGAAACCAATAGACCCCCACGGCGGCTGGGGCAGCATAATACTAATTGTCTCCCTAAAGCGGTGATAATAAGGAAACGGGCCTACGCCGAATACTCTGAAGTCAAATTTAGTGCATCACTTGAAAGAGCTTCCAGCCCCGCTACGGTGGTCTAGTGGCTGTCGTACTCGGCCGCTGATCCGAGGGATCCGAATCCCGGCCGCGGCGACTGCATTTCGATGGAGGCGAAATGTTGTGGCCCGTGTACTGTGCGATGTCAGTGCACGTTAAAGAATCCCAGGTGGTCGAAATTTCAGGGAGCCCTCCAATACGGCGTCTCTCATAACGAAATCGTGGTTTTGGGACGTAAAACCCCACAAATCATCAAATGGCTTCCGAACGGGACGAACAAAAGAAGGCACAAGCACATGATAGCTCAAGAGGTAGGCGCAGATGCAAGGTACAGCAACATGATTCTCCTCTACTAGGAAGCCATAATTGCAACCATGTTGAACTTCATCAACTGAAGTGACGACTGGCAAAGCATTGCAACAATTCCACGACTACAATCGTCCAGCCAGTCCTGGCAAGACCCAGTAGTGATAATCGTGACTACGCTATTACACTGGAGTTTCCCAAGTGTAGGGCGCGTATGATGACCTAGCTAGTTTGCCTCCGGTATGGCTGGATTAATGGGTGCACGTTTTGACTAAGAGATCAGCAGCTGAATCGACATGTAGGTACACGTATGGGTGCATAGCTAGATGAGCAGATAAGCAGCCCAAGTGAGGAAGCGGTAGACAACGCGGGACGCATAGATAGGAACGTAAAATAAAAAGTAGGTGGACAGATTTATGGTCTGACTGAGAGGATGACTGACTGGATGGATGGATGGATGAACGGCGGATCGACGGACGGACGGACGGACGGACGGACGGACGGACGGACGGACGGACGGACGGACGGACGGACGGATGGATGGATGGATGGATGGATGGATGGACGGACGGACGGACGGACGGACGGACGGATGGATGGACGGATGGATGGATGGATGGATGGACGGACGGACGGACGGATGGATGGATGGATGGATGGATGGATGGATGGATGGATGGATGGTGGATGGATGGATGGATGGATGGATACGCGTGCTGTCCAGCGATCTTTCCTACTTATGATTTCCCTTAATTTTTGTTTCTGTGCACCTTTACCATCATGTGTGTCATTTCTCCGTATTTATTTCCGCTTTTCTCCGTTTACTATCGCCGGACTTTCAAATAAAGTCGTCAGTCGGTCTGTCTGTCCATCTTTCTGTCTCTCTAACTCGACCACAGTTCCCTACGCACCCTTCATTCTTCACCCGTTGTCTTTCTTCTCTCTCGTCTCCTGGTCTTCCTCTTTGTTTCCCTCGCACTTCTTGACTTTTGCTTGTTTTTTTTGTTTCGTTTTTACTTTTTTTATTGGCTACAGCTATCTGTACTCGGCAACCCAGAAGCATTGGCCAACGCACACTGTTCCTCCAGACTCCCCGCTGTTTGCCGTAGTAGTCAGGCGTGCTGCAGTTAAACTTTGCGCCGACTCGGAGAACGCGTACGAGTACCATGAAAAAATATATAAATAAAGTAAAGCCTTAAACGAGAGAGTCCTGCGGGGTCCCTCATCGTGTTTGAGTAATTTCGTTAAGCTCGTTCAGCACTAACTCGCCCGTTCGTGTTCTTGGTGAACGTGTCTTGTACATTCGTCTGCTGAACCAGGCCCGCCAGACCACTCGTGATTTTGCGCGTACCCTAGTTGCGGTTAAACGTTCTTTTTTTTTTTTGCGGTGCTTGCTCTTGACTCGTAAGAGCTGCGGTCGCAGGCTTTCAAGAGAGAGAGACAGAGAGAGCGATAATTCACCTCGGTGTCTTATAGCGATCATGGCTTCGCACGTCTAAGTACGATACCAAGGGTGGGCTCCTTGACGAGGTTTAGCTCAACTCTTGCACATGAAAGTCCTAAAACCGTAAGGGTAATTAACGAAGACGATTAGATGGAGGTAGACACCCACCGCCATGGATATGCGCTAGGAACGTGCGAGTTGACGTTGAATACCTCAGTCAACCAAACGTCCACGTCATTCGGCCAAAAGCACACCAACTGCTATAGGCCTATAGCGCCATTCGAGACGCCGAAACGAAATCAGGCTCGCTTTTGCAGATTGCTTTATTATAGTTCTCGTATTAGTTTAATATGCTTTCATGCGCTGTTCCACAAAGGAATGAATATTACTCGCATGCTCTTGTTGGACACGCACTCAGTGAATTCAGGGCCTGAATATGAGGGTTGCGCTGTCGACAGAATTTGGACACGGTTTTTAAGTATAATTCACGTCGTGTAGGTTATAAGGATGTATAATGATAGGAACACGTCATACACTTAATGTCACATTCATTACTACTTACTCCTACCCCTACTTACTTGACTGCTTATATTTCGCAATAATCACGTCTTCAGCACGGTCACAAGTTGGCTTGCGTTCATCACACGCACGCGCAGTGTTCCTGTCGCTAAGTAATGAGACACTGCTTTTGCCCTGTGCTTACGCTTGTCACTTCCAATGTTTTTATCGTTTCGACTTGTCTCTCTTTTCACTGAGCAAGCGGACAGAGTCCGGGAACCACTCTGAGAAGATTAGGCTGCAGTGATGTAAGCAGAACACTGCAGCTGACTTCCTGTATCGATCCCGGACTAATCTGGCCGATGTCTGAAACAAGTATTTCACGAAGTTGCGACATGTCTTCGCGTAATTTCGGGTGTAGGCGCAAGAAGTTACTCAATCAGCGAACTCGACGGTGATGGGATTACACGGTCTTAGATGGAGGGCTGCCGCTCTCAGGAGAGAAAGGGCAAACTTAAGATGAGCCGCTCTCATACTGAGACATATACGACGCTGCAAGAGTGCGAGAGCTGAAGAGTTTGTCAGGGAGGGCTAAGGACATGACGCCACGGCTCCAGGAAGTGACGGTTGCGCAACTGTTTCCGGTAACAGAAGCACGTCGATTATGAAATAGCGGAAGTCCTACCCTTCTGGACACAGTTGCGGTTAAGCCAAAACTGCTGCAAGTGGAGTAACAAAATGGCACATACGTGGAGACTTGCCAAAGACATACATACATACATACATACATACATACATACATACATACATACATACATACATACATACATACATACATACATACATACATACATACATACATACATACATACCCCGCCATGGTGGTCTAGTGGTTATGGCACTCGGCTGCAGATCCGAAGGTCGCGGGATCGAATCCCGGCCGCGGCGGCTGCATTTCGATTAAGGCGAAATGTTGAGGCCCGTGTGCTGTGCGATGTCAGCGCACGTTAAAAGAACCCCAGGTGGTCGAAATTTCCGGAGCCCTCCACTACGGCGTCTCTCATAATCAGAGCTGGTTTTGGGACGTTAAACCCCACAAATCAATACATCACTAGCGCGCACACTAGTTCGGTTATCAGGTGCGTTAACGCGAACACAACACCTACATTTTTATTAAAATGCGTTACAACACTGACGCATATATCACTGCGTTATTAGTATTACTGTTCAGTTTTTGTGGCATATACTTCCGTTCCTTTCAGATTTTTTTTTCCATCTCCGCATTGTTCCGTTCCGTTACGCTTATCCTTTTCTGGTTTCCTGCTGGCTATCTTTCGTTACTTCCGGGTGCTTTATGAGGCCGTCTGCTTCGTTATTTTTCACCTTCACGATTCCATTCCTGTCTATTTCTCCATATTTTTTTTTATTTCCTTCGGCTCACCAGCTCACGTTCGTTTCTGTTGCCTTCTTTTTTTTTTTCTTATCGTCTGCCTGCCTCCGTCTGCTACGCGCAGCGCTTTCCCGTGAAAAAAATCGTCTGTCGACATTTCCGTTCCCCTGAAACGCGCTTTAATTAATTCTAAGGTCACCCCGCGGGCTATTTTTCCAGTCGTTATGCGGTTGAGTCGTGGTTTTGCGAGTGTACGTCACATGTTTCTGTCTTCGCTCGCGCAAATGCCTTTTCAATTCCTTAATTTGTTTTTATTTAGTTTTCCATCACGCTCCCTCGTGCCTATCTTCCCGACGAAGTTCGTGCTCGAATTGCTTTCTTTAATCTCCTTCTTAAGCCTAACGTTTGCGATAGCGCGTTTGGATGGTACTTTTATGCAGTGCATATCATCCACTGTAGCGTGAATGAGTCTTTCGTATCGTAATTGTTTGAGAGTTCGAGAGAAAACGAAATGTCGGTTTGAACAGCGTATACGTTAAGTGGATGGATCCGCTCATAAGCCTAACGAGTGCATACCGACGGCAAATTTAGTAGGGCTTCTTTTGGTGGAACGTCGTCCTTTTGGGAAAAAAGTAAAGGAGCATGTCGCCTTAATTATGAATGCCTTGACTATGATAGGTCCGCGGGCCAACTTGAAGTGTGTACGGTTGGTTGGGTGTCATATCAGGAAGGGCATCTTACAGTAATGTCTAGAAGTGCGCGATATCTGCAAGGCAGCGTAGAGCCCCAAACTTCTCCGTAACCACCAGAGGAATACGTTAACGTGAAATATGATTTATCCGTATAACAACGGTTGATTAAAAGAGGTTCGTGACATGTTCATATCAATTCATATTGTTTATTAATATTATCAGACCCTCTATTTGTGAAAATTCTTTCTATCTTCGCGATTGTTATATATGTTCCTATTGTTATTATTTTTTTTTGTTATTTTATTCCGTAAACTGTTTCAACTGCTCTTACACCAAGGTTCTCTGTTTCACGAATGTTCCAACAATCTTCCGCTAGCGCGTAACTTTATTTCTCGTGTACCTTTTTTTGTTTATTGCATTTCTTTTATTGTTATTTTTATTAATTTTTTGTCCTACTCACTGTCTGTTGCTGTCATATTAAGGGGGCTGGCACCCCGCCAAGCTACTCATTACAGTAGCTTTTTTGTGACTGCTTCTTTCTTTCCTTAAAAGATAAATAAACAATGAATTGAATTCAATTGTTGGTTGGTTGGTTCGAAGCCTGCGAAGCCTAACCGATAGGGGCTGTGCCCTCTCCAGAAGTGTTCGCTCGTTGGCTGGTCAGTGCATCTCTCAGAAATACACCATGTGAGCAGCGCGAAAAACCAGGGCAAGGGAGGAACACATGCGACATGTGCAGGCGCTGACTTCCAACTGCTTTATTGGGAGTTACATAGACCATCTTATATGCATACGCACATGTTATCACAGAGGTAAATTAAAGACTATAGTCTTTCTTGGGATACTTGAACACGGAAATTTCGGTCTTTCTGTTTGTCTGTCTGTCACACGATTCAGCCACCCGGCCAAAGTTTAAGCACTTGCCTAACGCCCAGCCATCTTGAACTGGTGGCTACGTTCATACTTATGAACGTTGTCGATCAAAAAGCAGATATTACGCATATCTGAGGCGCAATATCAATACGTAAGTATTAGGTGACACTGCGTTCCTTTACTAGAATATACATAGATGCGTAATTCTAAGGGCCCTAGTGTTTGCTAGGCTGCGCAAAAAATGTGACGCTATGCACGAAAAAGGCCTCTGCCGACGATTTGGTGCTGCCACCTGGCAGTTGCCCAGGGATTCTGCAACAGCTCATGTTTCCCGACGGCGCTGCCTGATGGCGTCCATCTCTTACGCAGTGTAGTACCGCCGGCAGAAGACCATCGTCTTTCGATGACCTTTGCAGCGAAGCACGCAGATACACGGCCAATTTTATCAAGGGTGATCAAACAGAAAATGCATTTCCTTATCAGTGATGGCTAGGCTCGGGGAACTTACACATCAGATAAGGTTTCACTTTTTTTATCGTCACCTTTCTCTAGAGCGCCGTGACAACCTTGTATCGTTAAAGAAACAAAAAAAGCCCTCATTGGATGCTAACGTTGTCTTTCTATCTTTATCTCTCTCTCTCTCTCATCCATCTACGCGACAGCTGTCGCTAGCTCGCAGGCAGAGACGCCCGTCATTTTCAGCGACACCTGCATCGCAAACCTCGCCGCCACTCTATTTTCGTCATTTCCTTTTTTCGTTTTCTTTCATTTCTTTTTTTTTCATTCTCTCTCTCTCTCTCTCTCTCTCTCCGAGTGCTGCACTAATGAATGTTCCCAGAACCATTTCGTTAACACGTTTTATTTTTTATTATTAGATTATTTCTTGCCCTGACGGGATCCTATCTTGCCACTCTTTTCTTTTTTCTCCTGATCTTCCACGTCTCCGGTTCGTATTCCTTTCATCTGAGCAAATCCTTCAACTCTACGCCGCACTTCACTTTGCCTTCCTGGCGTATAATCGGCTTATTTCTTTCATTCTTTGATTCGCTCCTTGATTTCTTACTTCTTTGTCTAATTCGTATCCCGGAATAACTAGCCGCGCCACCCTTCCTGAAAAGGTTAGTGGCGTTTCTTTTGTTTATTCATTCATTCTTTCATTCTTTTGTTTGGTTAATCTTCTCTAGTTAGGAGCGCACACTTGCATTCCGAGAGAGGCTAACGAATGTCACCTCGTATGGTTCACTTGCTTGGGCGCCGCGTTTCTCTTGAAGGAGTGGCAGTTGTCCGCGTTCACACTTATTGGTCGCTCCTGATCAGGGAAGCACAAGTCAAGCTTACTAGGCTGACGTTTCCGCATTATTTTTACTTGATCTCTTCGTTGCGCTAAGTACATTGACCATATCACGTGTCATTTATTATTGAAGGGAACTTCAACATCCTTATTGATAATACAAAGGAAGCTGTTTCTTCTTCTTCCCTTCATCCTCCTTTTTTTTTTTTTTTTGAGGGGGGGGGGGGGGTAGTGGAGCGATAGGGGGGAGGTTGGGGCGGTTGGTGGGACATGTTCTGAAGGTCGGGATGAGCGTCGACCAGTCGTTTTGCATTGAGAAGGTGTTACTCACATCCGTACATTATTTGCGTCATCTATCTATCTATCTATCTATCTATCTATCTATCTATCTATCTATCTATCTATCTATCTATCTATCTATCTATCTATCTATCTATCTATCTATCTATCTATCTATCTATCTATCAGCGGGGGCAAGCAAACGCCCCGCGTGCATCTTGACGAGCACAGCGGTGGATGTTGCAAGCTCGTAAACAGCTCCGCTGTTAAAGCTATTCCCTTGTTACACGTACTGATGGCCAAACGTAACAGAAGTGAGGTGCAGATGGATTCTTGGAGTAGTGAGAAATCGTTGAACACGGAATGTCACCGCATAAATCGTGTTGACAAAGGGTCTCGTATTCTTCAGTCCAGTGTATATCGGGGCCCTAAAGAAGGAAGGTCCCCCCCCACCCGTCGAAACGTCGACTCCGTCGACAGCGCTCCTGTTCGACGTGTTCTGATGAAGTATAGTAGTGCGCCAGGCGTACGGGAGCCAATCTGCAATTCGTTTTCAACACCGCGTCGAATCGCTCGGTTCCTGTTCGCTGGAGAGAACGTCGTTAGGCAACGCGGGACATCGCCAGAGCATGTGAGCCAGAGAACAAAAAGTTTCACTGCAGTCGGGACAGCCAGGGTCCACGTCCGAGTATAGCTTACTGAGGAAGCCCCGGGACGGGAAAGAGCCCGTCTGCAACATTCGTAGAGTAACTGACTGACCTCTGCTGAGCTTCGGATGAGGAAGAGGGTAGACTCTCCGGCCAAGTTGGTAATGTTAGTAATTTCATTGAATGTGAGAAGTGGGTCGTTCTGCTGAGCCTCTTCCTGCCCCTCCGGAGCCGCCAGACCGGCGCGGCGCGTGAGGTCTCGCGCACGGTCGTGAGCCAGCTCATTGAGGTTTGGGAAGCCCTCAAAAACGTTCGTCCCCATGTGTGCGGGGAACCACGTAATATAATGCGAACCGGGGCAAGCCCTCTTCTCTAGAATGGAGGCCGCCTCTCGAGCGAGGTTACCCATTTCGAATGCCCTAATTGCGTCTCGCGAATCGGTGACCAGACTATTTCGTCGTTTATTCGGTCACATCTTGTATCTTTCGTCTAACGTCGCCTTCTTTTTAACTTTGACGTGTGCCGACACAAACATGAATGAGGAGAACGAAACTTTACGACTCTACGATGTTTATTTCGGACAACAAAAATCATACAAATTGCCGGGGAACCGACGTAAAGGGAAAGAAAGCCTGACAAACCGCCGATTCCCCGCTCACACGTGCAAGATTAAGCTGTCATGCATGAAAATTCGTTGGGTAGGAAAGAAAAATACACCTCGCAATTGACAAATACAAATGTTATGCCGTTAGACGTAGAACATAAGTACATTGAGAAGATCGGTACGCAGAAAATTAAATAAATACCTTATACACAGCTGTTGCATAGATAAGAAGAAACAAGTACAGTACGCCTGAGTTGCATAAAACAGAAAGAGGAATTTAGAGCGTGTGAATTTAGCTTTGTACTCATAGAATTTAGGCATTAATCTTTTTTTTAATGCATGAACCGAATGGCTTTCCTGAATTAATGTGATTGCGGTAGAATACTCATTAAGGACGTCTGGAATTCGGCATGTTAACTTTCGCTCTCCGTAGTTAGTGCGAAGCTTTCTTTCTTGTATATAATATGCCGTAAATTGTGGCTATAGTCTTTCTCGGCAAATTTCCTGAAAAGATTCAGCACGGTTACATTTAACATCGTGGTACACAATCACAGCTAATTCTTTTTAAATCGGATATTGTTAATCGTTAACAGTTCATGTTTTTTGGAAGACGTGGCGCTGTATGTGAACAAAATGGAGAGCTCTCCTTATTGCAACATTCTTCCTAACGCCGCTGTCAGCATAGAGGAAAGTTTTCGCACGTTTAAACTTTATATCTTTCAACGTCTCTACTTCTGGACTCGATCTCACACACGTCAACGACGGCGGAACGCACCGCCCGAATTTAATTTTTCCTCGGCAGTGGCGAAAACGTGATTTATGCGTGCCAAACCGTAGCGCCACTCAGCTTCGATCTTGGGGTTACCTCGTTTTTGATACGCTTACGATTATTCCAGAATTTTCATTCGCCGCTGATTTATGGCTCTGGCGCGACTCACACGCATCGCAATCTCGTAAGTGTCTGCACGTCCGCACGCTGCAACAGCAAACGCCACGCATATGGAGTAGCCGCGGAGATGGGAGAACCCAAGGTATTGAACTATTGAGGGACCCTGGTATTGCGTTTGCTCCCGCGTTAGCTGATCAGGGACAGTTTATAAAACGCCTTACCATCAGCTTTTACAGGAAATGTTGCGAATGGCTAGGTTTCCGGAAAAAAAAATTCCCGTCCTTCGACAATGTTTTTTTTTTGCTTTTTTTTGCATTAGTGATATAAAGAATGTCTTAGCAACGAAAGTTCAGGCAGGCTTGGCGCCTTTGGGATAGCAAGCGAGGTTTTCTTGTTCAGCAGGCAGCTCGTAATAAGATCGCGTGCAGTGCGAAGCATTCATGTAAAATGAGCTTTCCACACTCGCCGCCCGAAATGTTGATGCCCGTGTAATACTGTGCGCGATGTCAGCGCACGTTAAAGAAGGGCCAGGTGGTCAAAATTTCCGGAGCCTTCTACTGCGGCGTCTATCATAATCACAGCTGGTTTTGGGACGCAAAACCCCAGAAATCAATCAGTCAGTAGTGGAGGACTGCGGAGGCACGATCCAGCAGTTTTGATTTCAGCGATCGCCACTGGTGGCGCTTTTCTCCTCATGAGAAAGGGCAAAAGTATGATCGATTTAATTGAAGTAGATTTGAAAGGCATGAGGACAACTTAAAGAAGACGGGAAAACAAGAAAAGCTCTTAAATTATTTTACGAGCCTGGTGGCGCACATGTCACCGCCCCATTACAAAGGGGACGCTAATAGCATCCATCCATCCATCGAAAGGTCCGTTGCCCTCAATCGTTCGCAGTTTTTCTAAGCACACATGCGCAGCGATTATGAGAAAGAAAGAAAGAAAGAAAGAAAGAAAGAAAGAAAGAAAGAAAGAAAGAAAGAAAGAAAGAAAGAAAGAAAGAAAGAAAGAAAGAAAGAAAGAAAGAAACGAACGAAGGAATGAATGAAGAAATGAATGAAAGAAGGAAGAGGGAGGGAAAGAAAGAAAGACCTCGGATTGCGCAGAAGCAAAAAGTGGACCCGTGCTTGCCCACCTGGGCTTGTGTCTTATAATACATTGCCGTCTAGCCTTTGTGCAATTTATACCTACGCAAGTTGCAAGCTTCTAGTGCATTAGTGCCTAGGTGCCCGTAACAGCGGTTTCGTGCATCAGTTGACTAAACTTGCCTTTGATGTACGCTTCATGTAAGGCGTGGTTTCCTAGGGACAGCTAAAGAAGCAATATGTTCCACTGTGCACAAGGGAAACACACTGTATTTTCTATAAAATTACTGCATTGCCCGTTCCTTCTTCTCATTTACGTAGACCAAAATTGCTTAGGAGGCATCATTGGGCTGCGTATATCGCACCCGCTTCAATCGGGGAACAACAGTTTCCCATTCACCGCACGCCCCGAGCCGGTTTGGCCGCACCGAAAATCTCGCGAGATTGCCCTTGATGATGATAATGATTGTGGTTTGGTTAGGAACGGACGCTAATTTCTGCAGCCCATGTAGGGAGCACGGCTAAGCGTCCGTAAGGGTGAGGGAAAGGGAGTGAGAGATAGGAAAGAAAGGCCGTAGTGGAGGGCTCCGGAAATTTTGACCACCGGGTGTTCTTTAACGTTCACAGACAACGCACAGTAACACAAGCCACTGGCATTCTCGCCACCATCGAAAATGCGACCGCCGCGGCCGGGATCGAACCCGCGTATTTTTGGGTGGCAGCCGAGTAACGTAACCACTACACCACCGCGGCGGACCGAGATTGCCCTTCACAGAATCACCGGTTGAGAGGGACAGGAGCGTCACGGAGAGGGTATACTTCCACAACGCGCTTTCGTTATGAAAAAGTAGTGAACAGCGATGTGTACGGACGCGCTTTCAGCGAGCGCCTACTCACGCAGGGCATCGTACACAAGGACTCCGACCCGTGAAAGCCGCTACAACGACTATTTCGGGACAGTTATTCGTAATTCCTGCGCGTGCTACGAGCCAAATGACGTTCGGCGTCCGTACAATAATGTCTGGGCCGTATACAGCAACATCTGCCAGTCGCGCGGAATTCTCACGCAAAGGTGAGACATCTGGCGGTACAGATGCTCACAGGTGGCGTGGACACGCGCCCTGACTTTTTAACAGGGGAAGGATTTGATATTTACAATGTATGTATGTATGTATGTATGTATGTATGTATGTATGTATGTATGTATGTATGTATGTATGTATGTATGTATGTATGTATGTATGTATGTATGTATGTATGTATGCATGTATGTATGTGTGCATGTATGTATGCATGTGTGTGTATGTGTATGTATGTATTGTGTGTATGTGTATGTATGTATGTATGTGTGTATGTATGTGTGTATGTGTGTATGTATGTGTATGTATGTGTGTATGTATACTCATCTCAGTCTGTTCTTAAAACTATGATGCAGAGATGTATACGATGTATTACAATAGGTTCGCAGCTCCTCCCTGTTTATTTAAAAGCGTTCCTAATAAATGTACTTAAAAACAACCTTACAAGGGAATAAAGCAGCTGAAACACGAAATCAAACAAGCGCACTCAGTGCTGACTGGCTGATTTAGAGTGTCAGCATTTTTACGGCTACCATGCGGCTCCGACACGAGAATGGGTAGTGTACGGCCATTCGCTTCTTCCTTTATGCAACTGCAGCCTGTGCTTGTGTGTACGGGTTCACTTTATTACCGAACACATTGGTGAGTACAAGGAAACATTCACGAAACGCACAGCCCTCCGGACAGCGTCGTAAAAGCGAAGGGAGAAACTCCGTGCTTTCGACGCGAAGGGTACAACAGTACGTGCTGTATAAGAATGGTTGATGTCCCAAAAAACGAAAGCGCGCCCAGTGCGGAGTTTCGAACTTAGACTAATATGATCCTGTTCTGGGCTAAGCTGGTGCATAGATTGAATGAAAGATGCGACACCGCGGGAAAATGAAGGAGACCAGAGAGAAGGAAAAGGCTATCTATCTATCTATCTATCTATCTATCTATCTATCTATCTATCTATCTATCTATCTATCTATCTATATATATATATATATATATATATATATATATATATATATATATATATATATATATATATATATATATATATATATATATATATATATCTGTCTGTCTGTCTGGAGACAGACAGACAGACAGAGAGAGAGAGAGAACAATAGAGCTGCATCCTTTCGTTCTGTAGATTAAGATTATGTCTAACGACGGTGTTGCGACAGAGCTGTCTGTGTCAAGCTTTCGGAGGTCTATTACGCTCATGTCACGGTTTCGTCGATAGCGCCATGGGTCTCCTTTGTTTGTCTTATCATTTCCTTTTATCGCCTAATGCGACAACGAAGTCGCTAGCACTCTTTAGCGGTCTTTGTTTATACTCCTCCAGCCTTCTCTTTGTGACAGCTCTCTACGTCCTTTCAGCGAACTTTTCGCTCAGTGCCGGCGTCTTGTCTGCTGGCACTCCGACGTGGTTTTCGGCGATATTTCGACACGTCTATTTAAGTAACAATGCGCCGTCTATTGCGTTTATTTATGTGGTTTCAGTCCTTCTTTGTTATCATTTATTTTTATTTGGGAAGCGGAGAAGGGGGGGTCTCAATCTTCCTTTGTTGCCGTTTTTTGTATGGGAAGGGGGGGGGGGGAGGGGGAGAGGGTGACACAGTGTGTCTTCTCGTAAGCACCAGCCGTAGGCGTCTTTTTACTCTCCATTGACTCATTCCTCCTGCACGTATGATTTCGGTAACACTGAACCATCTGCTGTGATTCCTATCACGAACCGAGACCATTCCTTTCTTCTGATTATTTTCTCTAACACTTCAGTCATTTGTTCCTCCCCCTTTCCGTGTTTTGTTGTTACAACAGCGCGCAACACAACGCATCGCGAGCCATTTACCGATCCAAACAATTTACTGCTCGCTCTCTCGTTGCTACACCGATCGCCGGGTCCTATAGGAAGGCTTCGCTGTAAGAACTACTAAGACTTGCATCAAGGCACTGTTTCTGTTTTCTCCCTCATTTCTTGCGTCCTTTCTTTCTCCTGCGTTCACGCAATCGCGTTTTCAGAATCGCTGTCGATAGCTTCGCTTCCACTGGGCTCCGCTCTGTCCTTTTTATTGCCTTCTATTCATCTCCTCACGACTCTCATCCCAACTATCCAAGAAGGGATTGACACACAGTCGGCAGGCGAACGCAGCACACCTAGTCTTTCGACACCCCTAACCAGCTCAAATAAATAGTTCAGAAAAAAATGCATTGCGTTAAAGCAGAGACAGCCTTGCCAAGCCGACACTCCGTGAAACCGCAATTCTTTACGTTGTCTTCGGAATCACGTGACTTTTGGTGTAGCGCAGTGCATTATAGCTGCGCTATAATACGCTGCGTATGTTCGTGCGGCTGCCCTGCGACGTATTGTCCTGCGTACTGCAAGCGCGCGTTTTTACGTAAGCCGATGCTCCTGGCTATTGGCTTCAATAGCGCTGGGCGACGCTCACTGCTAATATTTTGTTCGCCCCATGGACCGTTGGTTTCTTTCGCACGATATAATCCTGACGTCCGATTCAGTGCCGCGACTCAATCTCATCGTACCTTAAATATATGTCCCCTTTTGTAGATGCGAAATAGTTCAAGGTGGCATTGCTTCATTCATCGTTTCCCAACGTCACCACGCTTTGGACACGATCTCCTGTCTGTCTGTCTGTCTGTCTGTCTGTCTGTCTGTCTGTCTGTCTGTCTGTCTGTCTGTCTGTCTGTCTGTCTGTCTGTCTGTCTGTCTGTCTGTCTGTCGTATTTTCATGTTTTCATGACGAAAACGGAGTACTCAAGGTTACGAATCTGCTACCTGAGGTGAATACGGTCGTTTACGTCGGTCCACTCTGCATTAACCATCAACAAAACAAAGTGCAATTATAGCGATGCTCTTCGGGCAGAAGATGTAGCAGCACTTTTTTGTAGACACAAGATGTAGCAGACAGAAGATGTAGCGCAAATTAGGACGTTACACGTAGAAAGAAGCTTGTAACGTCTTATTTGCGTTCCTAATTTCCAAAAAGATGCATTCCCAACTAAACCACTTATCCATCCTTTTACAGTAGTTTTATTATGATTATTAATGAAGTTGGCATTGAGCCCGCTCTTCGACGTCTCCATGATCTCTATTTTCTTTTTTTTTTCTTTTTGGTGTTTCCATTTTGAAGGCTTTTCCTTCCCGACGCGTAGCTTGCACTTTATGCCAGTACTCTGCATCTATCACCATTACCGGCGCCAGCCACTTCTCTTTTCTTTTCTCTCTTCTTTTTTTGTACAATTTCTTTCAGCTTCCTTCAACTTCGAGTCAGTCCTGAAAGAGTGCCAGCTCTCGTGCTCATTGTGAAAAGGAAAAGAAAATAAAAAAGACCGAGCATACAATATTCGCAGACTCCTATCACCCTGCGTCCAGGATGTTTGCACTTGTCGGTCAAGATCATTTTCTTTCTTCCTTTCTTGGCGTTTATCCCATCTCTCAAACTCCCTAACTCGTTCTGCACCCGCTCTTTGATGTGTCTTTTTTTTTATTCATCTGGTCTTCATTGTAACTTCGTCGACCTTTTTTGTTGTCTAAGTATACCACGAAGGCATACGCCTTAACGTTAAAAAGACGGCCCATTTTTTACTGCTTGTTTATTTTAATTTGGATCTTTTGTTGTTACTGCTGCTTTTTTTTACAACCAACAAGCTAGCACTTTGTTGTGCGAGAAACTCCAAAATGTTAAAATGGGAACCGAGTAACTGCGCTGCTCGATTCACGTTTGCTGCGAGAAGTCACTATCCGCAATTTTCAAATATCCTCGTCCTTACAGATATCCGAGGCATCTGGAGAGTACAAAATAAAAAAAGAGGGGGAGGGGAGACAGAAAGCCAGACGATCCAAGTGGTAGCTTTCTCGAACAGTACTGCTGCGTTTCTAGTTACTTATGTTGTACTGTTTTCAATGTACTGCGTTCCTAATACTCGCGATTGCCTAGACAAACACTAATAATAATATACCGGATGGAGTTTTACGTCCCAGACCTAGGTATCATTATGAGGGTTGGCACTTAGTGAAGGGCTCCGAAGTAATTTTAACCACCGGGGGCTTTTTTAACGCGTACATAAGTCTAACCACACTGGCATTCTGTTTTTCCATTTTTTTTCGCCACCCATCAAAATGCGGCCCCCCACGGCAGGGATTGCATCCCGTGACCTCGAGCAACGGGACAAAACTTGGACGCACTCGCAAACGACGCATTATGCGTCAGCCACGGGCAGGGCATGCATTGAGAAGGCAAGATGACCCTTGGTCATTCAAGGTACCAGACTGGATCATTTTAGTATTCAAGCATGGCAAGAGACGGCAGGAACATATGTGGGTACATGAGGTCAAGAATTCTAGGACAAAACGTGGCCCCACGGGATCAAGTTCACTGGATAACTATTGGAGAAGCCCACAGAAGAAGAAAACTGGGGAAGGGCACAACTTGGCAACCTTGGAGTCATAAAAGAAATGTTAGGGAGCGAGTAACAGGAAATGGACCTTGATCACGTGATAGGTAAGCGGTAGATTAGTTCACGGTGAAGCGCCACTAAATGTTACCGCCTCCAAACAACCTCGAGCGGTCCGGCAACTATGTGGGGCAGGGCCTTCCCTCTGCAGTGGGCGTAGGCATGAAGAAGAAGGTAACGATGATTATGAATGGTCGTGGTGGATATTTGACAGTGCAAGCGCGGTGATGCACGCCAAATCACGGGTTCCATACCTCTACCTCGCGCTGGAGTTTGTACTACATGCACCACGCAGTATCTTTCCAATAATGTGGTGGTATCTAGTGCCACCTAGTGCAATGGAAAGAAAAGTGATAGGGGTAACACTAAGAGATGAAAAACGAGCGGAATGGACCAGGGAATAGACAGGAGTAGCTGATGTTATTATATCAGTTAAAAGAAAGAAGTGGACCTGTGCAGGACATGTAATAAGGAGGAAAGATAACAGATGGACAGTAAGAACGACGGAATAGAGACCAAGAGAGGGGAAACGCAACAGAGGCAGGCAAACGGTTAGATGGAGCGATGAAATTAAGTAGTCTGCGGGCATAAAGTGGAACCAACACGCTCAGGATAGGGTGGATTGGAAATCGTTGGGAGAGGCCTTCGTCCTGCAGTGGACCTAATTAGGCTGATAATGATGATGATGTGATGATGATGATGATGATGATCTAGTGCCAAACCATGCGAGACTAACCAGGCTCAAAGAGGTCAAAGCCTGCCTACTCTGTCTGTCGCAAGTCCAAGAATAAATGCAATACACGTATCGCTGTACTTCCCTCTTTTTTTTCGAGTCTCGGTTAGGAGCGCGGCTCGGCCATATATAGAAATTCTCGTTCACTGCGCGTCGTCTCCGGGTTACCTTAGCGACGCATTTTATGGGGTGGCGAAATCAGGCGTTTCGAAGAATCGAGCGTTGCCTGAAGTTGTGTAGTTCACCGGCTCCTGGTGGGGGGGGGGGGGGGTAGGCCGCTGTTAATATTCCCAGCCGCGCCAATGTTGAAATACCATCTGAAATGTACTGTTGCTGTCAGTGGTTGATTGAATTTTGAAGCGGCCCCTGAACATACCTAACGATTGACAACAATACACACTGCAATACAAGATTTGAGTTCGGACGTGTACACACACAGCCACAATTTCTATATGGTATACCTTATTATATTTTATACGTTTAACTCGTTGTGATACCGTTCGTTTTTATTAACACGAGAGTTGTTATCACTTCTTTCCTTTACTTCTTTATTTTCTTTCTTCTTTCTTTTCTTTCTTTTCTTTCTTTCTTTTCGTTCCTTTCCTTTTTCTTGTCCTTTCTTTTCCTTTGCTTCCAAACTTCGCTGTCCTTGAAATATTGTAGTAATCGTTTTTCGTAGGGCCAGACTATTCTTAGTGAAATGCCTTTAGTTATTTCGAAGGGTGTTCTGAAGGGGGTTGCGAAGGGCAAAGCGCGCACCAGTCAAAGGGCGAACAAGAATGACAAATCGGAGAAGCGCATATCGTGAGTCATCGCAGCTTGCACGTCTCGACGGACTTTACCGTGCCCTTAGAATAAATGAACGGTAGCGGTTGCATAGGAGGAGGAAGATGGAAAAAGATGTCTACAGAGAAGCTACCAATCGACTCTGTTCATTTTCGTGACGTCATGTCAGAGGCGGAACATTACGTGACAGAACGTATTGCGGTACTTGGTATCCAAATTCGTGTCCCGAAGACGCTTGGCTTATACGTAGCAGAAAGCGGTCTTGAAGGTCATGTTTCGCTCTACATTAGCCGGAAGGAATTGCGGATCCCTAATGTGCGTCATGGATGACGCCATGACGCACATCCAGGGTCAGGCCAGGATGGTCAAGGCCACATGATCATGGCAAACCATCATCAAAGCCGGGATCTCCAAGGGAAATACTTTTTATCTTAAAAACGCAAGCTGTGCTTTCGTTTTCCAGGCTTCTTCAGTGCTATCAGAGGAACAAGGACCATGCATGAGGAGATCAAACAAAAGAGCACGCGGCCAGCTAAATATCAACTGATTTTCAATAATAGCCATTGAATGCGCGTGCGTGCTCCGGCACCAGCACTACCATACCATTATATAAAGAAAAATCGACCCACCAATGAAATGATTTGATAGATAGATAGATAGATAGATAGATAGATAGATAGATAGATAGATAGATAGATAGATAGATAGATAGATAGATAGATAGATAGATAGATAGATAGATAGATTTTTATTTCGTTGTAGAGGAGGAGGCCGGACGAAAAGCCGCGAGTACGGTTTGAACAGAGCTAGCAGCCCCCTTAGTTTCTGGCTGTTGTTGTTGTTGTTTTGTGGGGTTTTACGTCCCAAACAGTTCTGATTATGAGAGACGCCGTAGTGGAGGGCTCCGGAATTTCGACCACCTGGGTTCTTTAACGTGCACTGACATCGCACACACACGGGCCTCAACATTTCGCCTCCATCGAAATGCAGCCGCCGCGGCCGGGATTCGATCCCGCGACCCTCGGATCAGCAGCCGAGTACCTTAGCCACTAGACCACCGTGGCGGGGCAGTTTCTGGCTTGGCAGAGTACAGAGAGATATACATTTGATACGTAGCACATGCATAGGGCACATAAAATTACATAAAGACGACATAAAGACGAAAATATGACCCATTCCCTTTTAGACCCATTGCGTACAGTAGTACATTAGCCGACTAGTGCAAGAAAAGGAAAAGAAAGAAAGAAAGAAGAAAGAAAGAAAGAAGAAAAGAAAGAAAGAAAGAAAAAGAAAAAAGAAAAAAGAAGGAAGGAAGGAAGGAAGGAAGGAAGGAAGGAAGGAAGGAAGGAAGGAAGGAAGGAAGGAAGGAAGGAAGGACCCCATCTCCGCGAGTCACTCATATTCCACGTGCTTCAAACTGGCGCTATTTTATTATTTCTCTATAATGACGATGTTTATTTTCTTCTTTCTCTCGTTCTTAAAGCAGTTTTCTTCCGCGTGAAATGTGTAACGCGGGTGAGTTAATTGTCTTAGGCACTTCGGAGCCTATGCTG